>LPNX010094161.1:0-119592 GCA_001517045.1 Pseudotsuga menziesii | reverse complement strand
TCCCCACCTACTAACACATTGTCTCACTCTCTTTCCCCCTTTCTCCACTTACCCCCAATATATTAACACCCCCATTGGTCTCTACCTCTAACTCCTTAATACTCCCTCTCCATGTTTACCTCTAACCCCTTACCACCCCTCACCCCCAAACCTTTAAATGGTATCATCACAAACCAAACAACATAGTTGCAAATCATGTGCCCATTTATGTCAATAAAAATGCGTGATTTTTAATGTCAATAAAAACGTGCACATGTTTGTTTCAATAAAAATGAGTGCATGTTTTTATTAGTAAAAACCCATACGCGTTATTGTCACATATTCTCCTAACCCCCAAACCTCCTATTACATCCCCTTTTGAACACCAAGACACCATGACATTAATATACCCCCTCCCCCTCCTAAACTCCTAACTCACCTCTTCCTTTCTGTCTATCTGTATCACAAACACACATTCACAGGTCACCCCATACCACTAAGCCACTACCTGCACTCTATCTTTTTCTCTCTCACACAAACACATCACACGCTAATGCTAACCCCAACCCCTCTATGTATTCCCAAACACCCCCTTCCTCTCTCTCTCTCTCTCTCACAAACACACACCCGCACACATCCACAAGTCACATCCATAGGTCTCGACTTATCACTAAAACCCCCATACCCTATATCACTCCCCAACCAATCCAACTAACTATAAACCCCACACCCCTATTACATCCCCTCTACAACACCTATACACCCCCACATTAATCTAAACCCCCACTCCCACTCCTAAAATCCTAACACACCCCTTCCTCTCTCTCTCTCTCTCACACATACACACTAAGGACCCCCCCTCTCCACTCTATATTTGTCTCTCTCTCACACACACACATGTCCCTATGTCTCCCCTTACCACTAATACCCCCTCACCTCTAACCCCCATCCCCCTTATCTATTCACCACCCCTATCTATTCCCCAACACCCACCCCCCTATTACATCCCCTCTACAACACCTAGACAGCCCCACTCACATGCACATGTCTTCCCTTACCACTAACACCCCCTCCCCTCTATCACTCCCAAACCAATCCAACTACTTCTAACTCGCACACACCTATTACATCCCCTCTACAACACCTAGACACCCCCTCATTAATCTTACCCTCCACTCCCAAACTCCTAACACACACTCTTCCTTTCTCTCTCTTTCTCTCTCTCTCTCATAAACACACATCCATAGGTCACCCCATATCAATAATATTCCCCCCTGCACTATATTTGTCTCTCTCTCACACAAATATTCAGAGAGGAATGGGAACGATATTGCAAATTTCATATTTTGTTTTCGCAATATATATATATATATATATATATATATATATATATATATATATAGGTATCACAAATTCACAAAATTATAGATTTATATGACATGCAACAACGTTTTAAAATGATAGATGTGGTAACGTGGTACTTTTGCAAAGTATTTAATGTGAATATATATTTCAAAAGTGTAAAATTTAACTCATAAGAGAAAGGTTTGTGATTAATTTTTAAGAATAATAATATTAATTTGGAGTTTATTTAATTTTATTGTTATTTATATTATTATATATTTGGTTAGTTTCTTTCAAGAATTTTTTATATATGATTAGTTTATTAAAATTTTCAATATGATATGCAACTTGAAGTTCATTTGGTAGGCAATATTGTATTAGGTTTATTCATACTAGGGAATAAACTATAAGACAAATGAGAAAATATATTAGCTTGTATTAAAGAGTCAAAGGGGAATTAACTACATTATATGACAATACAAATAGTTAGGATATATTTTATTACATTTCATGTAGAAGAAGTGGAGAGGGGGGTAAAATATTCTAAATATAACGAATAGGATGATATCCTAAATATTAATTTAATGTCTTAGATGGGGTGTAGTAAAAAGAAAAACATTGTAAAAGTTATAACTTTTGTAGTTCACGAACTACTTTGCATGGATAATAATAATAATCAGAAGTAAAAAAAAAAATTAGTCCCAACGTGCTTGCGTTATGTAATGCTTGGATTGGTTAAGATAAAACATGAAATGTCATATGACATGTAGGTTAAAGACTAAGTAAAACACGCACGTGTTTTATAGTTACAAAATGTGCACACGTTATGGAAAAGAAAAATGTGCACGCATTTTAGAGAAGCAAAGCGTGCACACATTATGGAGAACCACAAAAAATGGTTTTGTTTCATGGCTAGGGAAACAAAAAAAACAATAGTTTGCATCATCAATACTTAGAACCTATATTAATATCTTAGCATAGTCAAGAACAACATTTCAAACAACCATGCCTAACCTCCCAAGACCCTAATTTTTCTTTGTGTTGTAATATACACACCACTAGGAGGCTTTAACAACTAAGTATGAGTCATCGTCCCTTGACCATGCTCAAGGGAGAAAACTCAAGATTTATGCCCTAATGGTAGTTTTTAAGGCTTGAGGTCCATGAAGAAGGCATCGAACCTGCATAGAACCTATGTATGTGATATTTTGCATCTAAGAGACAATATGCAGTGTATTATAATTCTCTTAGCACTAGGAACATATACGTAGACATGGTTGAGGGAGAAAACCTAGTCCTTAGGCCCTAAAGGAATTCTATAGACATATAGGGCCAAGAACAACTCCTCAAACAAACACACATGATCTCTTAAGGGTTACCTTAACGTTTAATTGGGATATGACCATGATTACGTTTTTTTAGCATTTGATATGGTAGATAACGTGTTAATCATGCTTGGTATAGAAATCTTTTATTTTAGGTTGTAAACCCGCTTTTACGGCTCGAGGTCTATGAATGACACCTTGAATCACCATGTATGACCTCTCACGTTGATAGTTTTGATTTGAATGGGGATATGTGAATCATTAGGGGTTTCTAATTACTATGTATGTGTCTTGGGACACTAGACATAATAAGGGGAGGAAACCTAGGCCCGAGCCCCTAGAAGATGCTTCCAGGAATATAGAACCAATACTGATGTGTTGAACAATCTCAACATAGCCTTCAATGGTATCATTTACATTGAAATGTGGATACTAATGCCACTAGAACATTTTTAGCACTAAATACACATATTAGTCATGTTGACATTAGTGGGTGGAAACACTTGGTCCTTAGGTATTAAACGAAGTTGTTAAGCATTTAGGGGAAAAATTGAAGCCTCTAACCAACATATATGATGTTCAAAATGATTCCTTTGAATATTAATGGGGATATGCATGCCATCATCATTTGTTGAGAACTAGGTATGCATTTCAAGGCCATGAACATGGTCAGTAGAGAATACAATGATTTTAGGCCTTAACTAAATATTCTACGCATATAAGGATAGGAATGATTCCTTCAAAAATCACACATGGTATCTCCTAGGTATATTTGGACTATGAATATGGATGTTAGTGGAATTAAGTAATTTTGAGAAGCAGGTATGGGACCTCTCAGACATGATTGAGGGAATCTGCTTTTGCCTTAGGCCATAAAGGAATATTTGAGGCACCCATGTTAATGAAAAATTCCTTGAAGCACCACACATGACCTACTCAAGGTATGCTTGATCTCAAATAAAATATGCACATGCCTTTAATAGGTTTTGAGCATTAGATATGGGTATTCAGGCCTCAACATGGTCAATGGACGAAATCCAAGATGCGATACCTAAAGAATATTTTTGGCATCTATTTCTACGTATGTTACTTACTCACAACCGCTCTATGCCTTACTCACCTTCCCTCCCAGCGTTTGTATTTTCATCTTTATCTATCTCTCTATGTGTGTGTGTGTGCGTGTGTGTGTGTCTATTTCCCCCTCTATCTCTCACAACCTCCCTCTCTCTCTATATATCTATGTGTGTGTGTGTCCCTCCCTCAGTCCCCATCTCTCAAAATATCTCTCCACATTATTTATGTCTCCCTCACTATCCCTCCCTACATCACTCTCTCTCTTTATCTCCCCCCTCCCCCATCTCTCATTGCTACTCACCCATCCCCTTTTCTCTCCCACACAATCTCTCTCTCTCTCTCTCTCTCTCTATGTCTCTTTATGTGTGTGTGTGTGTGTGTGTGTGTCCCTCCCCCCTCTCAATCACACAACATACCTCTCTCTATCTATCTATCTCTATGTGTGTGTGTGCCCTCTGTCACTCCCTCTCTCTTATAACCTATCTCCACATTCTCTATACCTCCATCATTATCCCTCCCTCCATCACTCTCTCTCTATCACTCACTCCTCCCCTCTCTCTCTTTCTATCGCTCACCCCTACCAATCTCTCCCTCACACAATCTCTCTCTCTCTCTCTCTCTCTCTCTCTCTCTCTGTTTGTGTGTCTCTCTCCCTTCTCTCTATCTATATCTATGTGTGTTTGTCACTCCCTCACCACCCCCCTCTCGTATCATCTCTCTAAATTCTATATACCTCCCTCATTGTCCCTCCCTCCATATCAATCTCTCCATCGTTCACTCCTCCCTCCCTCTCTCTCGCACAATCTATGTGTGTGTGTGTGTGTATTTCATTCCTCTCTCTCTATCTCTATGTGTGTGTGTCCCTTCCTCACTTCCCATCTCCCATATCCTCTCTTCACCTTCTCTATACCTCCCTCACTATCCTTCCCTCCATCTCTATCTCTCTATTTCTCACCCCTCCCCTTTTCTCTATCTCTCTAACCCATCCCCTTTCTATGTGTGTTTTTGTGTGTGTCCCCCACTCTCTCACAAACTACTCATGCCTCTCCCTCTCTCTCCACCTTCTATTTACCACCCTCACTATTCCTCCCTCTGTCAATCTCTCCTTCCCTTCTCCCTTAATTACCAGCTCTTCATGCCTTTATCCCTCTCCCTTATCGCCTCTCTCCCTCAACTTGTATCCCTCCCTCCCTATACCTTTTCACCCTCCCTCTTCATTATTTTGTCCCTTCTCCTCAACCCCCTACCTCATTATGAACCCTATTCTTTATTTTATCGTATCTCATTCCCCTCTCTTTAATTTCCCCCTACTTCCACCTCTCTCTAATCAAAGCATCACCCACTTCCTCCCGACCACCTTATCCCCGTTCGTCACTCAAGTCTCATTTACTGCTTATAACATTATATGTCTTCAACACCTATTCTCCTCGTAATAGTGCTCTCAATCCCCACTCCCCTTCACCCTTGCGACCTATCATGTCCCCATTCCATTCATATTTTTCCACTTGAATTAACCACATCCTCCTAGGACCTTGAACCTTCCCCACCCCTTCTTAACTATTAACCATACTCACTCAAACTTATAAGATCAAACTAGGCCCTTGACCAATATACACCCCCTCTCAACTATTAACTATCCCCACTGGAACTTCCAACATCCTCCTATGCCTTTGATCCTTCCCCACTCCCTCTCAACTATTAACTATCCACACCTGAACTTCCAACATCCTCCTAGTCCCTTGACCCTTCCACACCCCCTCTCAACTATAAACAATACATTTGATGTCTTGCATATAGTGCTAGATTTTTTATGTACATAACGTGCATGAGATATAGAACTATATAATGCGCTCATGTTTTGTAGTTCTATAAACACGCATGTGTTTTGTATTTCTATTACACGCACTCGTTTTCCAATTCTATAAGGGCGGGAAATGTAATTTAAAATTAAACATAACATGCTTGCATTTTGTAGCACCTAAACCATGCCAATTCACTTGCTCACATGTCACCAATATTTCTATGTGTATGGTCTGTAGTTTTCTTCGATAATATCAAACCCATGCTATGGTATATGAGAAACCATAGCTTATTGGGAATTTCTTTTAGTTTATGAAGAAGTCGTTATTTACACACTCGTTACAGTATGCTACACACAATCATATTTGAAGAAAACATAACCATAAATATATTTTTTTACACACATTCTAAATATGTATTTTTTATTTAAAAATATTATATTTTCCTATTTTGTTTCAATTTCTATTTTGTCCTAACTCCTTAACTCAAAAAACATGTTGTTAGTGTTTTTTCCATAACTTTTTCAATTCTTAATCGTTTCAAAAGCAAATTATGTGGCGCATTAGAAGACACTGACATATACATACTATAAAAAACTCATTTCATGATTATTTCATTAAGACCTTCAAAGGATACACCCACAAAAGACATACCATTTTAGAGGAATGACCACATAGATAATTATAAAAATTGCTAATTTTATTTTCAAAAAATAGCGATTCACTAGTTCTATATGTTCTCTACATGCATTCAAATTTTTGTAGCCCAAAACCATCATTTAGGCCCTCAAAGGTTGTACCCACAAAAACATATACTGTTAGAAAAAAATAAAGTTGACATAGTTATAAAAATTAAACTTGACATAGTTATAAAATTGCCTAAAAAATAAAAAGTGTCTGTTAGAAAAAATTAAACTTGACATAGTTATAAAAAATTTCAATACATAAAACTTACATATTCGGATACGTGATCAATTTCCTACATTTCATCTTTTTTACTCAAAGAAATATATTTCGTGTAAGTATCTCAAAAAATACAATTAAGTTGAGGGATTCCTCACTTTTAATTTTTCTATTGCATCTAACATGCCAAAAGTGACCCTCATCTTCTTGCACTCATGTCCATCTAGTATACATATTGACATTAATGCTTTATATTCTTGATTCAATCCTTGGAATTGTTGACAAATTTTATCACACTATACTTTAATGGTTTGGTTCTATATAATAAGTATAGCATGTGATGTATTACAATAACATTCTTGTGACAATATCTTTGAATTAATGTAGTCCATAAATCTTATACAACGAAATGTAATAGTTACTAATTCCATAGTTTACGATAATTTTGGCTTTAGGAATTACCAACTTGAGGGAAAATTTTACCTAAAAATATTTGCTTTAATGTGCAATGAGATGCCAATATAAAGATATGTCAACATATTTCTCATAATTATTTTGGAGCATATCTCTTAAATTTTATTCACAATTTTGCATTTAAAATATAGTTTTTTTTCAAAATAAATTATTTGAAGCCCACTAGGGTTGGAGGAATTGGTAATGAGTAATTGAAATAAGAAGTTGTAAATGAAATATCACTAGTCCAAATCCCATATGGGTACTTACCAAAAAAAAATTATTTGAAAAAAATGGGCATGTGTGAACATAAAGGGAACATCAACCCACTAAGGTTTTGGTTTTTGTCCCTTGAAAATATCAAGGCCATCATACCTATCTAATGTTCAAAACCTTATAAAGTTGATGAAATCATTTCTCTTAAGCTAAGGATATCCCAAAGTGGTTACATGTGTTGCTTTAAGGTATTGTTCATGGCCTTGGATGCTTTGAAAGGGCCTACTACCTAGGATTTCTTCATTGATCATGTATACAGCCTCAAAACCCTTAATTGCTACTCAAAACCATATGATAGAATAGACATATCCACTCATAGGTTAAATGGATCATCAGTAAGCCATGTGTTTTTTTTACTAATCCTTCTTGTACATGGATGATTACAAGAATAATTTAGGGCTTAAGACCCAACAATATCATTTTTTGACCGTAAAATCCGACAGCTTAGATGTCTGATTTTTGACATATTGTTGTCAGCATTTGGACAATAATCTTTTTTTTAAACATCGATTGAATTTTGGTTGTTTTTCGACAATGAAAAAACCTTGTCAAAATTTAGACATACACCGATCACATTTCTAATGGTGAATTTCACCTCATAGATGTCGACAATTTGACTAAGTTTCCTTCATGTATGACGGATAACTAACCAGAAATTTTAGTGAATTGAAGTCGAATATTCGGTGGAGTTTCCTCCACTGCATCATCAGTCATTAAACCACTTTGTTGGATTTAACGTAAATCGGACAACAAATTTCACTTCATGAATGTAAGATATCCGATGGAGATTCCTCCACTGTGTCATCAGTAGTATAACCACGTTGTCGTATTTAATAGAAATCCGACAACAAGTTTCACTTCAGTAATGTAGGATACCCAACGAAGTTTCCTCCACTGTGTTGTTGATAGTATAACCACTTTATCGGATTAAATGGAAATCCGACCACAAATTTCACTTCATACACGTTGCATATCCGATGAGGTTTCCTCCATTTTTTTGTCAGTAGTATAACCACTATGTCAAATTTAATTGATATCCGACGAACAAATTCACTATATAAGCGTCGGATATCAGGTGACACTATGTAAATTTATATAAAAAAAATCCCTTTATATTTGGATTCACTAAAGAAACTGGGTGACCAATATTGGATATGGTATGCCTCATTCTAAATGCCTCATTCATGGATTATTTTGTAGCAATAGCCACCCAAAATTTGAGATCCACCTTTCATATCTAATTGGGGTATCATAAGGCCATTTTGTACAAGGAATCAATGGGGCCTCGCCACTCGAACTCTAATTTTCTTTGACACATAGTCTTGAAAGCCTACTTGTTCTATAAATTTGTTTACTTGTGGACTAAGAAATACAATCCTATTCCACCTCATCCTTCATGGTTCTAGACAACCGCAATATAAATATTTGTGATTCATTCTTGGACTATTTCCAACATGTTGGTAATCTCCCTAAACAACATTGTTTTATCCTACAACGGTATATCTAAAGAGATATACGAAAATTCCTAAGTATATATAAAGAGATATATGAACATTCCATACAACCAAGTAACTACTAGATTCCTCCTCTCCCAATTAATATCATGAAATTTCTTAATTGGGCCCATGAATCCATCTCTATGTTTACCTTGACCCTAGGGAGGGACAATGAAGCCATGGTGGATGAAATAATTATAGCCATATTTAGTTATTCAATGATCTATTAACCCCCACATTAGATATGAAAAGACTCTACCCATTAATGTAATATAATGGTTAGCAAATTTCTAAACTAATAGAGTATTATTCTACGCATCCTACCTAGTCTACATGTTCATACACTAGCAAAACACACCCTGTCCCACCTATGGATACAACAATTCAATGACCATAATCCAACCAGGTGCTTTGAATAACTACCATGGGTTGTAAAAAGTGAGATAGATACTTTCCTATTCAAATAAATAAATGAGTTAATATTCACAAGCTTCTCATTCATCATAGGTAGAGAGGCTCATAGGACACTTGATAGTATCAAGCCATACTTACACCTATGTGATGTTCATGGGAAATGATACTAGTACTTAAGGGGGGATTCCAAAGTTATAATAATGTATGGGGTTGAGCTGGAATCCCCCTACAAGATCCACAAGATCCTTACCACAAGATCTTTTGTACTAGAATATGTTAGACATCTGGTTGATATTGATTTATTCCACTTCTTGAAGTCCAAAAAGAAGATTCACATAGTTTATCTTGGTGTTGTGATGGGATATGATTTCTCAAAAACGAAGGGTGATAATGAAGTTATCCAATTCTTGGATAAATTGAGCTTCCTTGTAGAGAATCCTTGGAGGTGTGGTCCACATTTTACTATGAGAACAAAGAAGGGAAAGTATAAGCTTAAGCCAAATGATCATGAGAAGGGTCTAGAGAAGAGAATAGCTAACAAGAAATATTGATTGGAGGTAAAATCCATTCTATAGGTAGATCTAAATCCTACCAAAGTTAACAACAAAATGTTTCCTCACTACAACAAAACCCTATGACTAGCCTCTCTTTTAGCTTCCTTTTTAGCGTCCACTATCACTTTTAGTGTGTTTTTCATCATTTTTTGGACAAAGTGGACGCTTTTCCACAGGATGGCACTTTTAATGGAGTTTTTGCATCTCTTTTTAAAAGTTGGCGCTCTTTTGGAATCTAATTAGCATCCCAGATAGAATCCCAATTAGCTTCCCAATTAGCATCCCAATTAGAGTCCTAAATAACATCCCAATTAGCATACCAGTTAGCATCCCAATTAGCGTTCCTTTTTAAAAGTTGGCGCTATTTTGGACACTAATTAGCATCTCAATTAGCATCCCTTTTTAAAAGTTGGCGCTGTTTTGGACACTAATTAGCATCCCAATTAATGTCACAATTAGCATCCCAAGTAACATCCCAATTAGAATCCCAATTAGCGTCCAAATTAGCATCCCAAATAGAATCCCAATTACTGTCCCATTTTAAAAGTTGGCACTATTTTGGATGCTAATTAGCATCCCAATTAATGTCCCAATTAGCATCCCAATTAGCATCCCAACTAGTGTCTCAATTAGCATCCCAATTAGCATCCTAATTAACGTCCCAATTTACATCACAATTATCATCCCAATTAGAATCCCAATTAGAATCCCAATTAATGTCCCGATTAGCATCCACAAAAGCATCCCATATAATGCCAAGAATAGCCTCCAAAAAAACATCCTGAATAACCTAGCACCATATATTAATCCAAGGTTAGCGATAGGAATTGCGCCATGAATTTGGGTAGGAAAAACATCCAACATACCGCCAAGTATAGATCCATAAATTGTTCCTAGAAAACATCCAACATAGCGCCAGGTATAGATCTAGGTATAACACCTGGAATAATGTCAGAAATTTCGAAAGAAACTGCGCTAGGAATTGCACTAGGTTTAGAGCTAGGAATTGTGTTTGGGAAACGTTTGACATAACATCTGATATATCAATGCCAATTTCAATGATCATGATTCATGTGATAGTAATTTTGGATATTTATTTATCATAGTGGCACCTAAATGATTGTAATTATGGCACTTTTGGATCATGATTAATCCTAATGAGGGGTAAATTACCTTAATGTCACCTAAATTTCTCTTATGGCATTTTAGTGTCCCCGGCAACATTTGATAGACCCTAATGGCATATGATTGTCCCTAACAACATGATGATGATGCACTACAATAAGTATGATGGAGCATATGGATATTATCTGATAAGTATAAGAGTATATCATCCATTCTTGTGAGGTAGTATGGATCCTTGCTCATTATTATCACAAATATATTGATGATGACTATGACAATGACAATGATGTTGATTTATTGTATGATGATGATGACGATGTGGATTTCAATGATGATTATGCATGTGGTATCACTTTTGGATCCTAATTGATTCTAATGGCACCTAAATTTCTTTAACGACATCTAAACAACGCTATTATCATCGAAATGACTGTAATGACATATAAATGACCTTAACAATTACATGACATGAATCCTAATTTTGATGAGTGTTTAAGAACACTAATGGCATATGCATGACCATAATGACAATGATGACAATGATTTTGTTGATGATGTACTTGATGCTGACAATGATGATGATAATGAGGATGATGATTAAGATGATGTTGATGTACCATATGGCATTGATTATAATGATGATGACGATGAGGACAATGTCGATGTCCACGATGATGATGCATGTCATAATACTTATGTATACTGCGGGACTTGATATATTGGAGTTAATAACAAGTAATAGAGTTTTTGAGGTGTTAACCATAAAAATATTCATAGCCATTTGGTTTTACATTGACAGATATGGCCATTGGGTTTAGTAGTTCCCCTCAACCCCCACTACACCCGCTTGCATAAAGGTAGTACAATACCACCTATCATGGTGCTACCAAAATGTCACCCTAAAAGGTTGTTTTGGACACCCCCCATCCATACCTCATTTTTACCAAGAACATCCAAGGAACAAGAAGTGGATATCAATCTTAACACAAAAGCTAACTTTAATTGTACTCTTAAGGAAATTTTGGTCTTGGTTTAAAATGGAATGAAGCAACAAGCATTTCAATAATTCTCGTAGTGTTTCTTTGAAGAAGTGGACCATTTTTTTTTTACATCTTTGGCCTTTTAAGAGGACATATCTCAAGGGAAAAAGCAATTAGTTGCTCAAGTTTTATGGCATTGGTGGATTTTTCGTTAAAGATTCAGAATAATTGGTTCAAATTTTTATGATTCTTTTGAAGGTTTGTGAAATTTCTATTAAAGTTTAAAGAAATTTCATTTATTATGTGAAACACCCTTGAACTAACATATTTCAGTATTATTTTTCATTATACCTACTGCGAACCCAGGTGACAGAGTTTGATAAACTTTATCGAATATCTTTATTGTGAGCTATGGCAAAGCTCAGGTCAAGGGGTGCAGGAGTGTCCTATAGATAAAGTATTCATTTGAAATAAAATGTCACAATTTCAATTACACCATTTATGCAACATGTTAACCTTGCCAAATTTGGTACGCTGCATTACATGTGGCCTGACATTAACCTCTAAGAATGGGACATAGTCTAAGAAGAAAATCATGGATGGTTCACATGGATTTTTTACACCCTTTTTTTATCTTACGAGATATCGATACCCCAAAGATACTTCACATACTTTATTTTCATTTGATGTAATTTAGATAACCTTTTAGATCATGGAAAAAGTTCCTATGTCTATTGTCAAATTTATGTTGTCCCATACCTTTATCTCAGGTAATCTTGCTCATTGATCAACTAAGATACAAGAACATTATTTTGAAATATCTACTTCTCATACTAGTAAAGAGAATTGTTTGGCTCTTCAATATAATATTGGGTAGCATTTGTCTTAGCGTGCTTGTTGGGATTTTAGATAGGACCACAATTCCTTGAGGAATCCCAAAGGCTCACTCGAAGAGACCAACTTTATGTTTAGTTAAAGTGAGCCAAAGTTATGGTAAATTTTATCTATGTGGGATGTAATATGTTTAAATAACTAATTAGTTATATTGATATTCCTGCTACTTATTTTAGGTACCAAATCCTTCCTAGACATGATTTGAGATTACTTGTTCATTGTCGAACCCAACTAAACTTATCCCAATGAAAACCAAGCCCCTCAATCCCTTCAAACTCAAACATCTCCCAAGTTTTTGTACCAATCGTAGTGAATATTGATGACTTCAAGTGGTTTGAAGGGATTTTTAGTCTACTAAGGTTTCACATACCAAAAATCTTAAGGCATAATAAATTCAATCCCTTTTTGTTCTATAAATGAGGATGTCATTAGCGTAAAAAATGTTCTAGGAACATTTGCAACCCTCATAAAAAGTCATCCCTTAAGGTGATAGAAATATGATGCAAGCACTCAATATGCCTTTTTAGCTTATCAATAGTTTGCAAAAGATGGCGTATAGCCAAATCACCCCTTGGTTTGAAGCAAAGGCCACTTAAATTCAAGATTAGTTTTTAAACAAAATGAATTTTTTAAGGACTCAAAAAATGACATAAATGATTTGATTTAAGGGACCAATTAAAACTTAAAATAGTATTGAATTATTGTTATACAAAAAGATGAAAAAAATGAAGTGATATTTTTTTTAAACTAGTGTCGTAGTTAAAACTAATTAAAATCATGAACATAACGGCATCAAAAGTATTATACTGTATATAGATAAATTGTTGAACAATGAGATGAGGAAGGATACAACAAAGAGTAGAAACTATGATCTCAATATGACATGACAAGAGTTTTGAGAGTGTTTAGTGTGTCTTCATATGACAACATGATGTATAAGTGGGACAATGTCTCTATGTCGCTTGATTGATACGAGAAACTTTAGAGGGAAAGTGTGGCCTATAGTGGCTAGGCACCATTGGTTCTCTTAGCGAGAGTGCAGATAGCTAGAGATTATAAACAACTCTAATAGGATATGCAAAATAAAAATTTAAGGAAAATGAATGTTATTCTTTTACATTTACATAATTTTTAAAATTTATAACAATTGATTTTATAATAGATAAATCTCAAAGAATTATATATATGTTAAATGTATCATAATTGTTTTTTCCCATACCAAAGTTTTTTCAATACTTTTAAAAAATATAAATATCATTAAAATGTTTAATGATTATTTAAAATTTTTATTTCAGTTTTTAAATTATATATATAACTTTACTTTAATAAAAATAAATATATGTTATTTTCCTTATAATTATTTTGGTATTTTATATTTTTCTATTTTAAAAAATAAAAATAAAAATGTTAAAAACATAAATCAATCCTATTATTACAAACAAATTATTTCTATTTAAACATTCTTAACAAACTTTAGTAAGGTTCAAAATCCTTTCAAATTTTCTCGAATTCCCCCCCAAATTTTTCTCGCTATTGATGAACCATAAATTTTGTATTTGATAATAACTCTGAAGAAATTATTTTTTTTCTTCCTACAATCCACGCATAGGCATAGATTCCAGTGTTGCATTTTTATAGCCATGTATGTCACAAATATTTGGATGGAGGGTTTCAATTCCTCTAACAAGGGTTTGAAGGAAGGGCTTTCGAATAGTGACATGCATACACAATAACTAAAATGGGTCAAAATGTGAGTATTTGTTTTCAAATCTTGTGTTTTTTTTCGCTTTCTATGGTTTTAAACTCGATCGGTCATCCATGACTATAGACAGGTCTAGGAAAGAGAATATCATAAATTCCATATATGAGTAATAATCATTATTTGCAGCAAATAGTAGCAACACCATTGCCTACGAGGATTGCAGATCATCGTAACTAAGCAGGGATTTTATCTTGAAAACCTAAAATATATGTGATTCCAAAATCTTCATGGCTTTTATTTCATTTGGAAAGAGATATTTGTGGCTGAGACGGGTGTTCTTGTTGGATTTAGGAATTGAATGCTATCTAGAAGGTTTTTTTAAAATAATAAATTCAATCCTGGTTTGGAGATCATCCCACTAGTTATCTATTCAGGTCTCTATGCAAGGTAAGCCTTGGAATAAAACCCCCACTTGTCATTGTATATGATTTTACTGTTCTGTAACAAGATATTAGTCTCTTGTATGAATTCTGCATTGACTGATGTGTTTGACTAACTGATGTGTTTGTATGTTGAGTACGAATGATGTGTTTATATGTATGTATGTCACTATACCTTAAAACAGACCATATCCCTTCCTCTGTTTCTCGATCCCATTTTATCTCTTTCTCGATGGCCCAGAATCGATTTGGTTCTACATCTCCTTATCTCTACTATGATCTCTACTATGAGAAAACCCCTACATCTCCAACCCTTATTTTTTTGTGCATGTCCACTGCATTCTGTGGCCGGTCACAACAACCAATGAAGCTAGGAGCCACCAGTTTTCCTATATCAGTATATAAATATCACCTATTGCTTGTTTGTCCAGCAATCAAATTGAACTTGTATGTAGCCCTTCTACTGTGGCCTAATCAATGCAGTCAAATTGGGAAGGAAGGGGTACTTCGCTCAAAAAATATTGTTATCCTTTCCCCTAGCCCTAAGGTTTTCACTTTCATTTCAAACGGTCTTCAAACCTTCCACAAATAATCACACTTGTTAGATTTGCAGCTATCTTAAATTTAGCATTGAAAATTCAAATCCTTTATTTTTATTATATTTTAACAGAAACGAGTAGGATTTGCATTCATAGATAAAAAAACTATGGCCAAACCATTCAGAAAAGTGTAAACGAATCTTAAATATTTTATTAAACATTGCATTATATGATCCAAAACTTTCATCATCTATCGAAAAGTAACTGACAGAATGACCATCATATCTCTATCTACTTGTATTCTATAATATTTGAAGCTATAAATCCTTACAAACTATGCACATAATGAAATAAAAGGATATATAAAAACCTGATTAAATTAGGTGAAATCATGCCCACTGTCCACTTAATCCGTAGCTTCTTCATTCTGCTAGTACCTAGGTTCATGCTGACTATTGCTTCTTTTGCATGATCTTCTTGAGCCTGTTGAATGTAATTTCCTCAAACAATTATTACTTCACTGAGCCGATAGACTCAGAGGTTCGGTCTACAAATTGTGAATTTCATGCAAACCCAAGGATAATATGGTTTTGTGAATATCCAAATATATCTACTGCTATTTTGTCTAGGCTCTAGTTCTCGGCTTTCAATTTCATTTCCAACTCTGCATTTTTGACCAATTAAGCCTTCATTTGCATGCTTATGCTTTGATTTAAATGAGATATTGCAGTTTACAGATCATCTGTCTAACGGGAAAAACTCCTTAATAGTAAATACTTGATAGGTCCAAGACATCACGATAAGCGCACTTTCTACGATGACTACGTTTAGTCATGGTCGTCTCTAAAAGCCCAAGAATGCTAATTTTTCCTTTGTGAAGACCACCACCACAAGCTAAACTACCACCTACCAACAATCCTTACAATGCTAGAATTGCCACTACAAATTTCGAGCCCTTCCTAGCTTGAGTGGATGAACAAGTGAAAATCAATGGGAACCTTTCATAAAGAGTATGTACAAGTAGCTTAGAACCAACAACTTTGGAAACCTTTAGCTTTGGGATTCTTTCATTCAATAGGAGACGCCTTCAGCATTATTATTCTTGGACATGATAGGTGAGATAAATTTACACTCTTCAAGGTAACAGAAGTATATACTCACAACTACAAACTAATTTACATTATGAACAAAGATTGTTCCACTAACAAGCCTCAATTACACAATAGTGACTCAGTTCTTTGAGTAGCATATCATCACAAGGTTTGGTGTCCCATACGTTTTAATATTTTATAATGCTTCATATTTTTAAATCTACGGATTTTGTAAAGTTTTCATTGGAGAAGCGGATTGACTCGCAATTGGCTAAGTTTTGTCCAACAATGAAGCATGGGATCAGCAATATATTCGTGCCATAGGGTAGTTTGAAACTAGTCTCCCTCTACATATTTCCTTCTAATATAATTGTAGATACGTTTGATTTGCTACCTTCTTTTGACTTTGGTGGTTTCCCGGTTGCTATGTCAGTCTATCATAAATTGCACAACCATATAAGTGCTTAATGCCTTCTTATATGCACTCATAAACAAAGAGGAGAGTGAGTCAATAGGAGACGCCTTTAGTCGTATTCTTACTTACACCAACTACGTGATAATGAAAGATGAAAATAAATATTATAAACTCTGAGGTAGGACTACTACTGTCAATGCTTTCCCCGGGCTCCTGGCTAATGGGGGTTCCTTGACTTCGTGGTCCCTAATCATTTCTTTCCCTCGGATGTTTGACTGAGATTGATGGGGGATCCTGGCTTCATCAACAGATGCTTGACAAACCTAACTAATGAGCCATGTCTCCCGAGTCCTGGGATACCCAAACCACTTTTTGGGGTTCCTAGGTTGAAATCTGGTGACAACCTAGCCTTTGAAACAACAGTGCAAATTCTCAGTATAATGAAAATCTGCAGACAATAGTGATGATTCCTCACTTTTTAAAATTATTTCATATTTGTTGTTAGCAATTCCCCATGTCCAAGAGTCTAGCAAAAAATCTGAACCTTGATAATCCATTTGAGTGCTAGATATATTTCAACGTTGATGATCTAGGGAGTTGGAGGAGGCTTCTGACTTGAATTCGATATCCTTTTTTGACTGAATAAGACCCAGTAATTGGTCACCATCGTATGCTATCCTCGGTTGCTAAATTGATAGATGTTTCTCATTGCAAAGTGGGGAACATCTGATGGACTTGAGCTGTAATCTGAGCAGGCGGAGGCAACTGTTTCCATCCTTTCCATATTCCTAAAGTATCCGAATCTGACATGTCAGAAAAGGTGGTTATATCAAATCCAATGAATCATTATTTTACATTGGATAAAGTAGGTAAAGAAGATAATGGATCTCCTCCCATATTTCTATCCTCCCATATATTATGCATTGCCCATTTCATGGTACCCATGATAAATGATCTTGAATCAGATATGCCAACGCCTCCAAAAATTCCAAAGTGAGGATCCCTTACTATCCATGTTTAGGTGGTGATCTAGCCTCAAAATACAAACAATCACACTTATATCTGCAAACTATCATCAAAGCCTTCATGTGGACTATGAGGTCAGGAAGTCATTCCACTTCCATTACTAACTTTGAGCAGTTATTAGCACATAACGATGTTGTAAAGGAGGATAATCCATCAAAACCACAAGGTGTTAAGGAACACCTTCCTATTTGTGATAATAAAAGTGAATTAAATAAGATTGGAGCACTGTTTGTTTTGAACTGGCTATGTAATCATCGAATAGGATATGTAATAGTCATCCAACAGGAATATGAATTATGAACTGAATGTTTCTATTTTCAACACCTTCTTGTCTATTAGGTGTTAGTCAATTTATTTGGTGTTGGTTGTAAGACAAAGGAAATTTGCTTCCTCGGTTGGAAATATATCCCACCCTTTTAATAGTAGAACCTAGGATGATTGCAACCTGATTTTCATGTTTCAGAACAACACAAATTCACCACATACATAGCTCCAAGAACAAGTATTTTAAAGAGTACTTGGTTGTACACTAATGCTTCTTAAAAAATATGATTAACATGCCATATTCACCTAAGCTTCCAGGAAACTTGGGTACGGGGATGGGGATATTCACCTTGTTCCCCCTCCTCTAGGCTATGATGAATTAACTTCTTATCATGTGTTTTTCCCTCCATGTGTCAACTTCTACAAGGCCCATTGTTACTTAAATATTTTTCTCTTTTTTCACATGGACTAGACTAAGGGAATAAGGGTATATGGTTCACTTGCACATACCATACATTTTAGATGTAGACTCTGCTCAGTACATCGTTAGAGAGTGTTTTGGCTCCCTCTCAATGGATGATGATCTTGTAGGGACATTTCCATCCTCTTCTTCTACATCCATTTCTATCTAATATGAATGCATGGGATTCCCCCCTCATTCAGTACCTACTTTTGATGATGTGTAGGGTGTATCCTATTGTTTTGTTGTGTCTAGGTTTATGTTATTGTCTACTTTTCTCATACAGTAGTTTAACTTCTCTTAGCTTATTCTTTACTTATAGGAATTGCTTTACAGTCTTGTAGTTTTTCACTACTAATTCTACATTTTAGTCAAAATGACCCACCTTTTGGTCATTTGTCATTTGTGGAAATTTATAAATATTATCTTATCTTTTATGTAGAGAACTTGATCAACTTGCTGCCTATAAGGAAATTGACCTATAATCCTCAAATACCTTAGGTTTTTTCTTCTTTGGAATAAGTGTTATAAAAGAGGAGTTAATGAATCTAGGTACTTTCCTAGAAGTACTTGATTCCTCAACTACCCTTAGTCAATATTCTTTCATCATCTCATAAAAACATGAATAGAATTCCATTATTCATACATTTGGACCTAGACTTTTTGACTTCTGAAAGATTCCAACACTGGTTTTAGTTCCTCTTTGGATACTTCTCCAATGGTCTCTTCATTTTGATCTTGATTAATGAACCTTGGAAAGTATCTTCTAAAAGTGTGTTACCCCAAGTTACACAATCTTTAGAAATCTTTTGATCTTAATTCCATCCTCTTTTCTTATTTCCCATATATTATTTATATTTGTTAGCTGCTTTGTGTAGTTCTAGAGGAAATTTGCGTCCTCATCCCCTTCTGCTAACCAAATTTCCCTACTTGGATGGGGTTGACAATGTTTTTATCCCAAGGAAAAAAGCTTTATAGTTGATATTTCAGTGAGAAGAAAGTATATATAGACTATGCATTATCAACATTCACTGTTTTTTGACTTAAAAACCTTCCACTGTTATATTCAATAAAATCTACCAATAAACCTCCATAGATAGGCTTATACCCTATCGGGGATTACATAAAGGTTCCCCACAATTTTAAATAGACTAGAATTGGACATAAGACATTCATCCAAAAATTTCAGTGTAAACTGAAGAAAGACTAGGACATGGGTGCTATCAGGAACTGCCACCAAATAGGGGTGAAAGAGACTCCAGTTTCTTTTTTCCTATGTTTCTTGACTTGAAAAACTTCCACTGTTATATTCAGTAAAATTTAGTATTTACTAATAAACCTCTATTGACAGACTTATACCCTATCAGGGACCACATAAAGATGCCCAATAGTCTCAAACATACTAGACTTGGACATATTTGATTCATCCGAAAATTCTAGTTGAAACTGAAGAAAGACCAAGACATAGGGGCTATAAGGAACTGCCAACAAAACAGGGGTCAAATATACCCAAAGAACTATAGCTATCTTTTCAAATAGGAGTTTCGCACCCGTGTATTCTTGAATCATCATGGATCCCTCCTGCAAAGAGAGAGAAACTTTTGAAAGAGAGTCAACTTTGGAGTTGAAAATCCTGTATATTTGAGTGAAGGATATTAAATCAAGCCGAGTCATTATCTCAAGGATTCTATGAATTATAGGAGCCAAAGCAATGTTGGACGATATAACTTTTGTTGTTTTCCCACTCAATAATCAGCTTAGAGTCTACCAACACTTGAATTTTCCTATTCCCTCTTTGTTTACAACTGTTTTGAGAAGAATCCACAAATCAAGAAGTTCATCCATGTTGTTTATGTGCATGACAATGTTATGAATGCTTTATGATTGAATTGTTGACAATAATGTAATATGGTTTTTGATGAAACCACATTTGACAATGGAACAAGTGCTCTCGTTCTTCCTTAAATTTAGCAATGCTTGATGACTGTGATGAGTCTATGTGTTTATGTTCCTAGACTAATATGTATTAATGGAATTCAAATTTTTGATTTAAATATGACATTGAAAATACAAAGAATTTAGAAATAGAAATTGTTGAGCCAACCCTTTGGTTAAGAAGAAGCTATGAGGTGTCCCTTCATTCATGCCATTGTTTTCCAGAACTGCTAAAACATGAAGGATACTATGGGGTTTTTATATGGAATGTTGAGCACTAAACCTAAATAGATACCTAATCATTATTTGTATTTGTATTTCGTTTATATGATTAAGTCTGCTGTCAGATATTTTCAACTTTCTCCTAGAATCATTTTCATTTTGTACTGTAGTGTTTAAAATATGTTATGTATGCATCACCTACCAATATTTTTTTTCTGTTGGGTATTTTCTATGCTGAACTTTCCATATATGGCTTGTATGCTACTTGATGGGATCATTACTTATTTAATTTTTCTGAGTGGGGTGTTATTATTATGATGTACATGGGAAACTCATTATTTGAATACACAACAGGCTTCAGTTTCATAGGACAAATGCACGTAGGCTTAATAAGTTCATACAAGGAACATGATCTTTATGTGATGTAACTCATGCAGATTTCATGGAAATTGGAGTCATTTATTCTGGATTTGATATAATATTATGTTGCTAAGAGAAAAATCTTGGTATAATTGTATGGAAGCTCTCCATGTTAGTTTTTCAGCTATTTTTCCTATTTAGAAACTTGTTTCATTTTCCACCATTTTATTTTTTTTGTAGCCGGTATATTAATAAAAACTTAAAATAGAAATAAAGAGAAGAATTACATTTTTCATTCTACGTGCCATTCCTGAAAACAGTGTCCTGCCATTTTGCTGGGCTTCTAGGGATTTTCATACATTCATTGTTGTCTTTGTCAAGGTGAGAGGCCCATTTTGTATATTTGAATCTGTGTATTTTATTTTCCAATACTTTTTGTTTAATTTATGAAAGTTTAAATCTCTAAATGCTTATGTTTTTAAAAATGAATTGTTTTTGTTTTCCAAACATAAACATAGAGTCACTTAGGCTGTTTTCCTGTCTCACGACAATGTGTATGCATTTTTCCCTCTCTCTTTTGCATGCAAACTAAGTAATTACTACTTAGCCTTTAAACATAGTATAAATCTATGATATTTATTTCAAGCAAGGGATATATATGGTTTCTTTTGCAAAGTATATAGCGAGGGAATCACTATTGTCTTCCACTTAAAAATTATGGTCATGGTCAAACTATGTTAACCTATGCATAAACCATAAGCACTAAATGAAGAAAATCAAATTTTTTATTAACCTTACTTTACAAATTGCCCATAATGAGATTTCGATGTCAATTTTCAGAATTAACTCTAGGTTTTTTTGCCTAAATGTTTCCTAGTTCTAGTAGCTACTGATTTGGAAAAAGTAGAGGAGGAAATCCTAAAACAAAGAAAAAATAAATATAGAGATAAATTTTACACCTATGTTATCCCCACCATTTGAAGTAATTGATTATTTGAATGGCCTTGGTTAGTTTTGCCTCCTTTCAACGTTGAAGACAATCAGCAAAACCTGAGATATTTCATCTAAACAACATTCTGGTGCAGTAAAAACTGGTGTACCAGGAGATCTTCGAAGCTCATCATTATCACCCTGTATGCACCATAGGATAATATTCAGAAAATAACCACCATGGAATAATATTACTACCAGAGATAATCTTATAGAGCGAAATGCACATAATGCATCAAATTTTAAATAAATAGGTCCTATGACAACAATATATCATAGAGATTATAGATAGCGACACAGAGTCAATATTCAAAACATAAAGAACAACATAATTCAAGTAAGATCAAAGGACCATACTGAAGAAACCAAAGAGAAAATAAATGGCCAAACCATGTGTGTTTTTTGTCAATCTCATCCTCTAATAGATGGTCAAACATTTTCTACTCGATAAAGTATCAAGAAGCAAACAAATATATATTGATTTATTTGGGAACATAGGAATTGGAATTGGCCACAAATGGTCAAAATATAAACCAAAAAGAACCTCCGAAACCAGCGAGTTCCATCTATTATCCTTAGCGAATTTAAGTCCTAATGTATAATTCCGCTTTAAAAATCAAACACCTCATTGATAATAGCTAATATGTTGTGTCTACTAGTTTGGTGCCTTTTTCCTTCTTTTTCAGATTTCAATTCATGCTTCCTTTTATTCCAGATCATATTTGCACTATGCTCTATCTTTGAGCACATCTTTCATTTCTCAGGACTGTCTCAATTGATCAATGTGAGCAGTCTAAAATAGGCATGCAACAGAGAAACCTTCTTCTTTTGACATTCTTCTTTCATTTGCTAGATTGACTTCGAGTTTGAGATTTTCCTCGTCTTTCTTTCTTTGTACTTCAGATTTTCTTTTCCATACTTTTGTGAGTCTTGGACTAGGAGACCTTGTCATGCCACAATTTTGTGCAATATGTCCATAGTTGTGACATTTGAAGAACTCATCTTTGTGATTCATTATACTTCCACAATTTCTTGCTATGTGACATAGTTATGACACTTGTAACATTGAACATTATCTAAAACCATGTAAGCATTTCTAAATCTAACTTGATCATCCCTGTAGTTTATGACTTTATGCCCAAAATGATTGCAAGAATAACAATGACCATGAAAATATACTTTGTACCTAAGTAAAATATTATGACTTGATGGAGTAGTCTTTTAGATTATGTCATGGGATGCAGAATTTTCCTTTTGGGAATCTTCCTGACCTTTATAGCTGGCTTGAGCATTCATTCTGAGACCTATTTTCCTCCTTGGTACATAGTATATACATGAGTCTAATTCCTATATATAGGAGTACCTTGTTATCTTAAGAAATGGAGCGCTGCTAGTCATGTTAACGAAAGCTAGTGAAATAGATGTAATAAATGTAATGAAGAAAATTGAGCGGTTATCAACTGCAGACCAAGGCAGACCTATTGTTTCAGTTAATATTTCTAATTGTGGTGAAATATTTCCAGGAAAAGACAACGATTGTAGTTGCAGTTGATGAAGGTACATTTATCTTTTAAGTTGTAAGCATCATGATATGCCATTGTTGAATATTTAACTGCCCATAAATGTTATAATTCTTTGACTGGTATCATGAATCATATATTGTGAACTTATACAATCTATTATCCTTTGCCAACCATTAGATACTCAAAGTTGTGTATTGATCCTTATTACCATTATAGAGGACTCTGTAAGTTAGGTTCCCAAATTCTTAAAGGGTGTTAGCTCAATGGAAGAGTGCCTTCCTTACAAGCAGGAGGTTGGTGTTTCGATACCTACATGCCCTAACGATATTATAATATCGTTTAAAAAAAATGAAATTAGTAAGAAAAAAATGAGAGATAAGTGACCAAACAAAATGACCAAAATTCGTATATAAAACTACTAAAAACAACTAAATTAATGACCAAAAAATAAGAGATGAAAAACTAGGCATTAAAAAGGATGCAATATGTGGTGCTAATGATGAAGCCAAACATGGCGTTGATATGGTAACAAAATAAGATGCAAAACTAGGCATTAAAAAGGATGCAACACGTGGTGCTAATGATGAAGCCAAACATGGTGTTGATATGGTAACAAAATAAGACGTTACTTTGGATGCAAAACATGGCACTACATAGGAAGAAAAATATGGTGCAACAATAGAAGAAATACTTGGCGTCATTTTGGTAGAAAAACACGATGCAAAAAAGGAAGCAAAAATTGGTGCAAATTTGGAAGCGAAAATTGACACATATTTGGAAGTAAAACATGGTGCAAAATGGGATGCTAAACTGGTAGCAAAAATGGATGCAATATTGGATGCTAATTTGGATGCTAACATGGTGCTATTAAGGATGCAAATATGGCACCAATGGGGATTTCATTTAAGAAGCAAAAGCACACACTCACTAGGAACCAAAATATGACTTTATTTAGGAAGCAAACCTCAACGTTGTTTAGGAAGAAAAGTTGGACACTATTCTGGAAGAAAAAAAATAGATGCTATTTTGGACGTCATAGAGGATGCTATCTAGGAAGCAAAAAAAGACGTTCTTTGAGATGCTTTAAGTTTTGTCCATGACACATCCCATTTAGCATCTAGTTTGACCACTCAATGTAAACATAAATTACACTAAAAATGGACGCTAAATGGGATGCTAATTCCAGGATTTGTTGTAGTTCCTAGACCCAAACCTTAAGAACTAGAATAATATCATACTACAACTTTTACAATCCCAAGGGTGTTATGATTCCTATAGATTAGCTAAATTTCACTACTATAAATTAATTAAGGAGGAAGGAGGTACATGGATATTAGTTCAAAGTACAATAAGGAGCCATGATGGAGGATGAGATGTGGAAAATATTCCTTATTGCTATATGCCCAAGTATGAAACATTCTCTAAATCATATCATAACAACTGAGGGGTTGAGAAGGATTAAGATGATGATGAAGAAAATAAAAAAGAATAAATGGTGCGGATAGAATTACCTCTTTCTAGTATATAGAAATATCACAACAATAAGAGGCATTTTCCCCTAATGAAACCACAACACATTCTCCAACAAAAACCCCAACATATAAAAATATCATGCCCATATTGTACTACATTGGATTCAAGGGAACATGAGGATTGGAAAAAGATAATAATGGTATTAAAAATCCCATTGCTATGGAAAAAATACCCAAAGGTTTGATAGTGGAATCTAACAATAATTCACCTTACACTAATAAAGAGGATATTTTCTCTACTTTGATCTAACTAGTTGATATAAAAACAAAATATGAGAAGCTGATGGAGGTCTTGTGCTGAACCAATTTGGATCAATTTGTAAATTTTTATCTATTTTGATGATTTTTGGGTGGAAATCATCAATCACCCAAGAAATCCGATGACACCATGTAAATTTATAAAACAAAATCCCTTTATATCCCTAACAAGAAATTGGGAATCTTGGAGAAGGTTTGGGGCTCAAAGTTGAAGGTAGAACCATTAATAAAGATAACTCATGCAACAACCAACCAAAATTTGGAATCTTTCTTCCTACATTGAACAGAACTGGAAGGGAATAATATCCTTGAAGTACAATGGAGCAGAAAAAGGGAATATCTTCCTCATGTAATGTTATGTAGGGTAGTGTAAGAGAGTGGCAATGGGTTCACTACTCTCAGCAATAATTTCCAACATCTTTACGAAAAAATTAGAAAAATATGCAATAGATTCCTCCCCCCTAAAACTAAAATGGTGGCTATGATTTTTAGACGATGTATATAGAAGTTGGACACATGGAGAAGAAGCTTTAAAGGACTTCAATGACCACCTCAATAACCAATCTAACAACATAAAATTCACTACATAAAGAGAAGAAAAAGGTTGTCTTCCATTCCTAGATTCCCTCACAATGAGAAAAAAAGACAGCTCCCTTGGGAACTAGGTATAGAGGAAACAAGCACACACTGACAGACACCTTCATGGTGATTCTCACCACCACCTTGCCCAGAAAATCGACATAATTAGCACACTAGTGACTTGGGCCATCAGAATAGCGGATAAATACCACTTAAAACAAGAGTTAAACCATCTCACGCAATCCTTTATAAACAATGGATATAGGGACAAACAAATCAAAGAAATCATCAAAAGAGAAAACAAAAAGGAACAAAACAACAATAGGAAAAACAAGAAATAAAACAACAACAAAGACATACCCTTAGCAGTCCTCCCCTACATCCATGGCACCACCAACAAGATCGCCATGATTCTTAGAAAAATAGACATTAGGTTAATGTTCTCTCCTCCCTGTTTCCTTAGGAACATGCTAGACTCTACAAAATACCCTATTGAGAAAAAACTACTCCAAGGAGTCTACACCATACCACGCTCTTGTGATAAAGTCTACATCGGCGAGACTGGTCGCTCTATCAAGACAAGATTAAAGGAACATGGTGCTGATATACACCATTGCGGGATCAAGAAATTTGTCATCGTAGAAAACTCGTGCGACACCAAACACCATATATGTCTTGAAAAAGCGGAAGTACTTGCAACCGTACCCCACCACTTCAAACGAAAAGTAAGGGAGGCTCTTGAAATTGAAAAATACCCTAACAACTTGAACCGAGATGATGGCCTAAAACTTAATGACTCCTAAAAGCTAGTCATCAAAATCCTTAAAAACAAAAACAAAAACAAAAAACAATAACAAGAAAAATTACAAAACCTAAAAAAAAAACTAACCCATTAACTTTAATCTAAACATTTAAGAAAAAAATTTCAAATAAAATTTAAACTTATCATTACAAAACAATAGTCAAAAACATATTTAACAATCCCTAAACAATATTAAAAAAGACTATTTTTTTCCTAAAGAGTACTTTATACCTAAACATTCTAAATTCATTAAAAAACTCATTTAATGAATCTAAAAAATAACAACTTTATTACAAATTAAAATACTTTAAACTACCTAATTAACAAAAACATTATATCTAAAAAGACTAAATTTTTTTCCTAAAAACAATACTTTATACCTAAACATTCTAATACCATTAAAAAACTCATTTAATATACCAAACAAATAATAACTTTATTACAAACTAAAACACTTAAAAACTAAAACTAATTAAAATATTAATAATATTAACCTAAACATTAATAAAAACATTCTATCTAAAATTAATTTGAAACAATAATAAATTGAGAAATAAGAATATAGAAAATCAACAAATTAAGAATAATTAATTTGAAACTTTAACAATAATAAACCAAGAATT
This sequence comes from Pseudotsuga menziesii, assembly GCA_001517045.1. NCBI lineage: Eukaryota > Viridiplantae > Streptophyta > Pinopsida > Pinales > Pinaceae > Pseudotsuga > Pseudotsuga menziesii. Next base: position 92,215 of record LPNX010094161.1, on the reverse strand, counting down.
AAGAATATAGTAATTAAGGAAAATTAATTAACATTAAATAAAAAATTATATTTAAAGAATTTTGAAAAATACAACATTAATAATAATAAATTGAAATTAAAAAAATTAGGAAACTGAAATTTACTAAATGAATAAATTAAAAAAAAACGACAACATCGAAACCCTAAACAACCTAATATCAAATATTAATAAAAATTAAAACATTGAGCTAACCTTTGTGAAGACTTCCAAGGAATCCTCTCCTAATGATAAACCTACTTTGAGGTCTAAAACTGTCGAGGAAAAAAACATCACCATCGTGGATTTCCTTCTTCTCTGAAAACATAGCTGTGGAACAATGAATAAAGAAATTGAATGAGAGTTAAGCATGCTTTGTGGTGAGCATACTGGCTTAGCATGAGAGCAATAGGTTGGCCTAACAGAGTCGAGTCCAGGGTAATTTTTAGGGGCAAAATTTCACCAATTGGTTATTTTTTGGTTTTTTTCAATAAATAAATTCGCTATTTGGTCATTTTTAGTCTCTAATATCACCTATATTTACATAAAATATGTTTTTATTATCATAATATTCACCAAAAATTACACATATCAGTATTAATTGTATGTTTCATATTTAATTTTTGCCTACCTATCTATAAACATGCTTTTTTTCAATCCAAAACAACCGCCTAGAATACTATACTTAAGTATAATATTAGAATCCTTAAAAAATACCCTGGTGGAGTCCTGTAAAAGCTTCTTTAGCCTTGGTGGTATCATGCTCTAGATTGGGGGGTGAAAGAAATAACTGATTCCTAAAGTTGGTGGTAAATCACTTTTTGGTAACTAGTTTGGTGGGCATGGATTTAATTCTAGACAAATATTCGTAATTATCTCTTGTAGAATGTTTTTTATTTGGTTAATGCTTTGAATTAAATGGGTAATGAACTCATTCAAAATGTGCAATATTATCACCGCCACTAATTCATACTTGCAAACTAGCTCTGTATTACAATGTTGTTACAGGTAATATTTAGCCTTATAAATGATTAATGAAGCAAAACAATCTTGTTGGAAGTTCCCAATGGCCAAGCGAGGCATCTAGGGATGCTACAATGATTTAATGTTGCTTTTGGAAATCAAATATTTCCTTGAGAAGTCTAATCAATCTTCCCTATGTCTCATTGTTGATACATAAGCTAAGTTCAATATGCATCTTACCATAGCATTCCATTGGTCCAATGAATGTTAGAAAGAAAAGGAATTTTTCATGTGGATTCTTATACAATTATTGGATGATTAATTCAATCCATTTTGGGATTTTTAAGCAGTAATGGAAGAGGATCTAGATATGCAGAATACAAAATTATGCTTACAAGCACTGATAGTCATGCAACAGTAGCAAAAATCCTATGGAGCATGATTACCGATAACTACATGTATTTTTAGATTCTTTGTTTACATATATTTTTAATTTCTGTCTCCCAATAACCACTGTAACTATTTGTAAAGAAACTCAAATCTAACACTATTTTGGAAAGTTGAAGCGACTTTGTTTAACTATTAACATAAAATCCATTCAACAACAAGGAAGAAAGATGAAAACCATGGGGAATTTTCCCATCACTCATGCATGCCCTTCTTCTGCATCCATGGCACAATATCCACTCCTTTTAGGGTGCTCAACATACCTAGTTTTGGAGGGAATTAAACCATGGTGGGGAATATCTCTATGCCCGCTCAAGCAACCAATGAATCCCATTGCAACCCTAACCACTTTCAACATTATGCTTGTTAATAAGATATTAACTTCACATGAAAAGCGATTACTCACACAAAGGTTAAATGAAAAGGAAGTCACAACACTTCTTTTCAAAAAATTTAGAAATACTTTGGGATATTTTAACATCATTCCGCAAGGTTCAGAAGCAAACCAATCTTGCCTAGAACACAATCTTGATTTATAGATCCAACCAAAAAAACAAAAACATAAAGATTGTAGGTGATATTATTGTCATACTGATGTTTAGAACAAGTATTAAACAAGTTAAATGTAGGTTTGGGGTGCCTGAAAACAGCTAAGATGAGGAATTAATGCTTTCCCACAAAACTTATAGTAACCTAAAACATAGAAACAATTTATCATAATAATCACACAAAGGAATTAATAGAAAAGGTCCAATAGATCAATTGGTCTGAGAGAACTTCAAATGTCTTCATTCATTGAATGGTATTAAACCATTTACCTGGTCAAGAACTTCAAGTAATATAATCCCACAATAATTTTTAATCTTATCAAAATAAAAGAAATCTTAAGGTTGTTACACTTGAAAAAGAGAGACATCCCATTTATTATATCACACCTTACTTGAGCTTAGAAACAGGACCTTACCTGAGCTCAAGACAAGTAACTTCATGACTTAGCGTTCCTTGCAATTTGTAACAAGGTAAGAAGGAAAATAATCTAAACATTTCAATACACTGCAACTATCATATTGGGGAGTTAACATGATTCCATCACTTGGTTGTCAAAATATGCCTGCCCCATCTCTGTCACATATACTACAATAGACTTTAATGCTTCTTTCTAAGCAGGTTCACAAAAAATATATGACTTATGTGATATCATTTGATTTTTCCCAAGTTATTAGCACATGAACAACACTGCAAATAGCCAATTCGGCAGCTAATCCACAGATATTAATGTGTTATCTCTTCCCATGGGACCAAGTCGCCTTGACCTCTTGTCCAACTCTTCCATGACTCATGGTTCTTGCTTTTTACATTGTTTGTGATTGTATTTGTGGTCATAGAATCAATGTTCTCAAATGATCCCTGCCATACGGAGAGAAGAGTAACTAAGGTTTAAAGTTATGTAGAATAAAAAACTACTATGATTCTCACGAACAATAATTATACTAATCTCCATGCTGCCAATGATTAGGACTAACACTATCTTTAGAAATTGAATTCAACTGCAATGACAATAGAATTCAACTATAATGTCAATAGAAAACGTTGTTCTATATTAAATCATGATAGAGAGTTTTTGACAAGGGAAATATAAATAAGGATCTACAAAAAATGTGTGTGATTGGCTATCCATTTTCCCCACCTTCAAGCGAGCTTCAGGAGTGGGAGCGAGAGGGTGAGGAGAGCTCCCATGCAAAATAGGTTTAAATAAGTTGGACCATCCAATTACGGAATATTTAAAATTAAATTTTGATGCTTACTTCAGATGACAATCTCTTTGCAAAGAGACAAAGAAACCACTATGTTGCCACAAGAGAGACATCAAATTCTAGTTGCTCTAAATGTGCAGCAATTCTACCATCTTAAAACAAAAATTCAATGATATGCTGAAGTACAATTATTAAATATATTAATAATTTAATATCATTCCTAAAATAGTGAAGGAAATGGATATAAGCTTTACCTAGGTAATGTTTTTGCCAGGTGATCTCTAAATACCCTTTTAGCACTGGAAATTTACCAAAGGTTGTGAAGGCTTATTCCTAGGTAATAGAAAAACCACTTTTCAAGGGAAGACTGGATTTCTTCTCTTCCAAGAGGGATATCTCACAAAATATTAACAAGGCTAGATATATACAACTGAAAATGTGTATTGTTTGTATGATTGACTGAAACGTGATACAGAACCATCAGGATATGGATTCAAGATAGGAAATGTATATAATAGAACTTTATGCAAGGTGATTTTAACGCAGAGGCAAGATAGCCACCCAGTCACGGTCAAATTATAATTGTCTGGTGGGAAATGAAGAACATGAACAGACCATCAACACAGAGCATTAGAAATGAATTATGTATTAATTTTAGAAGAAATGTTTGTGGACATCTGAAAAAGAATAGCTAGAGCATGCTAACATGAATTCTAAAACTATTATACCCTCATTTCAGATGTGAAAGAAAACACAATGAACAGATAAAATAGAAGAACATTCATATGGGAAAGGAAAAAACAGACTGCAACATTGGACAACACGTGAATCTCTGGAAAAACACCGACTTTGGCTCTGTAATTTTATCAAGAAACACTTGAAAACATACCACTCCAAATTACTCTGGTTCCAACCCTTTCTCCCTCTGTAGGAGGTAAATTTATAATTTCTCGGACCTCCATAGATCGAACTTAGAATGAAAATTAGTTACAAACTAAAGAACAAAATTTTAACAAACTCGAACGTGGCACATACACCACGATTTTCATAAGACAGAAATAAACTGTGGACTACTACTTGGAAAAATAGGCTAAAATCCTTTTTCTGCATTTCTCAGCTAATGACAGTTGTATGAAATAGGAGAGAGGATGTCGCAACCATGAATTATTTGAAGGAAATCCCTTTGCTCCACTATCCTCGCTATCTTCATGGTTACAGTATAAAATTATACGATCCATACTATTGAATTCATCTCCATTGATCAGGACCAGACAAAGTTGCAACAACCATGTCGTGTGCTAGTACTTTGAGCTCCATACTCTCTATGTATGAGTAATAAGGTACTGTAGCACATGTGGCTTTAAAATCACATAATAATTCAAATTCTCCAGCCAATTTATCAGACACAATGGGACCCGACAAGGCATGTTGCATATTCCCAAATTTGTTGTGGTTATACCTACGAAGGACTAATCTTTCCAGATACTCTTCCTGAGTCAACAGGGGTCCTTTTTATTCCCAGAATAAATGAATCCCCCTGCTTACCAATGGTTTAAATAACTCAATCACCCCTTTGACTTTGTGATCTATAATATCAATCTTGGCCTGTATAGTCTCCAACATCCTATGTTTTCCAACCACCTTTCTAGATCCAAAAATAACAACAACTCTGTTTTCGATACCACACATATTGGTTTGTTCTTTTGATAAGGTGCTTAGAAAATTGATAGCATTTTGAGCTACCCCCATTGGTCTCTTATGCAATTATCCATTTACTATCAAAACCTTTTTCTTGGCCATTTCCAAATCATCCTCCTGGTCTGCAATGAAATCTAAATAAGGTCTAAACTTGTTGGCTTCTGAAATGATTTTATCCTAGATCATATGACTGGCTCCCTACAACACCATTTGGACAATCACTTGCTTATTTAATTTTGCATTTTGATCTAGCAATTCCTGACATCTTTCTGCTGACTTCCTCTTCTCTTCTTCCTTTTTCGAAGCCATGTCTTCTGAATTCTTATTTTGTTGCTTTAATCCTATAATCTCTACATCCCTTTGTTTTACCTATGACATAGCATTATACAAGGATGTGATATCTGTCGCTATATTGGGCATAGTGGCTTGAATTTCCACCACTTCACCTTTCTCTTGTAGCTCATATTCCTTGGCTTCTAGCATAGTCTTTAAATCCTCTTCACATTCTTTTAGAAACTTATCTTCCTTCTCCCATTGTTTCTCTTTCTCCTCGAGCTTCAAAAGTTTGGCCTTGCAATTAGTCAGCTCAGTATTTAAAACCTCATTTTCCTTCTTAAACTTAGTCAACTCAGAAGTCTGAATGAGTTGGGTAGAAGGAACTTTCAACTTCTTTTTAAGCACCTGAATTTCCTTTTATTTCTCATCCAACAACTTTTGAGCCAATTCTCCCTTATCTTCCTGTCCATCCACCTTCACTAATTCATCTTGCAACTTTTTAAATTTGACTTAAAGGGCCTTGTTCTCAATCCTTAATTTTCTCAAGAGGTCTTGAATTTTTGTTTTACTTGAATCCAACTTGGATATCTGTAAAGTAGCCTTTGGCAATCTGATATTTAAGATATCATCGATTTCTCTGTTAAGGTGTATGATATTCATAGTGGGAATATTTTCTATGTTCACCTTAACCTCTGACAATTTATTACCCACTATCATGGATAGACTTAGGGTGTCTGTAGCATGATCGTTTACAGTATTCAATGCTACATCTGGCTCGGGTAACTGTTTTATTTCCTCATATAGCTTTACATTCTCATCAAAAAATTTGTCATCCTTTTCTTTGTAAGTGTTCAACCAATTTTATTTGGATGCATACTTTCTTGGAGTCTATCCATCAAATACATACTCTTAAATATCTAACCAACTGTTATGGGGTCTTCTTGTTTCTATTTGTCATTTTCATTGCTATTCTTCACCTTCCCTCTCATACTGCTTTTCTTCACCTCCACCATCTGCTCGCTTTGTTCAACTTTCTGCTTTTTGGGCATGCTAGTAGTATCTATTTCATCAGTATCCATGGGTTTTGCATGCTCTATTTTCTTTTTACTTCCTGAAAAACTTACCAATGATGAGACATTTCCAGCCATTGCAACTATGTTAGACAGGTTCACTTGGGAAGAATTGTTTCCAGGAAGGGATGAGACAGTGTCTTGTTCCATGCTGATATCCTTTGCAGTGTAGTTAGGATAATTTTCCCAATTCGTTGCTTATCTAAGTCCATCTATTTTTGTGTGTTGAAAAGGATTATTCTTTTTATCCTGTCTTCTTTTGGAAATTACTTGGTGTGGGTCGTAATTTATGGCTGGTCCCAAAGAAAACCCCATGCTTTTGAGCAGAATATCAACCGGTGGTAGGGAAGTTCTGCTTTTGACAGTGTATGGTCCTATCTTGCAGGTAAAATTAATACATGAACTCTTCCTAAATCTTAGAACGTGTTCTTATTCAACAATAAGCCTCTTGCTAATCAATTCCAAGGAAAACATCTTGACTGTCAAAAAGGCTGGAAGGACATATGGAAGATGTACAAAACCATACAGTATTATAACTATTCCAAATTATATCATGAACCAATCTCGTATCATCTTACTAGGAGATAGTTGCAGCATTTCCTTCATCTCAGGAAACACCCTGGAAAATATTGCTTGAAATAAAATGTCATGCATCTCTTCCATCAAAGAGTTCATGAATTCACAGTAATTTTTGGTCATGTCATTAGCTATCACTAACCCAGGTGCTTGTAAACTATCTTCATTGTAGGGAAAGAACATTCTCAATAAAACAGATTGAAATCTAAACACTCTGGTATCATGGAAGTTATCTTGCTGAGAATGAATGTTTTCAACTAGAAACTCATCAAATTTAAGACAACAAGACTAAAAATATTGTACTAAAAGCTCTAGTTCGACTGGACATGTACTCAAGACAAACAACAGACTCAATAATGGCTCTGTGGCATAGCCACTAGTATCTAAACCTAGAAACTCACTAGCTAAGGTTATGCACTACTGGGTTTCTTCATTAAATAGACTCAGGTCAATGGGGTAAGATAGGATGATAACTTCAGCATCAGCTTTTGAGCAAGACTTCATGAAAACTTCTTTATTTTCGACTGTGGACTCTCCAAAGAATTGTATAATATTTTCTTCTGTGTATTCTTGGGACATGTGGACAAATTTGTTTGGGACATGGAGGGATTTAAGAATGTCAGGAGCCTGAACAGGGAAAAGGATTTTGGACTTGGATTTATGATGACTCCTTCAATGGTAGAAAATTATCTGTGCACCATTAAACAAAATCGGAACAATGGGGCGTCTGGTTGACTGAGAAAAAATGGAAAAAGGACCTAAATACACCACAGGTACCACTACCTTGGTCCCTTCCAGTTTACTCTTAGAAGTTTCAATTTCTTCGTTCAAAAGAATAGTATCAAATATTTCGGTATTTTCATCTACGAAGCTTTCTTCATCCTTCTGACCAATAACCCCTAATTTCTTCTTATCCCCCACCTCTATTTCCTCTATCTCATCTGTTTTATCCATTTTCAATAGTACTAAGGAATTATTAGGGTTCCTACCTTATCACTTAGCAAAGTTCTCTGATCTATCCACGCTTGCACTCTGTATGAAGTCAGGGTGTTCATCAATATCAAAGCTTTGGAAAAGACAAATATTTTTCAACTCCACGTAGACTCTTTTATAGTTTTCTATATTGCATAATTCTTGTGCATCTCCACACAATCTGTATTGTAAATCCTTTCTCTTTGCAATATAAGCCATTGATATGCTAGGTCTTCATACCAAAGTCTCAACTCTATCAACATGTGCATATTTATTTGGTGAAATGAACATCAACCGTCGATCTCCAAACTACCCTCAATGGGACCGTTCATTCCTGAGAACTTTGACATTCTGCCAATCATTTTTCCTTTGATCGAGTTAGCAACTTCCGATCCTGGAATTCCTTCCATCCATTGATCGAGATTGATCTTTGTTCACAACCATCGATCTTTGCGTACCCTACAACTTTTCATGGATTGAAATCCTGACCCCAGCCATGCTATTTTATATCGTAGAATTGACTGCGACCGTAGATATATCTTCACTTTTGTCTCAGCCATCCAATCCTTCCTCCCTTTCACATATTCCGTGATTTGGGAAATTTTCGGTGGCCAAGCGCATTCACCGCAGGGAAATTTTTAGCGCCGTTGATCTAGCTTTGGGTCAATCTCAACTCTCCAATACTGCTCCCATTTAACACTCTTTACAAATCCAAATACCACATTCTTCCTTTCATCTCCGCTCCATGGAATCTCTTTCCATTGTTGATCCTCCTCATTATGAATCTGCATCGGCGAGGCTTATCACACTTTACCCTTATTTCACCCCTGCATGTTCCAATCTAGGGGAAGATTCATCACCATAAATCATAGTTCCCTATCCATCTGATGGCTGGAGAATAAATAACTTGCTAACTAGATAACATGAAAGGCGCTTCCACAAAATTTCATTAAATAGGGTCATTTTCAAACCTTTCAAGTCCATGATTCAAAAATTCCAACACAGTTTTAGCATACCCTTTGTTCAACATGATGACATCCATACAAGTTGCGTGTATAGAAATCACTGGCCAAAACATTCTCCAAGAGAACAACCAACATCCAAAATGCATCCTCCTCAGTTTTCATGACAAGAAATAACAACGCAGCCACATAATTTAAGCCTTGTTTTGGGAACAATAATTTTCACTTGATCAACATATATTGCATCCCATATTCACAATAAATTCATAATTAAAGAACAACTAACAAGAGTTTATCAATTGGAAAGGAATCCTGCATAACACAACTAGAAATGAAAAATGAAATTAGTTTAGATATTGAATACAAGTCTTTCTTGGAAATAAACAACTTGGGAATCATGGATTGAGTATCCAACAAGCACCCTTGATAGAGGTTCATGTTCCTCTGGAGTATCCAACCAAGGGTGTTAAGGGAAATTTCATGGAAGATCCTGCACGGGAGCCAAAAAAAATGTCTCGAAATGATTTGAGAGACAAGGAGTGACTCATCTATCTAAATTGTATACAAGATTCCCATGATGCACATGTATTCTAAGTTACAATGAAAATAAGTTAAGAATAATTGTTAGCATTACAATTCTATTATAGTACACACATTGCAAAGTTTTCTTCATCCTAATCCATGAAAAGGGAGAATCACTATTGAATGAATTTATCGTAAAATGTCACTAAATGAAAAACAAATTTGCTAACTGTCATTTCATGTTGCTTGAAGTTCATGTCTTACTAACATTGGGAATGATGCAACACTCATAAATCAAATACAAAGAAGAAGAAAAAAATACAATTCAAGATATAACAATATAGATAATTTCGGTGTTTACACTAAAATTTGTTCATTCTCATGAGACCTTTGATATAACAATATTGTTTCATCTATCTTTGGTTCATGTCCTTCATCAAATCAAACCTTAAGATCTCAACCAGATCTGTCACTTATGAAGTATTTCCTTTTACCAAGCCTTCATAGTGGTACAAGTATCCTTTTCTAAGATTGGACTTAACCAATGTGAAGGACATTTCATATTTCTACTACTGCATCTTAGAGTCACGGTTGGGCTTCAATTTACTGATGTAAATCAAACCTTAAGTTTATGTCAATTCGGGTTGGTAGACTTAGAGGCATATCCAAGTATAAGGACTCAAATCCATAATTGACTTGGAAATCTAGTTTATCAAAGGAAATAAACTTATTAACAATATAAGTTACTGTGATTTGAAAACACAAAAATTCCCTTACAGGAACAACTTCATCTGATATTTCATTTACACAACAATTTTATGTGAAAGCAATTTATATATGAACACTTCTGAGGTAATAAAAACGAATTAAGCCTAACCCTAAACTATGAACTACGAGATTCTGTCTATTATCCCAGCACTGAATAAACAATCAATCATCAATTTCCCTTACAGGAAAACATTCATAATGTATAATTGTTCTTCATCATTGGATAAGCAAGCGATGTACAGCATAATGAGATCGTAGTATGAACCATTATACAGCATACAACTAAGGAAATAACAGAGCTGATAAAATTGATTGAAAGCAGTCTAATGTGTTCTGCAATAAGAAAATCAAATCCTATAGAAACTAAAACATACCATTGACACAATCCAAATCGCATTCACTGTCAATAAAAGGGGTGTGTAGACTCGACAGAGGGGGCCCTCCAATGCCTCGTTCACACATGCAATTGAGAAATCACAGAGCTTTAAACTTTAATGATATTCACCATAAAATCGATCACACAGTAATAGAACAACGCAGTCTGGAACAGTATGTGTTCTCAGTCTCAAATCGTGATGTCCTTTCTTCTCTGTTTTGTAAAATACTTATACAAATTCTTGAAAACTAGAAATGCTACTAATCTAGAAACTAATTAATGAAAGATAATCCTCGAGATCCTCTATCAAATCTATGAAAATCAACAAAATCGTAACTGCCCTGCTTTTGTGCTGAGTGGTAGCACAGGTGGTCGCCTTTGACCGACTTTGACTTGACACCTGTGAGAGCCACATCATTTATCCGCTGGAAGTTTATCCATCCTTGGACACTGAGGATCTTTTCTCCATCTTTCAGTTCACACCTAGCTGGCCTGCAAGTGCTCAACCTTGCAGACATTATGGGAAGTTAGCACATCCTGTAATCCTGGATAAAAACCTTAGCTTAAATGCTTTAAAAATCTCAAAATTCAATTTGTTAAAAAGCAATGACATTTATACCTTTTAACCAAAGTTTGTGGGTGAAATTTAAAGCTTTATAAATCAGTATGAAGGTTTTATGGAGGATAATGGAGGATTTTAGGTGACAAAAAGAGGTCAAAATGGTGCCCAACATCTCCCCCAAGAGGAAGCTGCTGCATGTCCCCACGCCAAAAATATTTGACCCTGTTTAAAACCAAAAACCAAAATTTTGTTGCTGACCATCTTGCTTTTAATCTCCTGTCTGAGACAATGCATCTGTTGAAGCCCGAGATGCATAAAGGACTTTCAATCTCTCATATTTAGCTTTATAAATATTCTTTTGCTTATACCATCTGTATGCATGTTTAGACATGCGTGTCCTATGAACCTTCAGCTTCCAGTTGGCTTCTCTTAACTTCTCATTCCTTTGCTCTAGTTCCTTTATTTCAAGTTTCAATCTCTTAATCTCTTTATTGTTTTTGGAAGTCTTCTTCTTCTTCATTTTCATTGGAAGCTGTATAGAATTGGTATCCATCCCCAATTCTTCATTCTCTTGTGTTGAATCTTCTTTATTTTCCTCTTCCACAATTTGCTGCTCTGAGAAAAGAGAAGCTGAGTCTTTTAGTATTTCCTGTCTTGATTTCTTTTCCTTTTCCTTCTCTTGTTGATCCAAGAAGAGATTGATTCTTTTTGTCTGCTTGATCACTTCATCAGTGTCTTGGATATCCTACCCTCTTTCATCTGCTGGATCTTCTTCTTGACTCCCCAAGGTTTGTATGTGTTCCTCATCTTCTAATGCTGACTGGCTTCGAGCTTGCTTATATTTCCTTGGCTTTTTCTGGTAAGTGGTGAAAATATGCTCTTGTCTTTGAAACTGTTTCTCCTCTCTCATCACACTCCTAGTTTGTATCCTTCTCTGAGGCTGTTTTGAACTTGCTGCCTCAGAGTTGTCTTCATCATCAGTAATCAGCAACACCTCTTTCTTTTTCTTTTTCCCTTTTGGTGGTTTTGAGCTTGTTGCCTCAGGGTATGTTATCATTAACAATTCATCTTCTTTTAAACCTTCTTCAAGCAATTCTTCCTGTTCTTCAAACTGATTATGAACTAAAAATCTTGACCATGTCAAATGTTTCCTTTGTAACTCATGCTGGATGATGATTTTGATGAGTCCACAGTGAAAAAGGCTTGTCGTTTTGTCTTTTGCACGCCTTTGGACAGCTTTAGCCATCTTAGTTAAACTCTGTAACAGGAAATAGGGCATATTGATCTCACATTCACCTTTTAAATGCTGCAACAGCTTGATGTGGTAAATATATACAATGCCGAAACGACCTTCACAGGTAATAAATTTTTGGATAACATAAACTATTCATCCCAGGGATGAACGAGCCAGCTCCTAGGTATTCCTTTCTTCCAGTTTACTGACCCTACTCTTGATCTACACAAAAAGGGTATCCATGCTTTCTCTTTGAATTGTTTAGTCTTAAAAAATCTTTCTCCTTGCTGTGGCAGGCCAATAATTTGTGCTAAAATGTCTTCAGACAGTCTGAAGTGCAAGTTTCCCACTATAACCTTTTCTCCATCAAATGTTTCAGCAAAAGCTAGACTAACATGCTCATTATGCCCATCAAACTTTTCAAAGAAAGTTACCCACTGCTTATTTTCAAAAATCTCCATGCAATTCTCATGAATATCAGTGGGATTGAATTTTGCTGGTTCTAGTCTAGATGACATTTTGAACTTTAATAGGAAATAGGAAACTTCAACCTTTCAATTTTCAACTCTGCATTGGTTTTTCTTATCCCCAAAACAATACTCTGAAAATGCAGAATTGTTGTTGATCTTAGCAGAGTATTTGGCAAAGAAAGGGTTTAAGTTTTACCTCCTCTCTGGTGTAACTGTCTTCACTTCTTCCTGCGCGATTTCCACAGTGAATTGGTGCCTGCGTTCTTCCTTTAATCCACGGCTTCTTCTTACTGCAGACTATCACCCACAGCAATCAATTTTTGTAGAGGAAAAGAGTTGGATTTGGTCCAAAGAATAATGACCAAATTGCACTCCTCGACTTCACCAATTCATAATACAAAACTCAGGCATTTTTGTATGCTGCCGTGGGGCATATATCCACGTTTATTTTTTATCATCATTTAATCAACATGCCACTTTCCATTCAATCATTTGCTTAGGAAAGAAATTAAAGGTAAGGTTTTAATTCATATGATAAACTTTAATTTCTTTGTATGCCCAATGTTTAATGAATCGAGCTGTAATAAAGGGATTTCTTCTCTTAAAATAAACTCCTTTTCCTTTTTGAAGATACACATGACCATCGATTTTCCCTTAATGCATGATGCACTAATGTATACATTTTAAATTCGATTTTCCAGTTTATTGTTTTATTTTTCTTAAAACATTCACTTTCTACTGAGAAGGAGACCATGTCTGACTTTCTGCTAAGAAGGAGACTCTACCTGTAGAATGCAGTATATATCTTGGCCACTTAAAATTTTCTCTTAGGTTTGATTTTGACCACCATCTTGACCCCTAGGGTAGGATAATGGAAAGTAAATGGAATGCTGGCAGAGACTGTCAGGATAATGAAATAGGCAGTCAAGATTACGAGGGTTGGTAAATATGCCATCACTTAGAAACAAAGAATCATGAAACTTTTAAAACACGAAAACTGAAAAATTCTTACAGACTTTGCTTGATATCTCTGTATGATGAGCTTGCTTCCTGATGAAGCTGGTTTGCATTTATTTCTGATTCGTTTCTGTCCTTCTGATATCTTCTGTCTGCCATCTCATATTCCTTCAGCTTTACTGAAATTCAGGTCCCTCTGCATTGCTAGAAATCACTGTATTGCTGGAAATCAGGTCCCTTCTGCATATGAAAAAAAAAACTTGGAGGGTTCCAAGAGAGCATAAAAATGCTTATCCCCCTCACAGGCCTACTTTTTGACTTGTCCTCAAGTCAAACAAGAACTTCATTATTGGAAATAAAACTATGTAAAAGACATGAAATTTGAAAAATATTTTTATGAATTTTCAATAACCAAGCGAACCTGGTTTTCCATGGAAAATTCAAGTTTATATTGTGCCAGTGACTTGGTTTTCACAACTAAACTTCCTTTTTTTCTTGTTTTGATTTTTCTTTTTATATTTTGTTTGTTTGTTTTTTTTTGTTTTGTTTTTTTTTTAAATCAGAGCAGCTAAGAAGTAAGTGAAGGAGAAACACTGATGTGTCTATCCAGCACTTCCATTTCCCGTTTCTGTGAAATCTGCTGTATAAAATCTTCCTTGTTGATAGGCTTGGTATACAGTTTGAGCCAATGGCCATTAACCACAAATGTACGTGCTTCATCATCGATGGTTTGAAGTTTGACTGAGCCATTGTCATATACTTCAACAATCTCATATGGACCAAGCCAGTGAGTTGTGAATTTGGATTTGAAGTCTTTGAACTTTGAGTCAAACAATAGTGCCCAGTCACCAATGTGAAATTGCTTCTTTTTGATAAACTTGTCATGCCATTGAGCTCTTTGTTGTTGGATCAAAATATTATGTTCTATGGCATCTTGTCTCATCTCATCCAGTTGATTCAATTGAAGTATTCTTTCTTCCTGTGCCTCAGAAATATCCATGCCCAAATCTGCTGCTAACTTGGAGGTATGAATTTGAAACTCTATAGGTAGGAGGACTTGCTTACCGTAAACAAGCTGATAGGGAGAAAAACCAGTACTGTTTTTCCAAGTGATCCGGTATGCCCATAAAGCTTCAGTAATCTTAGATGACCAATCCTTCCGATGCATCTGGACAGTTTTGGTAATGATGCCTTCTAAAGTCTTGTTTGTAGATTCCACTTGGCCATTTTCTTGTGGATGGTAAGGGGTAGACTTTCTGTGCTTAATCTTATACTTTTCTGCTATCTCCTGCACTAGTTTGGAAGTAAACTGGGCACCTTGATCAGTTACAATCTCTCTAGGCACCCCAAATCTGACAAATATCTCTTCAAAAATAAAGTTTACCACATTTTTCTCTATGGCTCTTGGTAAAGGTTTGGCCTCTACCCACTTAGTAACATAGTCCGTACAGACCAAAATGTACTTCTTTCCTTGTGATGGGGGATGAATTGGACCAATGAAATCAAGGGCCCACTTTTCAAATGGTTCAATGAGAATTTGCAGTTGGAGTGGCATTTCATCAGTCCAGACTGGCCATCCCATCCGTTGACATGTATCACAGCTTCTAACATACCTCTTAGCATCTTTGAAAATAGAAGGCCAATAATACCCCAAATTGAGTATCTTGTATGCTGTTCGTTTATCTGCAAAATGGCCACCACACGGTTCATCATGACACGCCTTTAAAATATCTAAAATTTCATCCTGTCGTACACATATTCTTATAATTAGATCATATCCTGTGTAAAAGAGATCACCATTAACCCATATATGCCTAGCACTTTGTTTAATAATCTTTTTCTTTTCTTTAGATGACATAGATGGTGGTAGTTGGCCTGATGATAAGTAATTGGCAATATCAGCATACCAAGGAGTGATAACAGAAATTGCAAATAAGTGTTCATCAGGAAAACTATCTGAAACAGGAACAATCTCACCAGTATTGTGTAAATGAGACAGGAAGTCTGCCACTCGATTTTCTTGTCCAGGCCGATCTAAAACAGTGATATTAAATTCCTGCATTAACAACAACCATCTAGTGATCCGACCATTAGTGATAGATTTATTCATTAAATATCGTAAGGTTGAATGATCTGTATGGACAAAAATTTCATAACCAGTTATGTAATGATGGAATTTGTTTACATCATGAACCACCGCCAACATTTCCTTTTCAGTGACTGTATAGTTCAACTCTGCAGGTGTCAGATTTTTACTAATAAAATAGATGGAATAAGTCATGGTATGCTCTTTTTGTCCCAATGAGGCCCCTATTGCAGTAGCAGAGGCATTAGTAGAAATATGGAAAGGAAATTTCCAATTTGATCCCCTTAAAATGGGAGCAGTTGAGAGCTTCTCTTTGAGTATCTGAAATGCAGATTGATAGTCAGTATCCCAATTAAAATTCACATCCTTTGAAAGAAATTTAAACAATGGCAGAGCTATCTTACTGAAATTTGCAATAAATCTACGATAATAGCCTGCATACCCTAAAAAGCTTCTTACATCTATTTCTGTTGTTGGTTCAGATAAATTTTCAATGATTTGAATTTTAGCAGGATCTACTTTTATTCCAGATGCAGAAATGTGATGTCCTAAAACTATCCCTTCAGTCATCATCATAAAACAATTTTCATTACTGAGGGAAAGATTTGAATCAACACATATTTGTAAAATTTTCTCCAGGTTTGTCAAGGAATCCTCAAAGGTACTTCCATACACAGAAAAATCATCCATGTAAATTTCAACACATTCATGAATCAGATCTGCAAAGATGGGCAAGACTGCCCTCTGAAAGGTAGCTGGGGCATTACATAAGCCAAAAGGTAAAACCTTGTAGGCATATGTGCCCCAGGGACATGTAAAGGTGGTTTTGTCCTGGTCTTCTGTTGCAATACTAATTTTATTATACCCACTGAAACCATCTAGAAATGAAAAATATTCTTTTCCAGCTAAGGTATCCAACACATGATCAATAAAAGGAAATGGAAAGTAGTCTTTTAATGTTTCCTTATTTAACTCCCTGTAATCCACACATATGCGCCATTTACCATTCTTTTTAGGAACAACAACCAAGGGGGAAACCCATTGGCTGTCGGAAATGGGGTAGATAAACCCTACTTTTAACAACTTCTGCAGCTCTTCCTTAACTATTTCTTTTAGTATAGGGTTCATTCTTCGTTGTGGTTGTCTAAGAGATCTGATTTTATCATCTGTGTAAATGTGGTGAGTGCATGTCTCATGATGAATACCTAGCATATCAGTGTACTCCCAAGCAAACGCTTGGGAATGTTTATTTAGCAAGGTAATCAACTGTTCTTCCTGTGATGTAGTAAGATGTGCACTTATATTCAAATGTTTTCCCGTACGGATTTCAATTGTTTTACTTTGAATATCTGCAATTGAATGCACATTAAAAATATCATGAAGTGCCAATGTTAAAGAATGTACTGTGTAGTTTTCCTGAAAATTATATCCCAAAACTTGATCTGCTATAGCATACTGCATGTCTCTTAATTCTTTAGAAATATCAGGTTCAGCAATGAAATAATCTAACAAATCTTCGTTGTTTTCTTCCTGAAAATCAAAGAACTGATTGATACTTAGGAAAGGCTGAATCACTTCTTCTTTTTGTTCTTTGGTCTCATTAATCCATGACAACTGATCTAATGTAGAAGGTCTTTGGGCAGAAGGGTAAAGTGCAATTTGTTTCCTCTCTGTCCCATGTGAAATGAGCATACTTCCTGACCTACATCCTATGAAAGCATCTGCTATTGCCAACCAGGGTCTGCCAAGGATCAGTGGGTGCCCTTTTAGATTAGACTTTGGTTGTAGCACTTGAAATCGACAGGATACTCCCAGGAGTCTAAAGAAACAATGATATCTTCTAAGACCCCTTCAGGTGTAATTTTATACCTATCAGCTAATTCCAAAACTGTTGTGGTTGGTCTGAGATTTGTCAAGTGAAGGTATTCCATTGCCTCAAGTGTCATAACATTAATGGCAGCACCTATATCAATCAATGTTTTTGGAATTGAAAAATTATTAATAGTAATTGTAACCATTGAAATTCCAGGATCTGCATACTTTTCAATGAAAACAGTGTTATACATTAATCCTGCTAGATTGCCTACCACATGAATTTTTGATGGATCCTTCTTTCTTTTATTAAGACATGATTCCTTAACTGCTTTAGTCTAAATTGGAATATCCTTTATAGCCTGCAGTAGAGGAATTTTGACATATACATTTGTTAACTCATTCAAAACATCAAAATTAGGTAAGGAAATTGAAGGTTTTTCTTTGACCAACCTTTCGGGAAAAGTAGGTGTATAAGATACTAATGTTTTCCCTTTTTTACTGTGATTTTCTGACTGAGATTTTTCTGTATTTAATTTTCTTAGAGTTTTCTCATTTTCTATTTGTTCTTCTAAGATAACAGGAGATTATTTTTGTAAAGTTTTCCCAGATCTTAAATTGATATTTTGCAGTGGGAGGATTGAATAGGGAAGTGCCATTCCATCATCAACATTATACATGGGTCTGTCTGTTTTATTATTTGGATTTGGAATTGGCTGAGCTGGCAATTGTGTAGGCCAAGGTGGAGGCTGATTGGATGGAAATTGAAGCTGTTGAGGTGGTGGACCCAATTGAGGAGGCATGTTGTTGGGTTGTTGAAAATATGGGACTTGGAAAGATGGGGCTTGGACTTGATTCTGCTGGTATTGAGGATAGGAAGAAGGTTGTTGATAGGGATGCAAATAGGCCTACTGATATGTTTGGTTACCATGGGCATATCCTCTCCAATTTGGAGTAGATTGGGCTAATGGAGGAGACCAAGTTTTCCAGGGCATGGGTGCACTCCATGAATTCTGAATAGGAGTTTGATAATTTGTATGAAATTGCTGCATAGAATCTTGAGACATACCTGAAAATCGTGGCTGCCAAGGTCTTCGTTGTCCCATAAATTAGAGAGACTCCATGCTTTGATTCTCATCCATTCGAGCTGCCTGCAATTCTTTCAATCTGGGGCAGTCATCAGTTTTGTGATTAAAAGTACATAAGCCACAAATTTCAACAGCATTTAAAGGACATTCTTTTAGTGGGTGTTTCTTCCTACATTTAGGACAAAAAATAGACAAGGCTTGATCTTGCTGGTCCTGTTGTTCTTGTCTTTTATTTGTTTTTGCTAATTCGACTTGTGTGCCCAAGGTACTCAATAAATCAGTCTTGAAATCTTCTAGCAGATTTCCAAGCTCAGCCCTAGAAATACCACTGTTTACAGATTTAGTTACTTTAGTAGTGATGTCCCTTTTTCCAGTTCTAGCCTTTCCTCTTGAATATTTCTGACATAAATCTTGTATCTCATCAAAGGGAAGGTAAGAGATGTCACCTTTGCCCATAACATTCAAAATATCCAAATACTCTTCTCTTATTCCTTTTAGAAATATTGTTCTAATCATCTCTGGTGTCAAAGAATTGTATTTATATTTCTGTAGGTTGTATGAGAATCTTTCCAAATACTCCTCCAAGCTCTCATCTTCCTGTTGAGTCATTCCAAAAATGTCATCTTTTAGATCCTTTGATCTGTAATATGCCTGATATTTTCGAAGAAAGATCTTCCTCATCTCATCCCAGCTAGTAATAGAATTCTCTCCTAAGCCCATCAACCATTTCAAGGCAGCTGCTTTAAGGGTAGCAGGGAAAAGACGAAGCTTATGGGTATCATCAGTGTATCCATAAGTTCGACACAAAATATCAAACTCGAATAGGAAAGAGTCAGGATCTTCAGAGGTCATGCGATAGAAGTTTGGTAAGACAGATGGTGGGATATTCTTCATTTTTACCTCTTCTCCTAGGGCAATGCTAGTATCCAAACTGGAAAATTTAAAGGTGGCTTCCTGATCTTCTTCTGTCCTTTCCTCCCCCTCATGTATCCTTTCTTCTTCCCTTTCATGTCTCCTCTCTTGTCTTCGTTTGTTTTCTATTTCTAACATTCTCTCATACTCTCTTCTCTGTTCTGCAGTTGGTGCTTTTGATGTTTCTTCCTCAGCCATTTTAAAAGTACCCACTATTGTGATGAATCCTTTTGGAAAACAAGGTCCTGTTACTTCTATTTTTGGGGGGTTTTTGATAAATCTTCCTTTCTCGTCTCTTTGTCTTGACATAAAACTAAATCTACTCTATGTTTTGTTGAATTTTTTGTTTTTATCAGAGAACTAAATTTCCTAAGCCTGCTTCTACAATGCCTCCCCGACAACGACGCCAAAATTTTGGGCTTCGATCTACTGATGCAAATCAAATGTTAAGTTTATGTCAATCCAGGTTGGTAGACTTAGAGGCATATCCAAGTATAAGGACTCAAAGCTAGACTTGACTTGGAAATCTAGTTTATCAAAGGAAATAAACCTATTAACAATATAAGTTACTGTGATTTGAAAACACAAAAATTCCCTTACAGGAACAACTTCATCTGATATTTCATTTACACAACAATTTTATGTGAAAGCAATTTATATATGAACACTTCTGAGGTAATAAAAATGAATTAATCCTAACCCTAAACTATGAACTATGAGATTCTGTCTATTATCCCAGCACTAAATAAACAATCAATCATCAATTTCCCTTACAGGAAAACATTCATAATGTATAATTGTTCTTCATCATTGGATAAGCAAGCGATGTACAACATAATGAGATCGTAGTATGAACCATTCTATAGCATACAACTAAGGAAATAGCAGAGCTGATAAAATTGATTGAAAGCAGTCTAACGTGTTCTACAATAAGAAAATCAAATCCTACAGAAACTAAAACATACCATTGACACAATCCAAATCGCATTCACTGTCAATAAAAGGGGTGTGCAGACTCGACAGATGGGGCCCTCCAATGCATCGTTCACATGCACAATTGAAAAATCACAGAGCTTTAAACTTTAATGATATTCACCATAAAATCGATCACATAGTAATAGAACAACTCAATCTGAAACAATATGCATTTTCAGTCTCAAATCGTGATGTCCTTTCTTCTCTGTTTTGTAAAATACTTATACAAATTCTTGAAAACTAGAAATGCTACTAATATGGAAACTAATTAATGAAAGATAATCCTTGAGATCCTCTATCAGATCTATGAAAATCAACAAAATCAGAACTGCCCTGCTTTTGTGCTGAGTGGTAGCACAGGTGGTTTCCTTTGACCGACTTTGACTTGACACCTGTGAGAGCCACATCATCTATCCGTTGGAAGTTTATCCATCCTTGGACACTGAGGATCTTTTCTCCATCTTTCAGTTCACACCTAGATGGCCTGCAAGTGCTTAACCTTGGAGACATTACGGGAAGTTAGCACATCCTGTAATCCTGGATAAAAACCTTAGTTTAAATGCTTTAAAAATATCAAAATTCAATTTGTCAAAAAGCAATGACATTTATACCTTTTAACCAAAGTTTGTGGGTGAAATTTAAAGCTTTATAAATCAGTATGAAGGTTTTATGGAGGATAATGGAGGATTTTAGGTGACAAAAAGAGGTCAAAATGGTGCCCAACAGTCACTACGTCATAGGATTCATGAATTTGAACACTTTGTTTTTCACATTACTTGACTGTTTTGGCTTCATTGCACTAGTGGAAAATCAGAGATTAGTGACCAGGAGACCAAAAATTTTGGTCACCACAGTTTTTTTCAAGGGATAAATGACCAAAATTGATAAATTTAAGTGAGCTAACTAAAAAAGACCAAGATAAATGACCACTTTTGGTCACGGGATAAAAACCAACTAAAAACGACCAAGATAAATGACCAAGTTTGGTCACGGGATATTTAGATAAAAAATGACCACATAATAATTGGTCATTTATTTGGTCATTTTTAGTTGTCACTCCGACAGTGAAAAAAATTACAATTTTGACAATGAATTTGTACATTTTACTAAATTCTAACATATATATGATATATATTTACACGTTCTTGTATTAACAAAATTGAATTAATGCAACCGAGCTATATTTTAATTTGGACATGACCTTGGCATATAAAAAAACCCACTAAACCTTGGCATATAATGTTAATTATAAGACTAATTTGCATGACCTTGGCATATAATTATAGTTTTTATAGGTTAATTTGGACACGACCTTAGAATATTATAATTATAGTTTTTATAGGATTTTTACATGACCTTGCAGGAATATAATTATATAAGTCTTTATAAGGATCGACAAGACCGCTAGTGGAAAAAACAAAAGCAATAAAACATATGGGTGATATAAACAGTGTCATAAGTTGCAAGTTGTAATTAACACGCATTAAGACGATGTACTATGGATAGAATCACTACTACATATGGCTCAAATTTCCCATGACAGTTTGTCATGAACAAGTTAAAATCGATTTTTTCGTGGAAAAACAATTTAAAATTTTGGAAAAAAATGAAAATGTCCCTGACGATCATCGCTATAGTGATGCATAGTCCATAATGTTGCTATAGCGACGGATGTTCGTCTCTATAGAAATGTATATTACATTCATCTCTAGAGAAAGGACGAGAAAGAAATCCCAAAACATCGAACCTCAGAGCTATTGATGTTACCCTACAAGATGAGCAACTCGCTGCAAAAATCATTCCCAAAACCCTAAACCCCGATGTCAAGGCACAAAATGCATTAATTCTTTGAATGTCAGTCTTCCCAGATGACATCCTAAGATTCAAGGTCCACGAGGACGTGGAGAAGGATGGAAAGAGAAAGTAGTTTGAGGTTCCCGACATCTTAGTGGAAGATCTGGAGGACAGGCGTCTTTGGCTGCAGAGAATCGAGCACGAGCAGGATGGAATTTCTTCCGTTTATCTCATCATTGGCTATGAGGCCATCCTGCATCACAATCCACTAGAAATCTATGTGATAAGAGGTAAAGATGAACGTCTCATCTCATTTAATATCAAATGGATTTTCCATTTTGAGAAGCTTATAAATAAGATCGAGGAAGAGAATTGGGATGAGCAATTTCGCAGTTATAATCTCCATTAGAAATGGAAAAACAACAAAGACATGGAATTTTCCCCTGGAGCTCCAAAACGGATGCAGATAGGTGCATTAAGTGGCATATATCCACTAGTTATGGACCCAATGTATTGGTGAATTGATGATACCTCCTAAGCTAGGGAAATTAGTCAAATAGACTTTATGTGGTCAAATGAGACAAAGGGAGGAATGATAATAATCCTAACACATAGATGACTAGTCTTTCAAAGAGAAATATGATTTCCTCTGGAAGACTGTTAGATCCTCCTTTTTTTCATGTATATATCATGTTTACTTCAATAGGTGGTTTGGAAGCTCATATATTCTTTGTTGACAAATTGGGATCCTTACAATTTTCTTAGAGTTTTATTTTTATTTTTTATAAATAACCACATGCACAAGTATACAAAAATATACATACATTGTTCATAATTATATAATGTTTTTAGGATATTGAAGAGAGTTTCAACACCAATATCCAAATACATGACACTTAATGCAAGTGGGTTTGATAGAAACATGAAACAAAAAGTAAAACATATTTTTAACAAATTTATTTTTGAATAAAATGATTTTTTTAACCATTAATATTATTGAAATATGTACATACAATATATTTTATACATAAAATATGGGACACAAAAGTAGCTTCCATAAGCTAGTCTCATATTAAATTTTTGAATAAAATCCTTTCTCTAACCATTAATATTATTGAAATATTTACATACAATATATTTTATACATAAATATATTTTATACATAAAATATAAGACACAAAAGTAGCTTCCATAAGCTAGTCGCATATTAAACCAATGAACTAAAAAATCCTATATCCAAGTTCAAAATCACCTTGAAGAACCAATGCTTTACTAAACCCTAATGAAACCCCTTCTTTCTGAACTGTAACTGTAGATACAGATACTCTGGAAAACAAACTCTCCTCCTTCCTAAAACCAATTCTTTTGTGGAGCCTTCCTTTATCCCCTTTTGTTGATGCTGGGTTGCTTGCCTTATTATTCTCTCATTGGTCGAGATTCTTCATTACGTAAGGTAAGCACATTGTTGATTCATGCGCCTTCAATCCCTTCCTTCGATGTAAGAACTCGTGATCCATATGCATAAATGAGGTGGAGGTTTAGAGAACATGGGTACATGAGAGTATCCCTCGAAGGGTACGTGAGATTGAATAGTATTGTGAGTGATAGATTATGCATTTTATTGGGAGCCTTATATTTACTCATATTGGGAGTGTGATATATTAAAGTATAAAGAAAGCTAAGCATCGATAGGTAGTAGAAATAGACAAACGACAAAGACATGGAATTTTCCAAAACTCATGGCACCCAATCTATTAGCCTAGACATTTATTTTCATAGGGCCAAGCATGTGTATGGGATACCCGAACATNTAGTAGAAATAGACAAACGACAAAGACATGGAATTTTCCAAAACTCATGGCACCCAATCTATTAGCCTAGACATTTATTTTCATAGGGCCAAGCATGTGTATGGGATCCCCGAACATGCCACTGGCCTCGCCCTCAAGCCAACTAGATGTCCCCAGGTCGATTTTGAGCCCTACCGCTTATTCAATCTTGATTTCTTTGAATACATCAGCGAATCCCCTTTGGAGTATTTGGTTCCATTCCTTTCATGCTATCTCATAGCAAGGAATACACAACTGGTTTTTCTGGTTAAATCTTGCCGAAATGCAAATAGATGTGTTCACTACGGGGTGGGATGGGGGTTTCTCTTCTACTTCTGGTTTCAACGCAAATACCGATGCGATCCATACCATGTGGATGGCCGAGAGTGGTATGATGAATGGGTTTTTTTTGTTGGTCCTGGCCCCAAGGATGTTATGAGGCAATATGCTAGAATTACTGGAACTTCTTCCATGCCATAGCTGTTTGCAAGTTCATATCACCAGTGTCATTGGAATTACAGAGACAAGGAAGATCTAGCCAATTTGGAGGCCAAGTTTGATGAGCTTGATATACCTTATGATGTTCTTTGGCTTTAAATTGAGCAGACTGATGGAAAGAGATACTTTACATGGGACAAATTTCTGTTTCTGAATCCAGGGGAGATGCAGAATAAGCTCATGGAAAAAGTCTGACATATGGTGGCTATTTTTGATCCTCATATTAAGAGGGATGATGGATTTCCGCTACACAAGGAATCGACTCAAAAGGGGTATTATGTTAAGGATGTCCATGGTAAGGATTATGATGGCTGGTGTTGGTCAGGTACATCAACTTATTTGGATATTCTAAATCTAGAAATCGGATCATGGTGGGATGACAAGTTTTCTCTCAGTTGCTATAAGGGTTCAACACCATCGTTGTACATATGGAATGATATGAATGAACCTTCTGTATTCAATGGTCCATATGTATGTTATTGTTCTCATAGGCTCCCATTATTTTCCTTGAATTTTTTTATTTAAGATACACATTTATGAGCTTCGAAATTCATAGATGAAATTCATTGGAGTTTTGATTTGTTTTCTCTCTGATGCTCCCTTCTATGGTGTAGGCAAAAATGCCCAGATATGATCTTCACTTTGGAGATGTTGAGCGCCGTGATGTTCACAATGCTTATGGATATTTCTTTCATATGATTTCTGCTGATAGTATTCTGAAATGAGGAGGTGGGAATGATAGGCCATTTGTTTTATCACGTTCCTATTTCGTTGGAAGCCAGAGGGTCGGCATAGTTTGGACGGGAGACAATACAGTGGATTGGGACCAACTGAGAGTTTCTGTTCCAATGTTGTTAATCCTTGGTCTCACTGGAATGACATTTTCTGTTATATAATTCTGTTGATATATTGCATTAACCATTCTTGCAGATTTTTATAGAAGGAACCTGATATCTACCGCAATTTTTGTGCAGGTGCTAATGTTGGTGGATTTTTTCGAAATCTTGAGCCCGAATTACTACTTCAATGGTACCGGTTAGGTGCATATTACCCTTTTTTAGAGCTCATTCACATCATGAAACCAACAGGAGAGAGCCCTGTCTATTTGAGTAAAATTTATCTACCTACTTATTTTTGTTGTCTTTCTCATGACCTGCCACACACCACAATAATTTCCATATTTTTGGCTCTATTCTTAATAGGCACTATTTTTTGTGGCACAATATATTTGTAGTGAGTTCTTCAATGTTTCATTCTTTGACTTTTGTCTTACAAAAAATAAAGGATTGGGACTATTTTTTACATATTGAATCTCCCGAGCTGAGTATATTTTAGTTTCTTGTGCAAAATTTATCACGAAAATATGCCTATTTAGTATTTACACTTGCCTTATGTTGATTTTTTTTTCCTCATGTATGGCTCTTGAGTCTTGCAATAGTTTAATGTTCACTTGCAATCTCTCACAAGTGAATGAACTTGTTGTTGCGCCATCCTTTTTTTAGCTAGTTCTCTGATGAATATGAGATTATTTGGTTTGTATTATGTAGTTGGATCTATTGATTGAAATCATTTATGTCCTCATGAATATAGATATATTTTTTCTTAGGAAAATATTGTAAACTTTTAGTTCAGTATGAAAAAAATTGCATCTATAAACATCATAGATCTCTCTGATGTTCATCTCCATCACAATCTAGTGTGATACCTCATAGTCAAAATGTCAACCAAAATAAAATGTCCATAATCATAAACTACTTTTAAGTCTTACATACAACCATCTATATATGTAAAATACAAAACATGGCTTTGAGCCCATTCATCATCAAATTCAAAATTTGAAAACATGTATATCCAGTGAAGATGGATTGCTCACAACAGAAAGAGAGAAATGCAAATATGTCAGTTATATAGGGATCTCAAATAAACTAGGAGAAATACCCCAGATTCCTCTTCATTAATCTCCCATGTACCCTCTGGAATCTTCAATGCTTTTTTGGAAGGTGTGTCTACTATTCTACTTCCATGTTTAGCTCTTTGTAGGTTTTTAAATGAAATGGGTGAGAAAGAAGCTTCCAGTGCCTTTACTTGGTTGAACAATGGTCTCAGGATAAGGTCCTACATCCCAAATAGATGGGAAACATTGATTATTAAAATAGGAATCTTTACTCCACATTCATTCATTAAACGCTAATGTTATAATTTTTTTATCAGTAAAAGGAATTGTATTATTGTGCCTAGAATTACGTCATCTTTCCCATTTAGCAAGAAATTATATGCTAGACCGCTATATACTTATGCACTTATAGGATGACCAATTGAACCTTTACGCCATAGCTGTAGGTTGGATGCGGCCAAAAATTTATAGGAAAACAAGATACATGAGTTATATAATGACTATGGTCTATTGGTGTCTTGCATAAATATATCTAAACTTCATTTTGGCTCAAGGAATTTGCAGATAAGTTATTATGTAGTTCTCTTCATAATTTTGCTAATATAAGGGGAATTGTATATATTAATATTATTGTTGGATGAATAAATGAACTGGGTAATCCCTATTTAAATGTTTCTGTATTCTATCTTTGCATATGTAGTATACTGGACCACTAAGCTCAGATTGTTATAGAAATCTAAAATCTTCCTGCTCCTCCTATTGAAAGCATAGTTGCATTCTAAGAGTTCTATATGTGCCATCCAAATCTGTTAGGGAGATGTTCCATTTTGAGTAGCTGGGTTCTTTATCCTTTTTTAAGATAACCAATAAATCAATTTTAAAATAAAATTTGAAGGTAGAAGTGTCTACATTTTTTTTTTTGCAAATACATTTTAGTGTCATTTAGTAACGATCTCATCTGAAGCAAAGTTATCAATATCATTTGAAGGACATTATTCTGATGCATCTAACATAAATAAAATATTTTCACTTATTTAGACAAATGAAACAAATGAACTTCTTCTTAAGATCACCTGCTACATTTTGCAGATTTGTGGAGACATTCATGGGCAATTTTATGATATGAAAGAGTTGTTCAAATTTGGTGGAGATTGTCACAGACCAACTATTTATTTTTAGGTGACTTTGTTGACAGAGGTTTTTACTCTGTGGAGACTTTCTTACTGCTTCTTGCATTGAAGGTATTATTTTCTTTATTTTTTACTCTGTTTTGGGGAAGATATCAGCATTATCCAATTACTTGAAACAATGTATGTTTGCATTGAATAAGTTTGTAAATTCTTGATCCTGAGTTTTTTTTTCTTTAAAACAGAAACTAAGTATAGTTTGTATTCAAATGTTGTAGCCTGTTTCCATCCTGCTATTACAAGAGTTCAAAATCTCAAATGATTACCTGGAACTTTTCTTTTCTAAGATCTTTGAGCTTTAAATATTATATAATTTATGTTGCACAAATGTTTTGAGATAGTCTTCGATAAGCCTTTATCCATGGTTTATTTTCAAGATATTTTTCTTCAATTCTACATTTTATTGTCACCATGGTGACATGTACTCAATCCTACAGTTTAAAAAAAAATAAAAATTAAAGAAATAATTTTTCGTCATCCTCCTGCATAATTGGGAAGATGGTACCCATGAATTGCCCCCTCTTCCCTGGTTTTTAGGATGGAGGCCAGCAACCACCAGCTATAGTAGCAGCTGGTAAACCAGCAATATTTGGTGTGAATGGATCCCAAGGTCTCCTTGGGCATTATGCCTTAGCGAAAAGTGTTGAATCAACCTACCCCTTTTTTCCAAAGAAAAAAATTGCAACTTTTATTCGAGATGAAACAAGTTACATTTTGAAAGTGCATCTGGGCATGGGTAAAAAAATGGCATTAGCTGTCCAAAAATGTTCATAAGTTTACGCTCATAAGATCATATGTTAATTACATAATATCATCAACTAAATCCTATTGATAGGCTGCATCTCTTTCAACAAAAAATGACTACAAATTATGTAATAAAATGTCTCAGAAAGGTCCTAATAGAAACCATAATATCAGCAACAGGCCAGCAAGATCAAAGAAACAAGTCAATGATCAGAAGATGAGATGTTTAGGCTCCTAGGGTAGGGACCCTCCATTCTAACGATCAATCATTTCCCACTGCACATGAATCCCCTGCTTTGAAATCCTATCAGCTAGGTCAGTCAACTCCCTAAAATTGTATGTAAAAATAAATGTGGACAATTTTTTCTTATGAAGATTCACCTCAAACAGACTACAAGTATATTTTATTCAAAGCTTCCTTACCATTGATCCAATGTATGTAGAGTTTAGAGTCACCAACCTATTTATTCCTCTTTCCAGGGAAATCCTTTGTAGAGTTGCTATTGCTCTTAGCTCTGCCCAATTGTTAGAACCTTATCCCAAGCCTAGTTTCAAAGTATAGAAGAGAGAGTCGAACAAGTAAATAGCACCACCATCCCCACACATCCAGTATTTCCAAGGCCGACACCGTTTAAGAAGACCCAAGGTGTGCTTTTACCAACCTAGCTATCACTCACGGCTACTCAATTCTACAGTTGTGTGCACATCATCATTTGTGATAATTTATAAACATTAATTTGAACTTATCTGGGATGAAAGTGCAGATTCTATAGTAAGTTTACTAACAAGTATCTGAGGTTCCTTGTACACACTGACAAGTTCAACAAGGATGAAAGTGTAGATGCTATAGTAAGTTTACTAACAAGCAGCAGTTCTGGGCACCTCTCAGTCCTTGCACAAATTCCATTATCAAATCTGGGTGGCATTTTGAGTCAGAGGAACAGTAAAAACTAAAAATACATTTTCTAGCACTTTTGAGCATTATTTGGAAAATCTGGGCATGTTGGATCCGCTTAAAAATCATTAAGGTCAAATTTGGGCATGTTTAAGGGTCAAAACAACCCTAAAATAGTGATAGACAGCAACAAAAGTCAACATAGTAGGATTTGTTTTATTAGGAAGTTTTATTTCATGACAAGTGGGATGTGAATATCAACTTGGTCTGCCATGGAAGCTGATCTTCCCTATGGAACTAGGATTCATATTCTTCCTATCTACAAGCACATTAGTAAAAACACTCACTTCCTTCAATGAACATATAAAATTGACTCCAATTTTCCAATTATTTGTGACCAAGAAATATTTTTGCAGTAGTTGTTCTCAATCCTATACCCACCTCCTAGATTGTATTTTTAGCTCTTCCCTCCAAATTCAGCCATGTAGCTTGAATCATAATACTTTTAATTTTTTATTTAGTTGATATGCACAAGTACATAAACATGTGTTGGATCTATTCCATCTTCTAACCATGTTGTAGGTCACAAGTGTCGTAATAGAAAGGCCGTAATATACAATAGCATGTTTGTTCCTTCCAAACAAGTGATCCATGCCATCATATGACATAAACATTCCCACTCAGAATGTGTTTGTCTGATACAAGCAATCAATGCCCCTGTTTCACCATACAAGTGACCTAAATCTAACCAATAGGTTCCAATACTTTCTCCACAACATCATTCTCTTTTTCCAAAAACGTGGCAGAAAAGGGGCTTTCATAGCCATGTGGTGCTTCATTATTTTCTCAAACCATGTCATGCGAATAGAAAGAGAAAATAGCATTAAGTGGCATGGCTCAACCATGAATATAATTGAAAACCTTGTCATCTATCATATGTTTTTCCCATGTTAAATATCTTTCTAGATGGCCCTAGATTTGACTCTTATAGGCATCTTCAACAATTACAGGAAACTTTACACTGATCTTCCCAGTGCTATGAAGGGAATATTTTCTCAAACATTTCACAGGTTACAGGAGCATCCTTTATCACTAGAAACATCGTGTAGGAAACTAAGTATGGAAGTCAATTTAGACAAGAGAAACGTGGTTATATTGTCCATCAAAAAGAAGACAAATTAGGCTCAAATTAGGTTAAAAATGAGCCTTTGGAGATAATATAGAACTACAAATACTTAGCATTAGAGTTCAACAAAAATTTGAATTGGGAATCATGTACAAGAAAGACACTACAAGGGAAAGGAAGTCAACTTTCCTTCTACAAAATATGTGTGAATTGGCAAAGATGTGGAACCAGAAAATAATCAGCTCTCTATTCCAGACATTTGTAACACCAATACTTCTATATGAATTCCAGGTTTGGGCTTAGCTTGAAAAAAATAGGTGGAGAAAAATAGAGAGAATGCAGAAGCACATAATGTCATCCTTTCTCCAATTAAGAGAAACTACTCCCTATGAAATCATGTTGTCAGAAATAGGTTTGTATTCACTTGAATTGGGAGCAATGAGGATGCTAATTTTGAATATACAAAGGGTGGCTGAAATGGATGACCAACAACCACCAAATAAAATCAACAAATAAGTGTTGGAGTGAAAGAACAACACATGGGAGCTTCAGTGCCAGAATGGCTAGAAAGTTGGGACATGGTAGAAGAATATTCCTGCTAAATAAAAAAGAGACCAAAAGTCACCTACAGGCCTGTTACATGAGGATAAAATTGAAGGAAAAATGCAGGAAAAAAAAGCAGTACTACATAGTACATTGGCCAGTTCAACCAAATATTGAAATCAATATACAGGAATATCAGAAACCAATATGGCTTGGAAAAAAATACTGTATACACATTAGCCCAACTAAGGACATGTTCACATGGGATAAGATGCATGACAAGGATATGGAAGGATCCCAAAGAAGAATGGGATTGCAGGATTGGTCAAACATGTGGTTGAGGAGATGTAGAAACATACCAGCTCTTCTTGCTTCATTGTCAGGCATATAACCACATTAGAAAGCAGTCCATGATGGAAGGAATCACCTGGACAACAATATTATAGGACTTGTAGCTTGAATATAGTGCAAAAAGAGCTTCAAGGATGAGAGAGCCAAGGGACAAACTAATGCAGGCATGCCAGTATAGAATAGTTGACCCACCCCAACGGAATTACCCAGAAAAGCAGACTGATGACTCATGCAAGGCATGCCTTATGGAGGGAGTCCTGTTTATTTTTCCTTCATTTTATTGTATCATTCCTACATTCTCATTTCTAACTTCCATAAAGGCTTGACCTCAAAAAGATGTAACTGATCCTTCCCATAGACCATTCCCCCTCATAGACATTTAATAAAATTCTATTTTATTCTATTCATGTCCTCTTATATTTTGTAATTTCTTGCATTTTGTGATGTTGGACACACCTTTTTGTTTTATTGTTGAACATTTTTTATAAATACCTTTTCTAAAAAAAAAAGAAAGCAGATCATCAAATCAAAGTTCAAACTATAGAATTGCGATGATAGACTTGCACTATGAACAAGCAACCAACTACAAGTATGATGTCTTAAAGGTCATTTTGTGTTCCAAAAAATCTTCTTTATTCAAGTTGATGAGTGAAAATGTTAGTAGATTTATAATAGACAATAATGGTTCCAGTTCCCATGCATAGTTTCTAATACCTTCTCTTGAAAAAATCCTTTTCTATGAATAATGATTACACATTACTAAACTTAGGAAAATAAGAAAGAGATTATTTGTATGCTAGATGTTAAATTTAAATAGTTCTGGTAGTCTCTCAAATAGGTTAAGCAACACCTATGAAATACAAAAATGTTCTCTATTATTTTGGGATTCGATGAACCAACTCAGTTGTCTCTAACATAACAAGCATTGGCACAATGTATATAATCTACAATTTGTACAAAGCCTCTATGTAAGAGTTGCAGTAACTATACAGTCTCTCCTGAAGTAACCTAAAGGTTTGAACCAAGTTATGGTGCATGCAATCTTTGGGTTATAAGGTAGACTGATCCTTCATATATTAACGTGTTTGGCCCTTCATACATAGATCTTATTTGATAGCTATCCAATACTTCAATTGGCCGGTTAGTATTCCTTTTCTTATATGTGACATTTGTTGGAACTTTGAATTTGTTTCAGGTATGACATTCTAGATTTGTGCCTTAACAGACCTGAGGAAAAACTGAACTCAACAGTTATAAGCCATGTATAAGAGCAGAGGTCAAAGTTTCAAATTGAATAGACCTATTGGCAAGGGATGGATGTTTCTCATTCCTTTTGATTAGTGAACATGGAACTAAGGAAATTGTATAAAATGTAGCCCCTACTTTTAACTTTTCAGTGAAATGAGCTGAAAATTGAAGAGCTATAGGGTCCCACATTAAGAATTCATTTATTTAGTTACCCCTTCTTTGGGAAAATTTTAAAATTGCTTCAGGAAGTGGAGAGCAACCACCTTGATCATCTGCATGACACTTTAGACATATATGAAGTAGAACCAATGAATTTTGAGGACAAGATTCCAGTGATATAATGAAACCTCTAGAAAACATGACCAACATTTTTT
This sequence comes from Pseudotsuga menziesii, assembly GCA_001517045.1. Taxonomy (NCBI): domain Eukaryota; kingdom Viridiplantae; phylum Streptophyta; class Pinopsida; order Pinales; family Pinaceae; genus Pseudotsuga; species Pseudotsuga menziesii. The sequence continues at coordinate 59,255 of LPNX010094161.1, read as the reverse complement.
GGTTTCCCACAATGGCTGCAATTTCCATCTGTTAATCTTGTTTTACAAGATCTTCATGCAGTGAATTCTTACTATTTTTCTCAATGTCCAATTATAAAAAAATCAGTGCCAAGTTTGCATGGCTTCATTTACCAAGAAATCCATCTAGCATCAAATACAAATCCATGCCTGCTACGTGAAGATTTTGTGGATGTTTTTGTTCTTTATTAGGCTATTTTTTGAGATTTTCTATGAGATCATGTTGAGGAATTACTTTTTGTCCATAAATCTCTTGCCAAAGTGTCAAAATTTAGTTCTTAGTTTACCCAAATTGTGTGTTGTTTTCTGAAGCATTTCAGATTTTGGCATGAACTACCTTCTTCATAGATGTATAGGGTGCATATACAGGTGCTATATAGGTGTGACTGAAGTCCAGTCTCATTTTTTTTAATGTGTTGAATTGATGATGTTGTCTTTTATATAAATCCATTAAAATTAGTTACGGTTTTTTCTTTCTTAGGTGGAGAGATGCTTGAACCAAATTAGCAGAGGGAGATCTTCAAGGTGATATTGAAAACTTCAGGTATTTTCCATTAGAAACAAAAAATATGGATTTGGATTTCCTGTGAACCACATGTGTTTTACTAAACCAATGTTTATGATAATATATCTTTCTTGTGCTGAAGTTATACTTTCCTACAGTTAGTGATGTCATCACATTTCACCTATTTTCATTGAGAGTAGTGCATATTACACCATCCATAGAAAATGAGATGATTCAAGTAGTGCTTTTTATATTGTCGGAAGGGTTCATAAATTATAACTTTCTTTTTTAGAGTTTTCCCATACTTGTAATCACTGTCAATATTATAATTATAAAAAGGTTTGAAAATTGACCAGATCGACATTGAATGTCCTAATTTTACTTAGTACTTGGACAAATCTCAAAACCACCATAGACTTGTTGATCTAGATTGACAAGAAATAAAAAAAGAAAAGATGAATAACAAAGGTATTTGTTAGAATTAGGACATGACAGCCATTAAACTGAAGGACTTCATAAAAAACTAGAAAATAAAATAGCAACCATTAAACCCGCAAATCAATTAGGACTCTATCAGTGGAACCCAGGAAAATACACAGATTTGTAAGGGTACATCCATCTTAGTTGGCAGTTTATGGTCCAATTAGGGTTATGTTGTATAAAAATGCACAAAAACAGGGGTAATTTGAGCTCCAAATAGCCAAGAACCCGCATAATGTTATGACATTGATATTGGGAGAGGCATGCTCCTCCAAAGCTCCCAAAGTTTTAGGAAGTGCTACCCTTGCTTTTGGAATGTGTCCTACAAGTTCCAAAGCTTTGGGAACTTGGAAAATGGTAGGAGCAGGTTCCCCAACTGTGTGTTAGTAAGTGATTAATTTTGTGTAAAACATCTAGTCAACCTTTGTACAGAGGATGTATCATTATTATCTAGTTTCTTTTCCTTACTAGATAGTAATTTATACCTTTCTCAAAAACAAACTGAGCGTTAAAAATTACTTTATTAATTTAACTAATATATTAATGCACAGAGCACGAAAAACCAGCACAGCAGGTGCTTATACAATGAATGAATATTAAATGGATGGATACTATACTAGACGTAACTTGTAATTTAACAGACTTAAATTCTAGTAAGTTCAGAACCTTCTTTACACTCCTAATTTTGATTTTGAGCTGACAGAGCTCAGGGATCAAACATAACTCTGTGCTTATTAGGTACCAACATTCTCACAGAGGTTTGGATGGTCAACACAAGCCACTTGGCCCATGATGAAGCCATTTTTTACTGTGTAGAATAATAAAGAGCATGATAAACATAAATTCCATGTCTAGGGACTGTTTCACAAGTTCTCATTTGGACCAAGAACCCTCAGCAAAGGGACTATCATCTTTCACATCACTACAAAAAGGGGCATGACAGCCAGCCTCTGCCAAAATGCACTAGGAATGATTGAAATTTCTTGGAATCCTTTTCCAAGTAAGTGTCACAATGAGTAGAAATGGTTGGGCCTGGTTACATCTGACCCCAAAACAGAGCAGTAGATTAACATGGAACTAGAGACCTGCCACTTGATCACCTTGTCATAGGCCCGAAAACCTGAAAAACAAAACAAAAACACATTTCGTGAGAGGTGAAGAGGAAAACCAACTGTGAAAAGATGACATATTTTACTTGGAAATTTTTTGCCTGCTTTTGAAAATTGTTTCTCAGAGTTTTCCATGTTTCTTTAGATATCCTAAGAGATTCAAGTTTCTTATCTTTATGAGGCCATGGTTGTTCCTATTCTTAGCAATCCGTTAATTGTTGTATCCCATTTTCTATTTTCCTTACTTGGGTGAACATTGTCTCTAACAGCTCAGACGATTGGCTTGAAGGTTAGTTGGAGATTGGGGAACTCAACCCGTAACAAGGATCATTGTTTTACTCTGCAAATAATTTTCTGTCTAAATAGGTGAAAACTACTGGACTACAATTTCTTGAAAGTTGTTCCTTTTCCTTTCCCATTTTCAATGTTTAGGGGCCCATGGTGCCTAAAAGGTTGGTGGGCTATCTGAGGGTTGGATTAAAGGCTATTGGAAGAATTGGAAAATCAAGCAATAGGAGGCAGGGGTGTTCGGAAATATTCCTCTGCTGAGAAGCTTGTGTTACAGTGAGTGCAATTACTTAACTAAGTTGTCATATTTATGGGACCTTGCACGAAATTTCTTCAAGGTGTTTCTGCTTAGTATACTGAAAGAGTGCGAGGCTTTGGGTACAAACTTTGATATTTATTTCATACCATCTCTCATCATTTCTTGCAGAAACAAAGTGTAGGAGTGAAGCCTCTGGATGGACTATGTATACTTACCCTATGAGCATAACTAGTCATCCCCCAAGAGATCAAACACTAAGAAATAAGTACTTTGACCTAACTTCAATTGTCAATGTAGAAATAGAGTTTTCCTACCTTTGAACTCTCATTCTAAATTTCTATGTTGTTTATCATTTCAGCTAAGCAAAATCAAAATATCATCTTGTGTACTGCCTTTCAGAACTTTGAAGTCAGTTTAAGTTCACTATGAATCCTATAGGTTGTACTAGATAATATGAAAATGCATTTGCTTAAATTCTAGTTCTATCTTACATAAGATAACTTAATTCATGTCCACAAATGACCAGGGAATAGGTCAATGGGACCAGATAGTACAATCAGTGTACACTATCCATAAGATTGTAGGAGTGTATAGATTCATAGAACACTCGTTGATGCTAAAATGTTATCCAAGTAAAGAAATACTAATTAAACAAAAGTGTCTAGAACTCTCCTAGAGCTTCTTTTCACATTAACATCAATAAAAAGATATTTGAGACCTGTCAACTCTCCATTTCCCTTGGGGACTTGTTGCTGAGAGAAACAGACTGTTGTGTAGAACATTTTTCCATGAATTTGCCACATCTCCTTTGTGTCCCACTTCAGGTTCTTGTTAAATTTTTCCCTGTTACATGCAAGTCACATCATTTGCATGAACTGTATTTATGTTTATATTTTAAAATTATTTTGTCTATATGATCCACTGAGAAATGTGCACAAGCAAGATCTAGATCCAAGAATAAAATGTCATATGCTGGACATTTTCATATTCTTATATTTTTTGGGACTTATTTATCTTTTGACGTGTTTTAACAGCAACAATTTGCTTTTGTTGAAGATTTTGTATCTCTTAATTTAAGCTTATTTGAGCCTTCAATAATGTTTCTGGGTGTAACCTAATTGACGAAACTTGGGAAAGATGTGGGGATGTCAAGGTCACTGACAGGAGTCTGATATGGTATTTATGCAAATATCAAATAAAAATTGCAAATAGGATGTGTTTGGCATGGGGATGTAAGATGAGTCACGGAATTAGATATGGAAAGTCTGCACAAATGATTATTACCATAATGAAGACAGCAAATATTCAAGAGTAGAAGTACCATGTAGAAGTACCTTAGTGAACATTCTTGTTTTTTATCAAGCAGCTTACAGCCAGTTATCAATCGACTACTTGTTCTAACTACTTAACCAGCCAAAGATGGCTTCATTTGTCTCTGGATGTTGGTACCATAGTCTGTTATGATTCACCGTTAAAGTTTATTTCCAAATAATTGGTGGAATTTGTGGCTTGGTGGAATCAGTTGTTGGGTTTCCTTTGGAGGAGTCGGCTTAGACAAATCTAGAGGTCAGATCTGGTGAGGTTACCTTCAGTTAAATTGCCTTTGGTGGGATCATTTCAACTATTTTGTTTCTACTATTTTAGGATTTTACAGATGGAAAGTTTCCTTATTCCAACATCCTCCCTGGATCAACTATCAAGCATTCTTGCTTGACTCAACACCAAAAAATATTGAAGAATTCAAGATTCCTAAGGAATTTTAATGACCAGAAGTCTTCACAATCAAAACTCTTGTTCGAATTGAGTTGCTCACCAAGGTTGCATTCTCCCTTTGGCCTTTCCCACCCAATTGGATTGTTCGAAAGGGATGAGGCTGGTTGCAAGTCCCAAGTGAATTTGTCAAGATAGAGACCCCTTAGACATAGAATCTAAGCTAAAGAAAGTCCATGTTATGTGGTGCAACCCCTTGGGGTGATTTTCTGTAAGGACTTCCAACAAAAAAATTCATTTATTCTCTAGGCCGAATTTTAAGTTTTGTGTTTCCTTCTCAACTCTTCCACCCACAATAATGGGCTCTTCATCAAATTTATCCATTTTCAAAACTCATATTCTGTCTCCTACATAACTTCATCATCATGTTCATAACATCTACATTCAGATTTCAATTGACCGACAATATTGCACATCCATTATATTCTATTTTCCGAGGTCTTTGCTTTGTGCAATTTGTTGAATTTCTGCATATGTTGAACTTTACAGACTTCCACTGTTGCTGGTATTAGTGGTTCAAGCCAGCACCGCCCAATTGTAAAATTATTCAAAATCAATGTCTGAAAAATTATCTTGAAAAGGTTTTGCAAAAAGCTGTTATCCATCTTTTGAAGAATTTATATCTAAATTTGGAATCATCAGATGAAAAATCTTATTCTATAAGTGCAGATCAATTTGAATGTGATATAATTGCTTACTTATTTTTAGTATTTTTTTCAAGTCTAGGAGAGGTTAAGGTTGATGATATCGATTTGTCTTTTTTTTTTAATGTTGAAAACAAATCCCTGGCAGACTCATAGAAAAACCAACCCAGTCACAAGATTGTAATTATTTCCTTCTTTAGGTTCCAATCCTGGTTCGGATATATGATCATGTTTGAACAACTCCTAAGGATCCTCTTGTTTTGTGCTTGCAATATTTAGTACAAATTCTTACCTCTGCAATTGGTTGTATTGTGGGGTGGCACATGGGAACTGGTGATCCCTCTAGCTGGAAGTAGATCCCCATCCTTATACAATCAGATAAGTTTCAGGGTCTCCTGCTATTTCTGCACAACCACTTCTAGATTAGTGACCTTTATAGGTACATGCGGTGCCTCTACTTTCTTCTTTCCATTATCTTTATGTCAATATTCTTTAAATTAAATGATAGCTATTGAGGATTTGTTGGAGAAAAGACAACAAATATTTTAGTAGGTTAAGGAGATTCTCAGACTAGCCCATGATAGTATAAAATCCCAGCAGGACCAGCACCACAGTGAGTATGAATTTGAAGAGGGAGATTGCGTTTTCTTGAGGCTACACCTTTACAAGCAGAGGTCTCTCAAAGATAAAGGGGTGGAGAAACCTAGACCTAAATACCATGTGCCTTATAAGTTTCTATAAAGGGTGGGACAAGTTGCATATACTTGAGCTTCCATCAGGGTCATGAGTGCATAACCATTCATGTCTCATACTTGAAAAAGTGGTATGGAATTTTTTTTTAAATTCAAAGTTTTACCTCCCCTAAATGATAAACGACATATTCTTCTGATTCAAAGGTATTTTTTGGTAATTGTAGAAAATAATTTGAGGACTAAGGTACTGTTAGAATACCTCATTCAGTGGAAGGATTTTCCATTGGAGGATACCACGTGGGAAAGACCTAAAATATCGCAAAATCCAACACTAAATTTGTTTTGGAGCGAAGATGTTGAACTAGGGACTTTCTTTTTAGCTAAAAGTTAAAACTGGGTGAATCATTGTATGATTCATACTACAAACTAGTTGAAGTAGAAAGTCCACTCCCAAAGGGAAACATTTCTAATGGATGTAGAAGAATTATAGCATCTAATAGACTCTCCCACTATGAGTGCAATGTTGTGTTCTCTCCCAGTGTGAGTGCAATGTTGTGTTTTGAAGGTCTGATTGGGCCTCTAAGACTTTTTGATTATATAAATGCTTGTTTACCACCCTGTTCTCTTAATGCAAAATGATAAATTGCACCCCTGTGAAGCAAACGCTTCCAGCTGTACTAGTCACCCATTGATGAGAGAATGGAGGATTTAGTGAACACACCATTATCTTTTGAAGATGCACTTGTTGCTTTGTTTGACCACAGTGATCAAAACTTCAAAGGCATGTAAAAACGTTGTAAAAACATTGTTAGGAATCCCTAGGTTACACCCCTATCATCCTACACTAGCCTAGCTACCATCCCCTTCAACCATAGCCAACTTATCCCTCAACGCAAGGCCATTTGCATCACTGATTTGGCCTATAGAACTTAATGGCCTGCATTACACTCACCTTGGATTGGATGCTTTCCTCCATGATCCCAAGGCCATAAACCTTCAATGCAAGGGATCTAGGCTCCTTATTCAGCCATCTTCATACTTCTCATCCCTCCATAAACTCTTAACTGTAGATTCATAAAGGAGGCAACCATCACCATATTTCCTTAGATCATTTGACCCTACACCAACCTACCAACATCCCTTTGACACCTAAGATATAAACTCTCAAACATTGCACACCCTAGGCCCTAATATAGTCCCAAAGATCACTGTTGGTTAAAAATTTTCTGGTTTGTCTTCCCATAATTCCATCCTACCACAAGGCACCTAATTTATTGTGATTGTCTTCTCAACCAGCCATCTATTGGACACCTAAAACATAAACACAAGAAGATCATAAAGCTTTACCATCTGATCTATTTTGGATGCTTATTTAATGGTAAAGATCAGTATTACTAATCTCTGCAACTTGTTGGAAATCTTCCCATAAGCATGACATATGTATTTATCCTTTGACTGGGCATGTTGAATAACACTTGTCATCGTATTTATCTTGCGTACTGTCATACTGAAAATTGCATTCTTAAGTTGAAGATTTTGATTTTGATTTTCATTGGCATTTGGCATACCTGGGTATTATCTCTGTCCCACAGTGATACTTGGCATACATATTGATTAATTGATTGCTTCTATTATCAGTATAATTTCATAATTTGATTAATTGATTGGCAAATTTCCCATAAAACAAATCTGAACTACATATCACTACCTTGCAATTACAATACTGACATTGGGATTGTGTTTATACTTGGTGCAAAAACTTTGGAATCCTTTTCATCACTCTTGAAGTAAATAAATTGGAGATAGCATGCATATTGAAACATAAGAAGAGATTCAATTTCCAATAGCAGTACATGCTATGACATTCATATCCGTTTTGTTGTTGGGTTTGCTTGAGGCATACATACTATACACCTTTGAAATTCACACTTGATTTAATACTTCATTTTTGGAAATTGTTTTTGTCACCATGATAGTTTTATTTCCTTGATATCTACAAGAGAATCATGTTATTTTAAGCATTTGATGAGTTCTAGAACCATTCTGGAACATAACTACTGTATAGTCAACAAATATGAATCATTTGGGCATATTGATTTAAAACTAGGAATCATTGACAGTGTAAATTCTCCTTCCTTTTGGCAAGCACTATAGATCAATATTTGGAAACTCTGAGATCTAGCTGCCTCCATTGAGGATGGTACAAGAAGTAGTAGTGAATTCTGAAGAATTGATTTCTCCCTTCAATTTTCCAATTTTTGGATCTACATATCTAAAAGTATTCTTACAGTTTCCAGAATCCATAGCATTTACTTTCTTATTGATAATAACACCTTTATTGGTTTTATGTCCAATCTATCCACCTGCAATATGTCTGTCTTATTTGAGCAAGGCAACTTTTTGTGACTTAACATCATAGTAGTTTAATATAATCAAGTCATGATTCTCTCTAGTTCTGTAGAGAGAAGGATGCACAAATTTTAGATGCTACACTTGGTCTATATGGATTTTGTGATAATATTGTTTTCATAGTTTAACACCCTACCCTCTCTTCTTTTGGGGAAAGTTGTAACTCACTTCTGAATAGCTTGTGCTGATCAATTTATGTGTTGGATGATCATGTTCCATATCACATTTTGAATCATTACAAGATTTTTTTGGAGTTGGTTAAATATATTTGGGCTTCTATTTAAACTTACCTTATTTTGTACCATATATGATTTCATACTGATAAGAGTTCTATTTCATTGTGATATGCTTCAAAGCACAGATTCAGATGATGAGGTGTTGTTTGATGCCACACAAGGTCTAATGGAAAGGCTTGCAATAGAAGAATATGAAGTTTCCAATGTAATTCCAATAAGAAACCTTGTAAATGTAGTTCTTAGAGAATGTTAGTCCATTGGTTTTGACTACTATGTTGTCATTTTTCCACTGAAAAGGTGAAAACAGAAGCTAGAATTATGGAGGGTGACATAGGTAAAGCACTTTGTCATGAAACTGTAAGAATCAATCCCGCTGCACTTGTAATGGGAACAAGAGGAGTGGGGATAATCAAGAGGTAAGACCCTTTTTTTTAATACTCTACATCTCCTTGTAAGATTAAAGTTGTGTTTAAAAGTTAGAGCATATCTGAAATGCAAGTATGCTATTTTTGGTTCAAATGTTTTGTTGTTTCTGACATCTTCTATGGTCTGAAGTGTATTGTAAGGGAGTGTGAGTGAGTACTACTTTCACCATAGCAGCTTCCCTATAGTGATTGTTCCTCCCAAAGGTAAAGTTCATTTACATTTTGTTTTCTCCTTATCAAATTGAAAGTAGTTGTTATGCATGGAGGTCTGGACCTGCATACAACATTCTGTTTTCATACAAAAACTTGTATCCAAATCATGTTGTTGGTTTTTGAAAGGATTCAACCTGCAAAAAAGTAGCAGTAAATATAGTTTCACAACCAAGTGTGTCGTTTATCATGAAGTCTACGAATAGAATAACGATATAACCATGATTATGATAAACAATCGTAGCAGATCAATAATATTATCATCAAAAAAAATAACAGTAATGAAATAATGAAAACAATAGCAACATACACACTATAGTGTTTGGTCGAGCTTGTGCCAACAGGGTTGCTGAGCTATACAGACCAGGAAATCCAGTGTGTTAATGCAATATAGTAACATGGTGTGAATGAGTCAGATATTCCAAAAAGGCTAGGCACTTGCGCTTCCCCTCGTTCTTGCTTATGCCATTCTCTTACTACTTGTGCTTCCCCTTGATCTTGTAGTCAATATTATTTTACCTTATACAAACGAGTAGTCTAAGTGACTCTGAGATCTAGCTGCCTCCATTGAGGATGGTACAAGAAGTAGCAGTAAAGTCTGAAGAATTGATTTCTCCCTTCAATTGTCCAATTTTTGGTTCTACATATATAAAAGTATTCTTATAGTTTCCAGAATCCATAGCATTTACTTTCTTATTGATAATAACACCTTTATTGGTTTTATGTCCAATCTATCCACGTGCAATATGTCTGGTTTATTTGAGCAAGGCAACTTTTTGTGACTTAACATCATAGTAGTTTAATATACTCAAGTCATGATTCTCTCTAATTCTGCAGAGAGAAGGATGCACAAATTTTAGATGCTGCACTTGGTCTATATGGATTTTGTGATAATATTGTTTTCATAGTTTAACACCCTACCCTCTCTTCTTTTGGGGCAAGTTGTAACTCACTTCTGAATAGCTTGTGCTGATCAATTTATGTGTTGGATGATCATGTTCCATATCACATTTTGAATCATTGCAAGAGTCTTTTTGGAGTTGGTTAAATATATTTGGGCTTCTATTTAAACTTACCTTCTTTTGTACCATAGATGATTTCATACTGATAAGAGTTCTATTTCATTGTGATATGCTTCAAAGCACAGATTCAGATGATGAGGTGTTGTTTGATGCCACACAAGGTCTAATGGAAAGTCTTGCAATAGAAGCATATGAAGTTTCCATGGTAATTCCAATAAGAAATCTTGTAAATGTAGTTCTTAGAGAATGTTAATCCATTGGTTTTGACTTCTATGTTGTTGTTTTTCCATTGAAAATGTGAAAACAGAAGCTAGGATTATGGAGGGTGACGTAGGTAAAGCACTTTCTCGTGAAACTGTAAGAATCAATCCTGCTGCACTTGTAATGGGAACAAGAGGAGTGGGGATAATCAAGAGGTAAGACCCTTTTATTTTGAATACTCTGCATCTCCTTGTAAGCTTAAAGTTGTGTTTAAAAGTTAGAGCATATCTGAAATGCGAGTATGTTATTTTTGGTTCAAATGTTTTGTTGTTTCTGACATCTTCTATGGTTTGAAGTGTATTGCAAGGGAGTGTGAGTGAGTACTACTTTTACCATAGCAGCTTCCCTATAGTGATTGTTCATCCCAAAGGTAAAGTTCATTTACATTTTGTTTTCTCCTTATCAAATTGAAAGTAGTTGTTATGCATGGAGGTCTGGACCTGCATACAACATTCTGTTTTCATACAGAAACTTGTATCCAAATCATGTTGTTGGTTTTCAAAAGGATTCAACCTGCAAAAAAGTAGCAGTAAATATAGTTTCACAACCAAGTGTGTCGTTTATCATGAAGTCTACAAATAGAATAACGATATAACCATGATTATTATAAACAATCGCAGCAGATCAATAATATTATCATCAAACAAAATAACAGTAATGAAATAATGAAAACAATAGCAACATACACACTATAACACACTTGGATTTGAATGGGAATCCTAAGTAGGAGGAGGAAAACCCACTGTCGAAATGGCAGAGCTTGGTTATATTTGGGAAAATAAGAGTACACTAGTACAGCTGATAGCATAAGTTCGTAATAGAGATAATAGCTAACCTATTCAGCTTGGGACTAGGTCTCTACATAGCCTAAGGTTATTGACAATATCAATAGATTGATCAATGACCCTATCTAATGGTTTGTTTGATATTGACAATATTGATCATGCACTTTATTTATAAATTATTACATTGTTTGTGTCGATACCTTATGGGCTTTACTTACAAAAAATGGGGTGCATTCCCACACAACAGGATTATATAACACTAAACATTATATTTATATGAATGTCTAGATTTCAAAATATTCTACCAACTCTCATCTCTTTTGTGCTATTTTTATAGAGGCTGGTGACCAATCAGTATTATAGAAATCCAGCCAGGTCTCCAAGGAGGCATGCTTGCATTTGGTATGATTTTAGTGCCAGTCTCAGGTGATTGTGGACTAATATATTTGTAGAAATTGATTGTGTGTATGTGTTGAGCACAAGTGGTTCTAAAGTTTATCAGATCAAAAGAACAGGCCATGACTGATGATATTGAGGCTATTTCAAACAATTTTACCACTGATATGCAGATATTACATTCCTAGAAGTCTTTTACTATTAGGAAACCTAACTGTCCAACATGCCAAATGAGTTCACATGGAAAAAAAACAAGCAGTAGTTCTTTTTAGATTCATGATTATAATTCATAGAAGTATTTTTTTGCATATACTAGTATATATGATTTTATTCCAAAGTGGCTAGGTTGTATTGTTGTGGTTCGTGTATGAATGTCGTTGTGTTGTTATGGCATGTCACTAGAATATGTATTTATATATAGATAAAATTCATGAAATTTTTTGAGTGAATATAAAGTGAATTTTCCAAAGTCTAGAGTCCAAGAAAGAAAAACTCATGAATTTTTTTGAGTATATATAGATATAGAGGGTAAAATATCATGGTTGTTGGCTTGATGCTTGAACTATGTCATGAACACTTTGAGACTGACTAGTTAAAAAGAACTTTTTATAATTTTTGTTTGTTTATATACAAATATATGTTTGAAACAAGGACAAGGTAGGCATGTAGGAAATTGGGAATGTTGATGCTATTTGATGGGTTTTGATTATACTGGTGGTTGAGCATACCATCACAATAGTTTGATGGGGAAAGGTGTTTTCATTGCAATGGTTGATTCTATTTGATATATTTTGATTATACTAAAGGTTGAGTATATAAATATCACTGTGTTAGGAAACTATGTTCTAGTGGACTACGGACTTCTCTTACCATAGGAGGCTTATGCACATAATACGATTTCAAGCATTTGTAGATATTTGAATATTCAAATGTTGACAAACACTAATATCAAGGCCAATGATAATGTATGAATGTGCCAAATGATTAGGGTGTAGGAAGGTAATTTCATGGACAAAGACTGGGAAACATCTCTACTTAGATACCATCCTTTGGGAAAATCCTATATAGTATAAATACAATCACCCTCAACAGAATCAACCTAGTATTTCCTGAGAATTGTAACGTTGGTCCTCTATTGTCATTATGTGCATGGCCATAAAATATGATTCTTTTTTTCAGCTCACCTTATCTTGTTCCAACAAGGCCAGCTCAACAAGCGGCTTCCTCTAAGGTTTCACTTCCCTATTCTCTTTTGATTTATGTTTATTGCATATTTGGGAAAGTAGGTTTATATAGATTTTCTCAAATACACAATTGATACATTTTAGTTTTTGTTGCACTAGCATTTCCAACTTGTGTTTGAGTGCATTTGTTACACTTTTGCACCAAATCATACATAGTAGAATGGTGACTCCACATGTAAAGCAATCTATTATTTATTTTTTTGGACGTTGGATTTGAGACTTTTTTAAATCATTCATTAGTTTCCATAGTTTTCATGTCATTCACTAACCACATGACATATAGGGGTGAAATCCTTCACAGATTGCACTATGTATGCAAGTTTCTACCTGTGCAGTCGAGCATAATTGTTTTGTGGATTCGTTGATTATCTTTCCTGTTGAAATCCATTTCCTGGTTTAGAGCTGAGTTTTACTTTTCTTAGGTACTAAATAGTTGTAGATTTATCCATTCAAGTTTAATTTTAACCAATTCTTAAATTGAATTTGCTAGATTAGATTTTATTATTTTGCACATGATCTTGGTTATTGTTGTTAGCTGTTGAACATGATAAATAATTTGCTTCATTGTTTTTCTACTTTACAATTCATTGTTTTTCTACTTTACAAGTGATATTTTTTTATTGGATTTTGTAGGAGTGAGCTTAACTTATAAGTGGGCCATTGAGTATGAAGAGCCTGCTATTGAATATTTGCCATTCAGTATGAAGAACCCGATGTTAAGGCTTTCAAGCTGCTAAGTGTGGTTTTGAAGCTGCTGACGTGGGATATAACTATGGTTTAGTGATGAGTATGGTTTTGAAGCTGTTGACGTGCGATCTAAGTATGGTTTTGCAGCCAAGTGCAAGTATGATGGTTTAGCCATTGTAATATTTTGAAAAGTGATGATTTTCCTGTAAAGTTATATGGAAATTGATATGAGTATTTGAGAAATCTCATATTTATTGTAATACTTTTGACATCTCATATAATAAAATTTGTGGTTTAAAACTTATATATATGGTTGTACTTTATGTTATGTATCAATGTTGTAATTATTAACTAATTAATGTGACATTGTATGATTTACATGTGTAATAGATATTATTTACAAGTGTTGTAATTAGTTATAATGTGACATTGCATAATTCACAAGTGTATTAGATGAGAATAAATGTATGATTCTTTTTTTTTAATTAAACATAATATCATATTAAAAATTTATATTGATTAATAATAGAAACCATTCAAACTACTAAAATATAATGACCACACATAAAGTGACTAAAAATGACTAAATTAGTGACCAATAATTGAGAGATATGTGACCAAACAATGAGATATAAATGACAAAAAAAATGACCAAAATTCGCATATCAATGACCAAAAAATAGTTTTGGTGGCTAATTTACGGTCTTTTATTACGCGACCAAATTTGGTCATATTCTAGCTTGTCATGTGGTCATTAATTTGGTCATAAATGTGGTCATATATTTGGTCATTGATTCAAATACATGACCAAATCAATGACCAAATATATGACCAAATTAATGACCAACCGACGAGCTATAAAAGACCAAAATAAAAATGACCAATTTTGGTCACGTAATAAAAGACCGTAAATTAGACACCAGTGATCGCCAAACCAAAAGTGGTCATTGATATGCAGATTTTGGTCATTTTTTTGGTCACTAATATCTCATTTTCCACTAGTGTTGCTTCAATAATTCATGGTATTCTTTCAATGTTTATATGTATTCCTTTTCTCCCCCTCTCACATAGCTTCCATATTTGTTCTTTTTCAAGTATATCTACAGATATGGATCTGGCTTCATAAGTTTATCAATGTTGTAACTCATCAAGGATTTTAAATCTTCTATATAGGTTATCATTTTCTGGAACAATTATTGTTTCCTCATGATATATTTGTTTCTCCTGAGTTTGTATTGGGTTATTGACTTATCATTGAATTTGTATCAATCAATTTCTTCATTCTTTCAGTCTTCAAATCTATCATTGTAGCTCAGGCCATCCTTAATATATTTTCTCTTTAATTATATTTTCAATCTAGGTAGCTTGATAATATTTTTAAGAGGCCTAAATATTCCCTAATTCCAATAGGTCTATTTATCAATTCATATTATTCTCTTCTATCCCTTACACTAACTCTTACAGCAATGAACAATTCAACAAACTTGCTCAAACAATGACTAAGATTTACCTTGAGATCTACAATTATTGTTCTTACAAACTGTGACAGGATCCAACCATGCAAATAATCTCATATGCTATTGTCAAAATCCCCAAATGCACTATCATTAGCTTTCCATAATATACATAGTATTTGAATAAAACATTGTATAATGGTGTCCTTTAAGACTACAACGATATAGGCTTCAACATAGCTCTATTCAAGAGTATTTATAGTCTAAATCAATCATCCTTATAACCATGCCCGAACAATTTTTATCTCTTCTCAATGTGAGGTTCATCTTAATACACCATAATGACAAAAAGGTGCTTCCACTATGGTCAACAACAAGCCTTCAATCATATATCATATTCTTCAATTTGTTGTCATATCATCAATTCATGAGTATGTTCTTATCAACTTATATTATCCCTTCAAAGAGATTTTAACAATGGTTCATGTAGAGACTTGGGCCCTTCAACAATTTTCAAGAATAGTCATAATATGATTCTTAATCCTAGTCAAACTATCTCAGCCATGTAGTTTATAGTTCAATCATGGTTTACCAAAATAGTACCAAATTGGACTTACACAATCAAGACATGCACCTTATTCATCATTGGCCTACAGTCTTATGGTAATTGTCATATCTTTGATTTTACAATTGGTGTATCTTTACTACTGAAGTTTGTCCCTTTTGTCTTGTAGATTTTCATTTGTAGGAACTACTCCCGTTATTCTTGTCATTTCTATGCTTACTCCTAGTTGTTTCCCCTAATCATTTTTAGGTATGAAAGGTGATCTTCACAACTATCATAACTTCTTCCATTAAGATAGATGAAATCCTTTTCACATTCAACTTTGAATATGATGCCAAAACACTACAAGACTTGTGAAGAGAGTGTACTCAATTTTGTAATCAACTCAACAACATCATATCCTTTGACATTTTCATGAGAGTTATGTAGCACTTAATCAATTTTATTGCTTCTAAGAAGATCCCTCTTTGGTATTTTTAATCACAACACAGACTTCTTATTCCATCTTCATATAATTTGTTGTTGTATTCTCTTGATCCTGTCATAATATTTACTTGTTATTCAATTTCATCTTTTGGTGTTTTGCATTCGTCTTCAAGTATGCCTTCCATTTCCTCTTTCTTATTGGAAATAACATCTTTTGAAAATCTTCCTTTATTTTCGAGATTGACTTCAAATATGAGACCTTCCTCATCGTTTTTAATCTGTAGTTCATATTTCCTTCTCCACTTTTTTTGGGGGGAGGGGGTGTTTAAAAAACTCCCCCAAAAGTCCATTTCTCGGGACTTTTGAGGGGGGTTTTTAAGAACCGCCCCCAAAGACCTTTTTTTTTTTGAGTTTTGGTTTATTCCGGGGGGGATAATCCAAACCATCGCAAGAAAAAACCACCCCAAAAAGGGTAATTTGTTTTAGTGAACATACTATTATGCATATGACATGATGGAACATTGTTAACGTATATTTGTATTCTTTTCTAGCAACCCTTAACCAACCAAACCAAGTACGTTAGAACTAATGTCTACATGATATATTAGATCATGTCATTTAATGGCACCTACCCTTTTAAATATTTAAAAAATTAAAACTACCACTCATTTATTCCATCAATTTACAACCTTATCCCAATAACTTTATCTTCTAAATATTATAATCCTCACTCATTTATTTTCTAGAATTAATCCATGTCACATATCGATTTGTATCCTTGTAAGGCATCTAGGTGTATAGCTACATCGTAACTGTAACCAACCTTAGCACTAAAATATGATCAATATGTAAAATGTTTCCACTATAATACATCTAAGTGTATGGAAGTAACATACTAGCTACATGTTAACACATAGTCTCTTTCTTATACTAAAGGTCATTCAAATATCTATGAGATCAAACATATCACCTTGTGAGACTTCATGCATCCATGTATTTTTGTATTTTAGTTAAGCAACTAGATTCATACATTCAAGCATATGACTCCAAGAAACCTAGTTCATCTATTTGAAATTCATAACACTATTCTTTCTATAGTATGCATGTCAATAAGTAAACATAAAGTCTCGTATTCACATACTCAATTCTTCATAAATTTCACAACAACCCTTTATACAAGCGATTCCATTAGGTCTGAGTGTTTTAAACCTACTTTGATACCATTTGTATCATACCCAATTTCAACATTGTGATTTTAGGGAAATGTTTTTTTTTTTGTATTTACTACATCAAACTAAATATGTCAATGGAATCAATACATTTACATTCTCGTGTAGATGCAACATAAGGATCTAACTCATAATTCAATATATATTATTTGATACCGAAATCTAATGGAATGCATGCTCCACAATAATATGCTTGACTAACCCATCTCTCAAACAATTAGAAATAATAAAATTAAAATTACCAAACTTGCATTCAACACTTCTAAACCTCTTATAAGCATGATTTACAATGAATACACTAACACATAATTAAATTAGAGTGACAAGATCTTAGTTGAGATAATATCATATTAATAATAAGGAGAAGTTGAGTAATGTTATGACTTCAGAGAAAGTATTTTAGAATTCAACATTATTTCCTTTCCATGACAAATTAAACTTTGAATGAAGACTACCCTATTCTTTTGAACAAGTTTCCCTCATATTATATCCTTAGTATTTACTTTAGTAAGAGGGTATTTCATGACTTTCTAAATAACACAATTGTAATGAAACAATAATTCGTTGTATTTATAATAGAGACATATTATCACAATAATGATAGAAAACAACTTATTGATTATACATTAGTAAAATAACCTTTACATAATGTGGTCAAAGCAAACCTAGGATCAACCACTTACTACATTATCAACTAGATGAGATCAAAGATTAAACTTTAATAATTATTCTTTAATTTATCAGAAACCCTTCCATTGGATTGGTTTACAATTACAAGAGTACTTATAGAAATGTAGACCTTTATACATCTATGAAATTTTAGTCCAACTTTTGGCTATAGCTAGCTCAACATACCAATGATTATTACTCATTTACAAAATTTCCATTTATCTCAAGCATTAAGAATAAAACATTTACAAACTTGCTAAATAATAAGGCAACAACTTAAAATTACTTTAACTATAGTTGGTCATGGTCACTGAGGGTTTGACTTGGAATTCCCACCCTACCATAGGCTCTTTGTTAGTCTTACTGCTCAGAGGCCACCCTCGAGCTGGACATGAATCCACTAAGAGGGAGAAATAACAAGAAAAATGGTCTCTAGTTTCTTTTGGTACTCAAACATTTAAGCTATTACTATAACAGGTTTATAAAGTTTGACCTTTCTCAACTAAAATCAAGCTTTTAATCCAAAAGTTAGATTCTAACTTATGAATATTATTTTTATTATTATATTACAATAAATTTTAACTTAAAACAAGTGAAATAGCAGCAAGGCTGCTTATACCTGCCTCTTAGAAATATTTTATTATGATATTGTATATAGTTTAAAGCGAAAAGTTAAAGAAATTATGAAACATTCAAACTTGAAACAATGTATTACTTGTTGCCATGGTACTTATATTTCTATGTCAGATTACTTGTTGTTTATAGGTTGTTGCATTACTTGTTACTTCTTGTAACTGTCATTGTTTATATTTCTATGTGTATATCAATTAATTAGTTATTAAGTAAGTCCTTGAAATTAAAGATCCAAAATGCGTTTACTTGTCTTTGTGAATAGGAGAGCTTTTGTCACTACCAATAGGAGAGAGGTATATGTCAATTGAGACCATTACACATTTTTTTAGATGTAGATATATCACTTTTGATACTATAAATTTACTAATATTTTTTAATTAAGAACATAAAATTATTAAAAATAATCGATATATGTGAATTAATTTCCACATCTTTTTAATTAATAATACGGATAAACATATCAACTTCTTGGTATGAACTTGCGAATAATATTCAAACTCATTCGAAGTATGGACTTTATCTAGCCACGTTGCCACCCTGCAACACCGCAAAATGAAGTCAATGCTCTTTTTATCATCCACATTTCATATCGGCCTTCGTATCTTGCACTTGTTGGCATCTCATGTATTTCAAAAGCCAAACCTAGCTAAGCTAACACCTGTTAACTCATGTGTTTGCCAAAACGTTTGGGAATCGTACACTTCAATTTGAGAGTCAACTGTGGCCAGCTTGACTAGGTAATGATAGATTTTTTAAAGTTAAGTAATTAATTTGAGAAGACAACGCCCCTGCAATCCTGATCACCCATATTGTTCATCCGAGCAACGCTTCCGGGATGAAATCCTGGTCCTTCTTGAGCTTCGTTGAAACGAGAGAGAACGAGTATGTTCTATCCATTGTGTTGTGTGGATCGACTTTGCAGAAAAATGGTGAGGTTGTGTGGGCTACCAACGGAGATACACCCGTCTCGCAGAACGGGATTCTGGAGCTGTAGTCTGATGGGAATCTGGTGCTCTCCGACTCCATTAATGGTCGATCATCGTCTTTTGGCCGTAGGAGAATCATATGGTCGACGAACACGGGCCGTAAGGGTGTTACGGGGATGAGACTATTCAGTGGCAGTTTGCCCCAAATTCTCGGCAAGGAGAACTCCACTATCTGGCAAAGCAGCGATAATCCCACTGATACGCTTCTGCTTGGCCAATTCCTCCGTCTAGGGGAAGCGCTCGTTAGCCGATCATCACCTTATAATCTGTCACAGGGTATATATAGCCTGCAAGTGAGGCCCGAGGGTTTAGGACTCTACGTTAGGGGATCTGATCCTGCGTTCCCCGAGCTTTACTGGATGTAGAATGTCTACAATAAGAGCGCGCTCGCTCCCGACCAAAATTGCTCAAGCATTTCCTTCAATTTGTCTATTTCATGGCCCGATTCAAGTCTCAGTTTGAAGTTTCTACATTCTACGATTAGCACTAGTGCATCCAATATTTGCGATAATTCATCTTTTTCTCCTTATTATTACCCCTCTCGTGCCGTTGAGCCGAGTTCATGTTCCGATGCCGTCTACATAAGACTGGATTACGATGGAAATTTGAGAGGATATGCAGCTGGGCTTGCAGAGCACTTCCAACCGTTGTCTGAAGCGATGAGTAAATGCCAATTGCCAGGCTCTTGTGGCAACTACGGGGTTTTCTCTCAAGAGAATCAATGATGTAAATGTGCCAACAATGGTACGCATCACATAGGAAGCGAATCTAAATTCAATGGATCAGGCTGTCAATTATCTGAGATACCCAGCTGCGCCAACTTTAATGGAAGCTGGCAGATGTTTTCTCTTGCAGGAATGGAATACTATCATAACCGGTATGCAGTTCCTCTTAATATGTCTACAAGGGAAAAATGTTCAGACTACTGTTTAAAAAATTGTTCTTGCATAGCTTCCTTCTATGTGGACGAATCCAAATCTTGCTTCGTCGTTTTGTCTCAGCTCGGGACACTTGCGGAGACCTCCAACAACAGAAATTTTGTTTTCCTCAAAGCGCGCAGCACAGATATAATCAAGAATCCAAAGGCCTCAAAGCATGGCAGTAATTCCTACAAAGTGGTTATTGAGGTGATCGCAGCCGGTTTGGTGGCAGCTACAGTGGTTTTGATTTTCTTTCATCCTTTCAAGACTTGCCGAAGGTCGAAACTAGAATCAGGCAATTCCAGGACAAAACATCCAGTTGGAGCTAGGTACAGTATTCCCAAAGTGACGGCAAGGAGATTCTCGTTCAAGGAAATTCGGACGCTGACAAACAGTTTTGGAAAGGTTCTGGGATCCGGCGGGTTCGGAACAGTGTTCGAGGGCGTGCTTGAAGATGCTACGATGGTAGCTGTGAAGAGACTCGAGATCTCAAGGCAAGGCGAGAAGGAATTTTACTCAGAGGTTGTCATATTGGGCATAATCCATTACTGGAATCTGGTGCAACTGCTGGGCTTCTGCGCGCAGGGATCTCACAAGATCCTGATCTACGAACACATGGCCAACGGCTCCTTGGACCGATGGCTCTTCGATGAGAGCAAGATAAGGTTCCTAACTTGGCCCATTAGGTTCAATATCGTATTGGGCACAGCTCGCGGCCTGGCCTACTTACATCAGGAATGCCGATATAAGATCATTCATCTGGATGTGAAGCCTCAGAACATTCTTCTCGACGAGAAATTCGTGGCCAAGGTCTCAGACTTCGGCATGGCGACGCTAATGAGTCGAATGGATAGCGGCGTGGTGACCACGATGAGAGGCACTCCCGGTTACCTCGCTCCGGAGTGGCTTCTGGAATGCGCGATCACTGAGAAGAGCGATGTGTACAGCTTTGGAATGGTGGTTCTCGAGATTATCGGAGGGCACAAGAACTACATTAAAAAGGCTGAGTCCGCTAAGTGTTACTTCCCTGCTTCGGCGATCTCGATGATGGCTGTAGGCAGAGAGACGGAGGTGATAGATTTGAGACTTGTAGGTGATTATGATTTTGATAGACAGCAAGCGATGAGAGTATTGAAGATCAGTTTTCTGTGCATACAAGAAGACGCCCATTGTAGACCTTCGATGAGAGTGGTAGTGCAGATGCTGGAAGGAGAGAATGAGGTTCCGGAGCTGCACGTTCAAATTCAGTCTTTTGAATTATAAATAACATAATAATAAAATAAATGATGATGTGATCATTGCCATGTGTCAAGTGAAAACCAGATACCAAACTCCAAGAATGACATCACTTCTGATTGGCCAATTGGAAGTTTACAAAATAGCAAATTCAAATATTTTTATTAAAATTTAAAATATTTTTTTGCAAGCTGTAAAGTTTAACTTTGGAAAACTGATTTTGATTTTTTGTGGCAGCAAACTAATAAAAGGTCAAAGGTGGTTGACTAGCAACCGATTACTATATACCTACTGAGGAAGGTATAAAAATAGTGTATTTCATCTTTAGAATAAGTTTGTTTTAAACTTAAATCTCAACTTATCCTCTAAACCTTCACCGAAACCGAAAGAGTGTAGCAATCAACTCACCATATTCACAAGACTCATTAATTAATTAATATATCGTGAGTTCATAAAAGCTTCTATAACCTCAAATGTATAGTTTATGGTAGGGAGCTTATTTTCTATACGTTCATGTTACATACTGTAACTCTTGAGAATTGAATTCTACTAGCCAAAGCTAGAAGTTAAATGTGCACATATTCCATAGTTCTTTTATTACTCTAGTTTCATCCCTCGTTATGATAATCCAACTTTTAAATTAGCAAAGGTTAAACACTAGGGTCAATCCACCCTTTAAAGTTCAAGAATTTAGAATACATTTGTTACCATATTAACCATGATTTGTCCATCATTGCAACCGATATATAAGAGACTCGACATCCATCTAGAGGCTCATGAAAGAATATAAAGACAACATAACTAAATCAATGGATCAAACCACCCTCGAGAAAAAACTCAATCTTAATTGTTACGAATGTGCAGAGTAGTGAAGGTATGAAGGTTGATTTTCCAAATGAATTGGAAGTCTTTCTATCGATGGGTTAAATTCATGCAAAACACAATACAGCCATAGATTCTATGACTGAAAGAATGAGTCTTATACGAAGAGACCGCTCTGCATAACTCGGTTCAAAAACGGATTCACACAAACAAGTATTCTATCTAGTTCTTTCAACAATACCACTTGCTTTATCTAGTTCTTTCAACAATACCACTTGCTTACATTGTTGAAACACATCATTATTTGACAACTTATACAGGAACGCCTATTGCCAAAGAATAGGTAGAGTTGTTACACACAAAAATGTTCTGGAATAAGCTCTCCATCACAAAGACCATGACCATGGAAACTCTTAATGACCTAATCATAACGAGACATAACGATATAAAAAATAATGGAGAGAAACGGAGAAGAATACCTCGCGACCATAAAATATTAGTGTTACTCGTAACTTGTCGACATGTTCAAAACCTATAACTGAAGCAGCTCCACTTGTAAATGTTCACCTGCGATGGTTCGCTTCAGTCCCAACCTTCTTTTTACAGGAAATAGCCTTCTTTGTTTTTAACCATGAACTGATGCTAACCTTGCAACTTGTACTGAACCCCTTCCTTCCAATTTTCTTGCTTGTTTTCAAGAAAGAACCACCACCACTACTATAACAGTTTCTTTTCTTTCCAAGTGAGCTCTTAATTCATGTGTTAATAACAGCAATAACAGCAATTTACCATAACAGCAATTTACATATGTAATTACAGCAATTTACCATAACAGCAATTTACAACTACTATAACAGCAATTTACCATAACAACCTTATATATGTAATTAACTATATAATTATTTAATATTTTTTCTTATATGCTTTCATATGTTTATTATATATATATATTACATATTTATATTATGGTATGTGCGTTGTGGATTATTTGATTAAATTTATATGTATTTTTTTTATTTATATAAACATTTGAATTATTTTTATGATCCAAGGGTATTTTTATGATCCAAGGGTTCAATCTTGTTGAAATTAATAATAATAATTGTGTTAATATTGAGCTAATAAGGTTTAACTTGTTAATTGTTTATTTTCATTATAACTCCTATCATCAAACCAAATATATCATAATACTTAGAGTGGTTTACTAACTTTATGCTTCTCTAATGAAAATTAGAATTATACATTTACCTTTCTAAAAGAATAGAAGTGGAGGACATGTTACATTTTTGTAAAAGAATAGAAGTAGAGGAGATGTTACATTTTTATAACCATTAGTGTGTTTAAATCTTTAAGTCAATGCTCCTAACCATTAGTGTGTAAGTATTGGCACTATTAAAGCTACATCAATGTATGCAAAAACCCAAATGTGTTATTAGTCTCTTCTTGGATAGCAGAGACTCTTGTAATCGGCTTGCCGCCGTTTCGATTATTCTACACAAAAACCAAAACAAGTTTTACTGAAATATCCTAAGTTTTCTATACCACAATGTTTATTCAATAATAAAAATTGCATTTAACTAATAAAAAATTGTATTCAACCAATAGGCAATTTTGAGGCCTTATTTGGCTTCATATCGAGGCCATTTTCACTTTTTCGTATTTTAACTTAGGGTTAAAACATATGTAACAACATTCAAACATTGAGATATCTCATAGTTTTTTCATTTTGATTTTATTGCTATTTCCGTCATGGCATTAGATAGCATTAGTTTACTACTAGCACAACATAAAATGTTGTTGGTGTACGATGATCGACGTCATTTAAGGGATGAGAAAGGAAATGATGTCGATCGGCGTACACCAACAACATTTTATCTTGTTGTGCTAGTTACCAGACCGCATTTGAGCAGGAAAATAATAATACTAATATTATTCTTATTCTAATTATTATTATTATTTAGAAATTAAATATTCAATCATGTAATTATTATTACTAATATTCACATTATTAATAATAATAATAAATATTATTATTATTATTTTTAGTATTATTATTATTATGATTATTAGTATTAGAATTATTACACCTATGATTATGTGATTATGGTACCCTTAAAATTGTTAAATTGTCTTTTTAATAAAAAGAATAATAATGAAACAAATAAAACTAATTATTGATTATGGTACCCTTAAAATTTTTAAATTGTTTTTTTTAATAATAAGAATAATAATAAAACTAATAATAATAATTAGTAATATTATTAGTTGTAATATTTTAATAATAACAATAATGATGATGATAATAATAATAATAATAAATATAAATAGTATTATTATTGGTATTAATTATTTTATTACAATAATAAAAATAAGTATAAAAATGATGATGAAGATAATTATGTGATTATGGTTATATTAAAATTATTAAATTGTATCTTTAATAATAATAATAATAATAATATTCTTATTATTAGTAGTATTAGTATTATTCAAATAAAAGGGAAACATTATTATTTTTTAAATTTGTATAGTTATTTATAATAGTGTGATAAAATAATATGGGAAAAAAAGTAAAAATAAATTTATTTTCTACATTAAACAAACGATTAATTATTTTTGTATTTTTCTTTTGAAAATATTATTTTTTAAAATATTTAAATTATTTTATTTAAAAGTAAACATTAAAAAATATAGCTTTAGAAAATATGTTTTTGTATAATATTTTATTTTTTGAATATTTATTTCATTTATTCACAATAAATTTTTCTGGAAATGAATTTCTTGGGTATGGTTGACATGATCGACCATGCCCATGCTTAAAGATGGACACCATGGTTAACCATGACTATTAACCATGGTTGACCATGGTTATCTCCACCATGGTTGGCCATGTGCAACGATGAACAGGACCATGGTTGACAATGACATGGTTAATTTTTTTGAGCTTATTTGAACACATGGTCAACCTGGAAATGGGAAGCATATTTTTAACATGATGTAGTCAAGACCACCATCATGAAATCCATGATTGACCAAGTTGACCATAATCAACCATGGTTGACATCCATAAGCATGAATGACAATACTTGAACATAGTCATGCAAAGCATAGATTACATGGTCACCCATGGTCATGTCATACCTTGCTTCATCTAGTTTGTATACCATGGACATGGTTGACTTGGTTGTTAGACCATGGGCATGGTTGACATGATTGTGATATTATGGACATGGTTATCATGGTTCAGCATGTTGGACCAAGGTGTCAATATTGTTTGACGTACTTGGCATGACCATAGTTGGGCATGCTTGACATTGTTGCGTTTATTGACCATAGTTTTCTTATCTATAATGTTTGACATGATAGTCACGGTTGACGTGCTTCAATGGTTTCTATGTTTGAAGCTATAGAAATATTTTGTCATGATCTACAAAACGTTTGTCGGTATATGAAAACCTTGTCGGTAGATCTAAAGTTAGTTGGTATATGTAAAGTTTGTCACTATATTAAAAGAGGGTCGCTATGGTTTTATGGTAAGCTGAAAAGTGTTGCCGCTTTATGAAAAGGTTGTGGCCATTTAAAATTTTTGTCACTATATGAAATGTTTGTGGCAATGGTTTTATGAATATATGAATAGTTTGTCGCTATATTAAAATCTCGTCACCTTGATTCATGAATAAGTCAAAAGTCTGTCGCTATATAAAGAGTTGTTCGTAAAGACAAAAGTTTGTCGATATATGTAAACTTTGTCCGTGTAAGAAAAGTTTGACGCTATGCCAGAAGCTTGTCACGATGGTTTTATGATTATATCAGAAGTTTTTCTGTATATTAAAAGTTTGTCACTAGAGGAAAAGTTTGGCACCATGGTTTTATGATTATATGAAAAGGTTGTCGCTATACCAAAAGTTTGTCGATATAGTACAAGTGTCACTATGGCTTTATGATGAAATAAAAAATGTTGTCGCTATTTAAAAATTTTGTCCCAAACTGAAAAGTTGCTCGGTATAATTTTATGATTAATTGCTAATGTTGGAGATTGGATGAACAGTTTGGTGTTGCATTAAAAGTTAGAGGCTATATTAAAAGTTTGTCATTATCATTTGTCAGAATATGAAAAAAATTTTGAAATGGTTTCATGAATGGCATTATAGTAGCAACATTATTCGTATCAAACATTTCTCACTATGGTTTTATGATGACACCAAAAGTTTTTCACTATACCAAAAGTGTGTCGCTATAAAGAAAGTTTGGCACTATATAAAAAAATATGTCGCTATAGCAAAAGTTAGTCATTGTATAAAATGCATGTTGTGATATGGAAACTTTGTCGATAAAGTAAATGTTAGTTGCTATGGTTTTCTTAGTATATCACAAGTTTGTGTGGTTTCTGTGGTCTTACGATGACACCAAAAGGTTGTCGCTATAAGAAAAGTTTGTCGCTATATAAAAAGTTTAGCACTATATGAAAAGTATGTTGCTATCTCTCACTATACCAAAAGTTGGTCTGTATATACAATGAGTGATGCTACATTAAAATATGCTAGATAATTTTTGTCACTTTGTAAATGTGTCGTTTTACCAAACATTTGGTGCTATAGAAAAACTTTGTCACTATATTAAAAGGCTTGAAGCTATGGTTTTACGAATGTATGAAAAGTTTGAAGGTATAACGAAAAGGTGTACCGATCTATGAAACGTTTGTTGGTATATGAAAAATTACTCGATACATCTAAAGTTAGTCGCTATATGTAAATTTTGTCGGTATATTAAAAGTGGGGTGCTATGGTTTATTTCTCATGTCGAAAGTTTTGCCTCTTTATGAAAAGCTTCTCGCCATAAAAAAAACTTTGTCACAATGGTTTTATGCTTAACTGAATAGTGTGTCCCTATATCTAATTTGTGGCTCCCCTAAAACGGTTTGCGCTATATTAAAAGATTGTCTCCATGTTTTATGATTAAGTGAAAAGTATGTCGCTACATAAAGAGTTGTTCGCAAAATCAAAACTTTCTCCATATATGTCAAGTTTGTGGGTATATCAAAATTCTATGAGTTTATGATGAATTAAAAAAAGTTGTTTGTTATTTCACAAGTTCATCCCAATATGAAAAGTTGCTTGATATGGTTTTATGGTTAATTCCAAATTTTGGCAATTGTATCAACATTTTGTTGTTGTATTTAAAGTTAGGCAGTATATTAAAAGTTTGTAGTCGCCGTTTGTCACAATATTAAAAGTTTGTTGAAATTGTTTCATGAATGGATTTAGAGTAGTTACATTATTTGTATCAAACGTTTCTTGCTATATGAAATTTTTGTGGATCTATGACAAGCTTTCCACACTATTTCTTTATTATACGCAAATTCTGTCTGTATATGAAAAGTTGGTCTCCATTGTTTTATGATTATAAAATCATAGGGTAAAAATAAATATTTATTATATCAAAAGTTCGTCGCTATATTTGCTGAAAGTATGTCATAAATGAATATGCACTTTGACAATTTGGGAAACAAATATTATAAGTTTTGAGTGATAAAAATATCAATAGTGTAGTGCGATATCCTGAATTGAACATGACCACATTTACTTGCCATTTAACATATTGAAAGAAACAAAAAAGAAACCACAGTATAGTACTTCCAATTGCAAACAAAATAAAGGCATCATTTTTTTTCTTTCAAAAGTAGAAATGCACAGTTGAAAATGTAAATTTTTTTTATTCAACTACATTTGACAGACATTTTTTTTCCACATTGTTGACAAAGTTCTAAATAAGCATAGTACTGCAACTTCATTCCTAGATAACATTATTGAAATAGAGTAAATCTTCAATCTTTCAACTGCATAAAACAAGAAAGGAAATTTAACTGTCATGGACATGATAACTTCGAGGCTCGACAATGCAATCTGTAATGATTGTGTTGTCTTGTATCGAGGATTTGTTACTTGTATATTGATGATGGAGGAAGTTAAAATTCGATGTATTTTTGTTAGTCTTTGGTATTCCTCCGTGGTCTGCTACAATGTTCATGTCCCCTTCAATGTAGCTCACCCTTTCTTCCAACTCTAGTTATTTTCTTTTCAAATGTTCTATTTCATCGTTGAATACCTGATTCACTTATTGGTGACCTATCCAGTCATCGTCACTGTTCTCATCTTGTTTGCAGCTCCAATCTTCCCATGCATCTGTTACATTTCTGGATTCCATGCATAAATAACGAACAGAGTCCATCAAAGAAACTAATGTTGACTGCAAGCTGCAGAATCCATGAAGGAGACAAGAGGTTCAGTGAGACATTTCTCTACGAGGTCACATTTTTTTGGTTTTTTGAATTCGATGTTTCTGCGAATGTAGAGAGCCGAACGAAGGAAGCTGTCAACAAAGAAAACACGATTTCATGAATCAGATTACATTGTTATAGGGAAAATACATACAATGTAATGAAATGAATTGAAATAGATTAAACACATAAATAACAAGCACTTTTATGTTGTGTCATTGAAAATCGAACGTATTCGGAAGCTTAAATTTACATATAGGTTTAATATACGTACACTTCAGATGTGAAAATTTTGTCATTGTAGCATTGGTTAAAGAGTTAAAAAATGATTTAAAGTAGAAATGTAAATTGGAAAAAAGGAAAAATACATACGATGTAATCAAATGAATTGCAATAGCTTAAACACAGAAATAATAGACACTTTTTTGTTGCTTCATCAAAAATTGAACTTATTGGGAGGCTTAAATTTACATATAGGTTAAATGTATGTACAGTTCACATGAGAAATTTGTCATTGTACCATTGGTTAAAGAGTTAAAAAATGCTTTAAAGTAGAAATGAGAATTGGTAAAAAGGAATAAATGACATCAACGTGAAAAGGAGGTAAGTATTGCGAGAATAAATAAAGGGGGAATTGTAATGCATGACTTACAAAATGCAAGCAACATCTGAGCAACAGTACAACAAGTAATAAATGGAAAGAATATTTTATAATCATTGCACGAATATAGAAAATGAGGTAAACATATATATATGCTTTGTCATCCAACTTCTCACCTATTCAAAAACTGTAATACAAGCATTAAAAATCAAAATTACGTAACTCTTCCAAGATTACGAAGAAGAGAAGTTCAAGCCGTTGTAAAAATGAATGTAATAAATGTCTGATCAACATTCCATAAAAGGAAACAGAAATACAAAAATTTGTACGAATACTCATTTAAAAAAATTATTCTAATATGCATCCAGATCGATGGCATACATAACACCAATTAAAATCAACACGTATGTCTTCTCGTCCAAGTTGTCTTGAAAACCATTCTCTCCTTAGTGTTCAACCAACTTCTCGATGACATGAATGTCTAAGCATGTGCAACATAACTTTCATTTCAGAAAGAAAGACAAATCTAGCATCAAAGAGATGGCATTCAAGACCACTTCTTTCATAGATCATGTTGTGAAAATATTCTAGAAATTCTTCTTTCATAAGAACATCATGGATAGATGAATTGAGAAATGTCGATTGTGTATATTCCATACCTGCAAAAGGAAATAAGAACACTCAAAATGAGGCATCAACAACAATTAAACAAAGTAAAGAATATATATACGCACGACATTTCATAACATGTATTTCCAATAATAGAATTTATTTCAAAACACATAAAATAAAACAAAGAGAACAAGAAATATGTATGAGAGACTTGTCAATTGTAAAAGAGATAGCATTATAGAGTAAAGCGCGAGAAGAGAACCGTAATACTTGATATGAAGTGACAAATGAAGAAGTACATAAAGACAAAGCACAATAATCGAAGCATGACAACCTTGAGAAGTAAAAGATGAAGACGTGGATATGTTTATTGTCTAGAATATCATAAAAGAACTACAAAGACTTGGTCTTCAAGCATTCTTCTTCTTTCTTCCTAATTGTTGCATAGGCAGAGTTTGACATCTTTGCATAGCGTTCAAAAGAGAACAGTGGAGAAATGCACAACCCATGAAGGGAATTGACTCAGGAAATCATAGTAAAAGTCATCCCCTCGTGCTCAATGGTGCCAATATCAATACTTGCATGCTCTAAGGTAAGGCCTTTTGATTTGTGTATAGTTGATTCCCATGCCATCTTCAAAGGGATTTGTTTCGTATTTTTTCCGACAACCAGAGGAATGGGCACAATGGCGGGATTCTGTATATCAAATGGGATTCCCACGAAATTGTCAAATTTAATAGTTGCTTACAGTGGAAGTTGAGGTGGCTTCGACCCAGGCATATAAACCACCTTTTCAACGTAACCAAGTGCACCATTAACCAAACCAGCTTCAACCCACAAGTTGCAAGACAACATGACACGTTGACCAGGGCATAACAGCACCTCGTGTTCCAATTGATCGCCATCGGGCCCAACAACTTCATAGCATCTTGCATGGTCTGCAATTCTTCTCGCAATTGGATAATTTACAAGATCGATGGTCAGGAAAGAATCTACAAGAGATTGACGGTGCAAAAGAAATATTGCGGAAGTATTTTCAAGAAATTTGAAAAGCCCGCAATCCGCATTTGATCTAATGATCAACTATTAGGAAAGAGCCCGCATAAGATCGACGACACAGAATAAATCTTGTGGAAATAAATTTGTGGAAGCACTTTTAAGAAATTTTGAAAACCAACAATCCACAATCCACATCTAATTTAAAGATCAACGGCCAAAGAAGAGTCCGTAAGAAATCAATGGTGCAAAAAGTGGACTTACAAATCAAATGCCAACTTCAATTAATTATTTAACTAAATCGACTTTACAATGTAACAAATTAATTGATATAGATAAAAACATGGCTTGCTTTTTATTTACATGAATGTTTGTGAATTTAATGACAGCTCTTGTCATCACAATTTTTTAGTCCATGCTCTTCAAGGGATATTGTAATCCCTTCAGGTTTAATGTTTTTTAGTCGGTACAAATAATGTTTTTTACCTTTTTCGAATTTTAAATTAATAAATTATTAAAATTTATTTAATTTTAAATATTATAAAATTATTTATCACTCCCTCTTGTTTATAAAGAGATGGTTACCTATGGGATAAATGAAATACAATTGTATCTAGAGTATTCATTGAAATACAATTGTATCCGGAGAAATCATGGAGATGATGTCATTTAATGGGAATAAAAAGTTTTACAATTCATATATGGAACTTATTGTAAAAAAATAAACACAATTATTCAATTTCAAGTGTACTCTCTTTAAATGATTTTTTTTAATTTTAAATTAAATTTTGAAATATTATTTAATTTTAAATATTATAAAATTATTCTTGGTCTTGTGTATATCAAGTACAATTATATCAAGAGTATTCATTGAAATACAATTGTATTTCTCTTGTTTAAAAAAGGTTACATATCAAATAAATGAAATACAATTATATCAACAGTGTTCATTAAAATACAATTGTATCCACATTGTTCATGGAGATTATGTTCTTTAATCAAAACAAAAAATTACAATTGTATTTCTCTTGTTTAGAAAAAGTTGCATGTCAAATAAATGAAATACAAATATATCAAGAGTATTCATTAAAATACAATTGTATCCACAAAGTTAGTTAGTTATTTGAATAGTTTCACATTAAGATTGATTATACAATTATATATAATAATGATTACACCAAAGGTCATGGTTTGTGCAACAACCTTTGAAGGAGATAGTTACCATTGTGACTAACCCTAGATTGAGTGCCTCCCATCTACATCATAAAACCCTAGTTTAAATGGCTCACTTCCTATTTGCAAATGATGTGGTAGTAATATCTTTTGTAAAATGATTTTTTTTATTATAGCTTAAGAGTTGAATTGATAATGAAGATAATCATTACTAAATTTGTTATCAAGAATGAATATTTATTTAACGAATATTACTAAATTTATTTAATAAATTTGAGACGACTAATATTTCTTCATTATTATTATAAATTAAAAAATAGTATATATTTCCATGGAGATCTCAAGGCCATAGACAAAGTAACCACTATTCACACGTGGGAGCTGTTACCGTCTTCATTCGAATAAAAGAGCGAGAAGGATAAAAGACAACTAAACGTCGGGAATTTTTCGGCGAATTTGTTTGATAAAAACTTGTGAAAATTGTTATTGCAGATTGTTATTTCTACAATTTTACAAGTTCAGACATTTTACAATCTCAGCCATTGTAGTAACTTGTTCTTGACTTTCAAAATTAGTAACTTGTTGTAGTAACTAATTGCTTCCCTTGAAAAATCCCAGACCTTTGGCCCCGGCCTCGTGTTTCCACTCGGAATTGGAGGCGAGCAGCATCATCATCCATGTCATGAGGAGAGCGGTGGTTTTGTGGCCCAAGAAGAAAAATGTCTTGCCAAAAATGTTGCAGAGAAAGCTATGTTGAGAATAATGATTCTATCTAAATATGTAATTTATCGGACTCCGGAATTGAACACTATGTTCGTGGCCTAGCCACTCAAATAATGGGAGGCTGAAACACTTCAGGTGCCAGCTGGTAAATTTCCTGCAAAAAAGAAACGCAAAATACAATTACAGGTATATTTTAGGCGTAAAAATGACGATTCTAAAGCCATAGAACATATGACCTTCGAAAAAACCAGAAAACGTCGGATCTTACAAGCCAAATTATCTTTGAGTTCTAATGAGCAAAACTCACGATATTGAACCCTTTGAGAAGCCTCTTTACATAATTCTGAAGCATGAACTAGAAAAATTCGCATCTTACAGCCAATCTTTAAAACAACAATAATTTTGCAGCCATTGAAAAATATGTTACTGTAGCATAAAACAAGCCAAGCTGCAAGCTTGAAAGCCAATAAAATCTACTTACACAAAATAAATATTTCCAGGGATGAATTTTCCTTTCTGGCCCCAAATCAGAGAATAATTCTTTACAGTGCACTGAATTCGATCAGTGATAGCATGGATATTCAGTAGCCAGACAAGAAGAGAAACAGAGCCGATTGACATCAATCCACATCGAGTTAGCTCGCAGATCTTGACGCGTCCATAAGCCCAGAAATGACAGATCCCGTGAGGCTTGGGAGGACGGATCCGAATGAGGTCACTATTGCATCATTTAAGCATTTAAACAGCGCAGGAAATTCCCTCCGTGTACGACATGGAAGACCATCATCGCCCCGGCCAAACATAAGACAATATAAAAAAAACAGTATGTGTATCAGAGCAGGAGCATGGGCATATTGTAGAAGTTAAAAAATAAAGAAACGGTGCTAACTGGTTTAGTTCATCAGAAACTAACTGGTTTAGTTCATCAGAAACCCTTCGCAATCCTATTTAGTTAATTCAAGTAACGCACTCCTGTTTACTTAATTCAAAACCTTTTGCACTCCACTCCCATGGGTAGAGCAAATCCGACCATCCAATTTGGTACACGGATGAAGAATATCAGATTTCCTTCAATCTGGGCCACGCAAACCTAATTACTGATTAAAAGCATGCCATCTTATATAAGGGTAAAATTTAGTACTATAATTACGCCTATCGGCATAAACATAAAAATGTTAGTGATGGCAAACCTAATTACTGATTAAAAGTATGCCATCGTGTATAAGGGTAAAATTTAATTATGCTTATATGCCTAAACATAAAAATGTTAGTGATCACATAAAATTTTAGTGATCTTTTTCCGCTATGTTCTATCTTATTGCATGTTGCATGTTTTACATCTGTTCACCTGTGGTTTTCTGCATGTTTTACATCTATTCACATGTGATTTCCTGCATGTTTTACATCTGTGTGGATTCCTGCATGTTTTACAACAAACTCATAATACTTAAAAGGAAGTGTAGGTCATGTGCTTTGAACAATTAGTTATTTCTTCAGGTTCAATGGTATTTATTTCTTTAGGTTCAATGGTATTTGGATTCAGTATCGTCTGGGATCCACTTTGGCTTCAACGTCTTTCGCTTCAACATCAACATCAGCTGGGATCCACTTTGGCTTCAACATCATCCCCATTAGCTCTGATAGAGCATTTCTTTTACCTGGTGAAAGAAATAAGAATAGTGCATCAATAGTTTGGAAGTCTAAGGTATGCTACTGTAATTATTTTTTTATAAATATATGCAAGAAAATACTATTGTAATTATTTTTTTAATGTTTAAATATATCATAGTATTTGAATAGAGACGTTACAAACCATCATACCAAGCCTCCTACATATATTGCACTTTTTTTGGTTCCTAGAAGGTAGAAGAAGCTCATTGTCCAGCTTCGGAATTTGATGAAATTTGGAAGGTTAAAGAAAGTGAAAGGATCCTCGAAGCTCGCGGAGAAAGAAAAGAAGCTTGACGCCCCCAAGTCGAAGACAGAAAAGAAGTCGGCTCGCAAGAAGCCTAGAGCTCCTTCTAAGCCCTCAAACGACCATAATCATTACGTAAAGCTTTGCACAATATATAGTAAAATCAATGAGATTGAAAGAAATGCTATGAGTTTTTTCTAATATGCTACAATTTTTATAGGATTATAATTATGCATTTTATCAAAATGTAACTATAAAGTGTGTACACTGAAAAGAAATCCTCTTATTCTTAGTTCAAAATCAAAGAAGAGAGGTCAAACAATTACAACTATAAAACCACAATAAAATAAATTCTTGTTGTTTGTATCATAACAACTAGCAAGTATAGAAAAAGAAAACACTACATAGTCTGATGATATGATTTCAACTTAAGTGTTACAAATCGAAAAAAACTTAGGAAAAACATTTCTTAAAACAAAACAAAAAACACCTAATTTTTACATCCAGAAATAAAAGAAATGATGTGTTAATTGGATTGTGCGAGCAACTGCTGTGATTGGATGTTTTGTTAAGTGTTGATTCTTTTATTTCTAACACATTTAAAGGAGCATGGGAATCTCCATCAGAGACAGACTAAATAAACTCAATGGCCTCTACCTCAACTTTCATGACCAAAAATCATTTCAGTGAAACCATCAAACGTCCTTTGATATCCACTATGATTTTTCTGTGTTTCAACTTATGGATTTGAGAGCATTGAAATATTTAAAAGACAGTGTAGGTCACGTGCTTAGTTAACTGCTTGTATGCATTGTATAACCTATAGGTATGATTATCGCATGCAGGCCATTGCTAAGGATATTTGGCGGTTAGGTGTTTCAAGTGCTCCAGACCTCCAATCTTCAAACTAATAACCATGTCAATGTCAATTAGTGGTAACTTTCCATTCAGCTTGGCTTGTGATGAACAAAGGTTGTTTTTTTAACCAGCATTCGCAAATTAAGCCTCAACATTTGATACCGTTCTCATTTGGGTAGCTTTTTATAATAATAAAAAATAGCCGTGGAACGGGAAGGTCGAACATGAACCAATAAGAACCACACAAAATATGGATAGAAGACAAACCAGATTGCTCACTGCATCTTCCGCATTTTAGGTAGAAAGATCAAGCTGGAGGCACGGATTGATTGAACACAGAAACAATATAGTTGTTCTAGAGATAGTTCTTTTTGAGTTTGGTAACTGGCCAATTTTTAAGCAATTGCACCCACTCGCCCCTTGATATTTGAAGGTCCACAATTGCTTGCTATAGTCTTCCCATTATTCCCTACCAGGGGATGAGAGAAAAACACAACGTGATGGATTAACCTGTTGAGAACCTGTGAATCACGAGTCGAAGACACACATGCATTCAATCAGCCATTTGGCTAAATCAAACAGGGAGTTCTGGACCCGAGCAGTATCATATGCCTCTGAACTCTTACCTTATGTTACTTTTTTCAATTTAAAAACTCATACATTTTTTAATATCTTTTTCAATTTAAGCTGTCATACATTTTCAAGGAACTTACATTTGGCTTACATGCTTTTCCACCAACTGTAATATTTAGCACATTTGTGTTACATGCTTTTCCACCAGGTGTAATATTTAGGGTTAGCTGTCGATTCATTTTTTGCAATATTGTAAGCCTGTATAATGTGAAGTAGGTGGTGCAAGTCCCTTACTATAGCTTAGTAAACAGAAGTTCATAATATAAAAGCATATTTAACAAGCTCTTTGCATTTGTTTTAGTTAACTTAAGCTGCAGATAAAGTATTCTCTGATTTTACAAATTTTTAATGGCCAGACCTGGGGAAAGGAGCACAATGGCTAGACCTGGACAAAGGAGCACCAAACAACTAGCAATAAAAATAAATGGGCCCATATGTAAATGGTCATACTTCAGATGAATACTTGGGTCACTAGAAATTTTGGCGTCCTGGATATGCATCCACTGCAATCCTAGACTATTAAAAGAGCAACATTTTCAAAGCATTGGGAAATCTAATAGAAAAAAATTCTGACTAAGATAAAAACGGATCCTTAAGAACCATACTGTAAGACATCCACCGACCAGAGAAAATCAAATAGCTCGTAACTAAAATTTGGGCTTTGTGAGATAGGTAATAGAAAAAAAGTACCTCAGTTAAAATAACTAACAGATTTAATAGAACCACTCCGGAGCACTTTACAATATTCAATTACTATAACACTGCAGTACCCAAGAAAGTAGGATATAGTCATCCCCGAGAAGGAAACATCTTCACTTGAAAAGCTATACAACCCCCAACACCATTAGCAGATAAGTTAAAAAAAAGGTAGAGTCGACCCTGGGATAAGAATCAAGACAGCACCGAGGGAGACCCTTAAATTCTAACACAGCCTAAATATGACATCTAACTTCAAAATCAAACTAATTTGAAATATCAATCAGATTCAACAACAGAAATCAGAGTTCAGGCATTGTATACATAACAATTAAAGTATGTGAGGTCTACTCTGGAGGTGCAGAAAAAAGGTGCTTATTGATCAAACGGGCAGTTTTAGGACCTCCATTCCCATCATATATTCCCATAAAAGTGCCATGAGGACCTGATTTTGTTGCACTTAGTGAACAAAACTCAAGTTGATTCTGATCTTCCAGAAGAGGATTGGCTTGATTAATAGCCATTGAAAATTCACCAGCTTCATGCTGACCAATGTCTTTATATACCATAGAAGACCATCTTGGGGACCTGCAATGTCTCCGTTCATATGAACATAGTACTCGACAGTGGGCGGCCAACAAGCAGTAACCAGCTTCATCTATCTAGCTAACATCCCTCGTGTCATCTAAGTGAGCCAGCAAGTTGTTTGCATCCCACTTGATGTTCGAAAGCCTTTCAAAATTTTAAAAAGATAAACTACTAGCTAGAATTTCAGCCTACCTCCAAACACAAGGTATCAAGTAAATAGGCCTTGGACCCTTCTGGCCAAACTCGCATCAAGAAAATTGACCTTAAATAACCTTATAGCCAAATGATCAGATGGGCATCTACAAAACAGATTCAAAACAAACCTGAGAATCCTATGTGCATGTGGGTATCATAGGAATGGATCCTACAGAGACCTTAGGGCCTTGTCTGCATAGAAAAATGGATCTCCTAGAGACCTTAATGCCTTGTCAAACATTGGCCTTTTACAAGAAATTCTTAAAAGGACCTCAAATTCTTAATGGCATCAGCGAAACAGACCATTAATTATTTGATGCGCCCTATTTAATATTAAATTTGAGATCCTCTTATCAGTACAGCTCTCTTGGCCCGTACCTCAACTTCATCAACAAGATTCATGATGAAGAAGATATTTTTTTCAAACAAAGAAATAATAGCAGTGACCAACCTTCATAAACTGATGGCAAGCAAGGATCCACCAGATGGGCTCTGCATCAAAGCCAAAAATTGAGCTTCAAATGAGTTCTGCATCAAATTCAAAAATCAAGTTCATAATATAAAATCATATTTAACAAGCTCTTTGCATTTGTTTCAGTGTACTAGATCACCATGATACGTTAGAATTGTCAAGCATGCTAAACTAATTAAATTGCAATTTGTAGCTGAGGGGAACCGTTTTATGGTCAACCTGGATTGCACAGTAGTTCTCAATTGTGAAATTTTCATTGTTTTTGTTTTATGGTCAACCTGGATTTGCATAGTAATTTTCAATTGTGAACAATGAGTAATTCCTTTTCTTTAAATCTGTCAATTTTGTTTCTTTGCTTTTTTCCAAATTTATTCATTGAAACTCCGATTGTTCATAGAACTCTTCTGTGAAGAGTGTTGCATGTGTCAAAGGGTCGTCAAGTCTACTTGAACCCTGGTGGATGAAGTTTTTGATTTTGACCCTTTTCTGAACATCTAATGTGGTTTCTCCTTTTCCCTAGTGTTGGGACTTTTACCCTTTTCTAAAAAATCTGTGGCGGTTTTGTTTTTTCCTCGTCACTGACTATTGCCTTTTTCCTTGTCCCTTACACTTGGTCTTCAAATAAATTCATGAGCTTTGGGAGTACCAGGAACATATGTATGCCTTTTTGAGGATAAAAGGCATGAGAACTATTTGTACTGCACAG
The DNA here is from genome assembly GCA_001517045.1 of Pseudotsuga menziesii. Taxonomy (NCBI): domain Eukaryota; kingdom Viridiplantae; phylum Streptophyta; class Pinopsida; order Pinales; family Pinaceae; genus Pseudotsuga; species Pseudotsuga menziesii. The sequence continues at coordinate 20,430 of LPNX010094161.1, read as the reverse complement.
TATACATGTATATTTTCAGCTAAATTTACCACTGGAGCTGTTGGTTTTACTGCTCCTGGATATCTTGCTAGGTATAAATATTGATCTAGATCATTTGAACTGTGTAAAAAAGTTTTCCAGAGGTTACAGTGCCAAAAACAATGCCAAAAAACAATTAGCAAAAAAAAATCAATAACATATGGCAGGGACTTGGGACTTGCTACATTAGCAGCCCCTCTTGTTAAATCTACATGACTAAGTTGCACTGATAGAATAATTATTGTTGAGTAATCCTTCAGGATTACATTGTAAATAATATTTCGGTTATTAGTTAGTAATCTCGTTATCTAACTATATATAACGGTTTTGATATCCTTTTTATGTAACACTCATCTACGTAATAAGATATTGATTTGCTAAGGTTCTTCACGGCCTATGTCAATGGTATCAGAGCAAAGACAGCGAAGCATTGGTGAAAAAGAAGGAGCCCGTGAAGGAGGAGCCAGCAAAGGAGCTATCACCAAGAAAGGAAGAAAGGAGAAATGCTTAGTAAAGATTGTGGAATAAAGACAAAAACTGCACCCAAATTGTTCCGATAATTCTTTTGAAGAATCATTTTCTTTTTAAAAAAAAAGAAAAAGAAAAAGGAAGAGAGTTGCCATTTATATTTTCCTGCAATGGTTTCTTTAAATTAATTATCAAATCTTCGGGGAGTTCTTTTCAGAAAATAAAGTTTTTAAAGAGCCATTTATATTTGAGTAGAAGGTTTCTTAAATTGAATTATAAAACCTTTCGGGAAATCTTTTTAGAAGATAAAAAGATTTTAAAGAACATTGGTTAAGAGGAAAAGAATATTTCATACTATATTTTGTACACAAAAATTTAATACAGTAAATTTCAATGAATTCTTTAATTTCTTATTGGAGTTATTTTGTCTGGAAAAGAAAATTATCAGGAATGGTTTCGTCAAGTTAAAGATACCCTTATTTTTAATGATATGTGGGATGGAATTTGTGAAAATGAGAATTTAGAAGATAAGAAAGATGGAGAAGCAATAAATGAAGTGGATAAAAATGCACCAATACCACCTACTAATACCAAAGAGTTAGCATTATGGAAAATCAAGGACAAGAAGGCTTATGCCTTGATTATTGCCTCTGTAAGTGAAGAAGTAAGTAGACATTTAGTTTCTAGCAAAAGCGCTTGGGAAGCATTAAAGAAACTAAAAGATTTGTATGATTCACGTTCTGAGCTTGAAATCATACAACTGTTGATGAAATTATTTAACTTAGAATTAAAAGATAATGATCCAATGAAACTTGCTTCTGAAACTAGAGCCATTTTCCATGATATTGATGCAATTGTTGTAAAAATTGACATTCAACTTACTGCATTTATTAAAGCTATATATCCAAACTATACTCATTATTTAGAATCACTTCAAGCTAGTGGCCAAATGAAAGCTATGACCTTTAAAACACTTGTTGAGAAAATTGCAGAAAGAGAGAAAGCATTTGGGAAGAAGGAATCTAAACCCATTGAAGAAACTTGATTCTTGCACACAAAGGACACAAATCAAAAGAAGAATTTGCAAAGGATGAAAATAGAAGCAAAGGTCGAGGTAGAGGACAAAGAGGACAGTATAGAGGAAGGGGGGGGATATTTAATCAAGGAGAGAAATAATGTTATAGATGTGGAAAAACTGGTCATACTGTGAGTTATTGTAGAACTTCTTGGGATAAAATTGTTAACAAGAAAGAGCAAGTACAAGATAAAGGAAATGATAAAGGTAACCCTCCTGAGTCTGCACATTATGTTGTTGCACGTTGTAATCTAGGAATTGAAAAAGCTTTCAGTACTTCATTTTCATGGAATGATATTTGGTTATTGGATACTGGCCACATGCCATATGACATTTAGAAAAAACTTCTTTGAAACGTTTAGTGATCAAATTGATGGGGTAGTACATTTGGAAGATAAGTCTCAGTTAAAACCTTTAGGAATTGGTTCTGTTAGATTAAAATTATCAGGACTTGTTGATTATATACTTTCTGATGTTCTATATGTTCCACACTTGAAGAGAAATCTAATATCTCTTGTGCAAATTAGACAACAAAATCACTCGATACATATGTTTGATGGTATCATTGAAATTAGAAGAGCTTATGATAATGTGATTGTAATGAATGGAGTGGAAGATAACAAACTTTTAAAGTTGAATGGTACATCATCCAATTCACAGAATTCTGCAAATTTGGTTCAGCATAATAGTAATTTATCTTCCAGCTTATTGTGGCATGCTAGATTTGGTCATATTAATTATGACAGTCTCAGGATTATGAAACAGAAAGGAGTTCAAGGGCTTCCTACTATTCCAAGACAACTTTCTCCATGTGATGCTTGTATCTTAGGAAAGCATAGTAAACAACCTTTTAATGATTCTATGTTTCAAGCTTCAAGAAAGCTTGGTCTTATTCACTCAGATTTATTTGGGCCCATGCATATTCCATCAGCGAATGGTAACAAATATATCATGACTTTCATTGATGACTTTATGAGGATGTGTTGGGTTTATTTGTTAAAAGAAAAATCTCAATATTTTGATACATTCAGAAATTTTCACTTATGGATTCAAAATGAAGCTCAACTCAATATTGGAACCCTTCGAACTAATAATAGTGGTGAATATACATCTCAAGATTTTGAAAATTATTTGCAGGAGAATGGTATTAAACATCAAACAATTGTTCCTTATAATCCAGAACAAAATGGTGTGGCAGAATGTATGAATAGGACACTCTTGAATATGGTAAGATCAATGATGTTTTTTTAAAATGTCAAGTTAATGTTTTGGGGAGAGGAAGTTCTTTGTGATGTCTACATTAAGAATAGATGTCCTTCTGCTACACTACAAAACAAAACACCTTATGAAATGTGGCATGATCATCTTCTAGCTGTCAATCATTTTAGAATTTTTGGTTCCACATGTTATGCTTTGATTCCTAAGTGACAAAGACATAAATTGGGAGCAAGAAGTTGGAAGTGTATTTTTTGGGGATATTCTAATACTTCTAAAGCTTATAGGTTGTATGATGAAGATAATAGGAAGTTTATTGTTTCTAGAGATGTTATATTTCTTGAGTTTGGAAAAGATGCACTCACTATTGATAAAAAAACTTGCTTAGCTTGATAGATTTCATTCTAAAAAAATCTATCTTGAAATGGATAATGAACTTCCAAATATTGAAGGGGGGATTTTTGTTCTAAGTCAAGTTTTGGAATTTCCTTCTAAGGCACAATTTGATGATTCTAATGCACAAGTTGATGAAACAGAAGATGAGACAATCAATGATATTGTTAATGGAATGGATAAATTAAATATCATAGATAATGCAGAACCTACTCTTGAAGAAGAAACAGAGCAAACACCACAACAAGAAGTTTGTAGATCGATATGAACTAAGACATTTCCTAAAAGGTATGATGATTTTGTCACATTAGATTGTGAATTAAACTTGACATTTCCTAAAAGGTATGATGATTTTGTCACATTAGATTGTGAATTAAACTTTCATGCATTCGTTGAGCCTGCATCTTTTCAAGAAGTAGTAAATAGTGATGTATGGAAAAATGCAATGCACAGAGAGTATGGCGCTCTCATAAAAAATAGAACTTGGAGGTTGGTGAATCCTCCAATTGCAACCAAACCGATTGGATGCAAGTGGATACATAAAAATAAGTATAAAGCAGATGGTTCACTTGACAAACATAAAGCAAGACTTGTAGCAAAAGGGTATGCACAGAAAGAAGGTGTTGATTACACAAAAACATTTTCTCCTACAGCTAAATGGGGCACCATTCGAACTTTGTTTTAATTAGCAGCACAAAAAGGATGGAAGATACATCATATGGATGTTAAAACCACATTTTTGAATGGAGACTTAAAAGAAGATGTGCATATGGATCAGAAGGCTTTGCTATCAAAGGTCAAGAACAGAAGGTATGCAAATTAGTCAAATATTTATATGGTTTAAAGCAAGCACCCCAAGCTTGGTATGAAAATTTAATTGAACATCTTCTCAAATTGAATTATAAGCACTTCAATCTAGATGATGCAACTTTATTTGTCAAGAAAGTTGGAAGATCGGTTGTATATCTAGTTGTCTATGTGGATGATTTGCTTATCACAAAAAATAATGATGATTATATAGTATCTATCAAAAGAGAGTTGAAAAAGGTTTTTGATATGACAGATTTGGGATTATTACATTATTATTTAGGAATTGAAGTAGATCAAAAACCAAAGCACATTTTCATTTCTCACAAAAAATATGTTGGAGAGTTATTAAACAAATTTGGTACATGCACGATTGTAATCATCTTTCAACACTAATGGAGCAGAATCTAAAGCTTACTTCAAATGAAGGTAGCATATTTGAAGATCCAACAAAGTACAGGTAGCTTGTTGGAAGTTTAATTTATCTTACTACTACTCGTCCTGACATAACTTTTGTTGTAGGAATACCTTCCACGTTTATGTATCATTCGTGTGAAGGTCATTGGAATGCAGCAAAGCGAGTGCTCAAATATTTAAAAGGCACTCAATATTATGGCATCAAATATTCTAAAGTTTCATACTTTCATCTCACTGGTTATTCAAATTCTGATTTTGATGGAAATAAAGAGCATGGGGTCTCTACTTCAGGTTATTTGATGAACCTTGGATCAGCAGCTATCACATAGAGATCACGAAAGCAATCTGTTCCTGTCGATTCTACAACTGAAGCCGAATATGTTGCAGTAGCTCAGGCCACAAAAGAAATCATTTGGCTTCGTAAAATACTTGAAGACTTGCAGGAGAAACAAGTGACTTCAATGCCTCTCTTTGTTGACAACACTTCTACAATTTAATTGGCCAAGAGTACAAAATTCCATGATCTAACCAAACATATCAACACCAAATATCACTTGATTCGACATCATGTTGAGGCCAAAACCATTCATGTGACACATTGTCTTACTTCTGAGCAAATTGCAGATATCTTTACTAAAGCATTGGGCCGTGAAAAGTTTGAAAAATGTAGAATGCAGCTTGGCATGTCAGATGTCCCTTCGGATTAAGGAGGGAATGTTGAGTAATCCTTCGGGACTACATTGTAAATAATATTTCAGTGATTAATTAGTAATCTAGTTATAGAACTGTAGATAACGGTTTTGATATCTTTTATATGTAACACTCATCTACGTAATAAGATATTGATTTGTTGAGGTTCTTCACGGCCTGTGTCACTTATATCAGAATTTCACAATATCAGAATTTCACAATGAAGAACAACAACAATTTAGGAATGCTTAATTTGAAAATTTCCAGAAAACAAAAGTGTCCACAAATCAAAACAAAATTGGATAAACATGTGAATTTTTATTATTAGAATTATTCCATTAAATCCTTGGGCAAAGAGAAGAGAATTACACCCGAAAAATATCATCCTACTCGATCATGGCTCAACGTTTCAGATTGCAGAGTCATTTCTGCTCGTCGAACTATGGTCCTGCTTCACCTTCTTAGCCGACCACTCAATCGCTCTAAATGGATTGAAAACCGTTTTCCAAATGTTGTAAATGCTTTCTTGTCTGAGAATGACAGAGTATCAGCTATAGCAATCATTCCTCCCTCCAATGACTCCTGAAACCTATTCTCAGTGAATGTGTAAGTAAAAAGAGCCCATATGATGCAGGAAGAATGATCTTCCATTCGCTACAGCCTTTATAAATCCACCGACCACAATATCTAGTATATCAATCATGGCCACCATAGTTAATGGTGATCTGCGAGTCACGGCAAGACCTAATGCTTCGGAAAGACCGGCGTCTTCGTAAAATATTTGGAGGACTGTTTCAAACAATTCTGGATTACATCCCTGAATCACATCAACTATCCACGACATGACAAAACAAGCGCTGTCAATTCTTAAAGCCATTTTCTGATCCAAATTCGTTTTACATAATCTCATGCCTCGATGTTGTCCACAAATTGTTTCAAAATAACAAACCTGCATTGATGGCGTCTACGATATATTTCTGGGTTGTGTTATAGATGGTCATCTCTAGGCCACGACCGTATAATGGAGAATTCATGATCATTGACATCATTTCTCAGCGTCTCTAAATTCCCACGATCAGACTTGTACTCGCTCGCTGGTAGCAAGTCTGGAAGCTAAATGTGGCAAAACACAAGTCTGGAAGCTAAATGAGGCCCCAGTGATGTCAGGCTTCGAATCGTGTCGTCTTGAATGGGAGTTAAGTGCTAGAGAACCATAAGCGTTCGGAAGAAGAATAATACATGAGCTCAAGACATCTTCTATAATCATCAAAAAAGTGAGAACTTCTCACCTTGATTTATCTGAAGACAGATGCCTTTTGTAAAACTCACAGCTGCCTTCTGTAAAACTCAGATTTTGTCGGAAGACAGCTGCCTTTTGTAAAACTCAGATTTTGTCAAAACCTGAGAATGGAGGTACAGAGGATCGATTCGTTCTGGTTAATTGAAAAATAACATATAAATAATGGGACTTTACGTTCTGGTTAATTGAAAATATATATGACACCTTGTTGTTAATAAAAAATACATATAACATGGGACTTTACCTTCTTGCTAATGAAAGGTACATAGGAGAACATTTTTTTGGAAGCATTCATACAAATATGGAGAACCCTTTTCTTTTTTTAAGTACTCATACGTACTTTCAGAAATATAAATATGACATAAAAATATATAAAAATACAAGTTATATGTTTAAAATTCTATAAATGTTAGATATTTTTGAAATAAAATCTTTATTAAATCATATTCATAAAAACATCAATATATCTTTGTCTAAATAAGCATAGAGTCTCTTGAAATAGAAAGTGAGAACAAAACAAGAATGCCTAAACGATCAGTTCTACTTAAATTTGCATATACTTATCAAACAGTGTGATCCTCCTCATGGCTGGCTTAATGTGTCACATTGTGCAGCCATAGCTTTGTTTGTGTAACAATGGCGGTGCAATTTCTTAGTCCACCATTCAAACCCTGTACATAGATTGACAGAATCATATTTTTTAGGTATAACTGACACTTTGTCAATCGACCAGCAAGAGGAGTTTTACAGACTATTGAGTTCTGTCAATCATTGTACAACGTTTATATGGTGAAGTAAAAAATTGCACCATGGCTATTGTTCCAAAGCAGTGGTCCCACAGTGTGACACATTAAGCCAGCCAAGAGGAGCATTGCAATGTTTGATAAGTATATGCAAATTTATATAGAACTAATAGTTTAGATATTCTTGTTTTGTTCTCACTTTTTATGTAAATAGACTTAATGCTTATTTGACAAAGTAGTGAGACATATTAAGGTATATTTATGCTTTTATGAGTGATTTAATGAAATATAGTTTGAGACGTATTGAGGAATATTTATGTTTTTATGTGTGATTTAATGAAAATTTTATTTTAGAAATACCTAGTGTTTATACAATTTTAAACAAATAAATTGTTTTTTAATATTGTTATAGCATATTTAAGTTTCGAAAGTATGTATGAATACAATTTTAAACATATACATAGTTTTTTTTACACTGATTAAGTTAAAATAGTTTTGTTTACACTGATTATGACTTATTTCAGTTTATAAAAATATTATGGTATGGAAAATATACCACATTAATTAATATGGTTTTGTTTATATATATATGGAGAATTTTCAACAAAAGATATATTTATCGAGTGTGCTACAGATGAGTCTGTCTTTCGTCATTACTGTTAGCACATCCTCCACGATCTTTTTCACCGTAGCAAGTCTGACAGCAAAATGAGGTAAAACAGTTACACCCAATGATGATGTCAGGCTTAGAATCTTGTCTTCTTGCACGAGAGTCCAAGGAACAGCATATTGCATACATTTTTCTAGAGAACAATAAGCATTGGGAAGAATAATATGGGAACAGTATCTGGGATGAAATATATGGGAACAGTATCTCACAAGCAACTGGTAGATAGTCAGTGCTTAGTCCACGCTAGAGAACCTTAAGCGTTGGGAACAAGAATAATACATGAGTTCAAGAAATCTTTTGTAATTATCGCCACAGTGAGAAGTTCTTACCTTGATTTCAATAGGCAGCTGCTTCTTGCCTGAACAGCAACGATCAGAAAGCATAACACGAACGATTCCTTCAATATATTCTACGCCATCCTCATTGAGCAGCTGCACTTTCACACCAGCAGAGTTTTGATCTCCCATTTGCAAGAATTGCTTGGCCATTTCACCTTGAACTTCAGATACAGTATATCTAGGCTATTGCTAAATCTTCTATTGCGACTCTGACTTTGCTGTGATTGAGATGCCTATTTATAGCGTTTATTTGCAAATAACAATGCCATGGAGGTGAAAACAAGATTTGGAATGTGGAACGTCATTGCAAATTTTATATTTTGTTTTCATATATAGAGAGGGGGATGGGGAACGTTATTGCAAATTTTATATTTTGTTTGTTGCAAATTTTATATGACATGGAACAACGTTTTAAAAGGTTAAAATGAGAGATGTGGTAAAGTGGTACTTTTGTAAAGTATTTAATGTGAATATATATTTAGAAAGTTAAAATTTAACTAACTCATAAAGTAAAGGTTAGGGAAAGGTTTGTTGTTAATTTTTAATAATAATAAGGTTAGGGAAAGGTTGGTGGTTAATTTTTAATAATATTAATATTAATATGAGTTTATTTAATTTTATTGTTATTTATATTATTAGATATTTGGTTAGTTTCTTTTCAAGAATTTTTTATATAGGATTAGTTTATTAAAATTTTCAATATGATATGGAACAAGAGTTTCATTTCGTAGGAAATATCTTATAGGTTTATTCATATTGGGGAATAAACTATAATACCCAAATGAGAAAATATATTACAGTGTATTAAAGGGTCAAGGATGATTAATTATGTTATATGGCAATACAAATTTTTAGTGTATATTTTATTACATTTCATGTACTAAGTGGAGGGGAGGAAGAGGGAAAATCTTGTAAATATAACTCCTAGGATGATAACCTAAGTATTAATTTAGTGTCTTAGATGGGATATAATAAAAATGAAAACATTCCTTACATGGATAATAATAATCTGAAGTAAAAGAATTCAGTCCATGGGTGTGTGCAAAAGATGAGGGGCATTTTAGATGCAATCCTACTTTTAAGAAACACACTCACGATACATAAAAATACAATGCTCTCACGTTTTGCAATGATTGGTTCAGTTAAGATCAATCCTAAAATGTCATATGACATGTAGGTTAGGCTAAGAAAAACGTGCATGTGTTTTATAGTTACAAACGCACACACGTTATGGAGAAGAAAAACGTGCACGCGTTTTAAAGAAGCAAAACACACATGCAGTATAGAGAACCACGAAAAAATGGTTCTCTTGCATGGCTAGGGAAATGAAAAAAAACAACAATTTGCATCATCAAGACTTACGACCTATGGTAATATCTTAGCATCATCAAGAACAACATCTAAAACAACCATGCCTAACCTCCCAAGAGAATAATTTTTCTTTTTGTTGTAATATGGATACCACTAGGAGGATTTAAGAACTAAGTATGTGTCATAGTCCCTTAACCATGCTTAGGGGAGGAATCTCAAGAATTATGCCCTAAAGGTAGTTTTTAAGGCTTGAGGTCCATGAACAAGGCATCGAACCTGCACATAGAATCTCCGTATGTGATCTTTTTCATCTAAGCGAGAATATGTAGTGCATTAGAATTTTCATAGCATTAGGAACATATCCGTAGAAATGGTGGAGGGATGAAACCTAGTCCTTAGGACCTAAAGGAATTCTATAGACATATAGGGCCAAAAACAACACCTTGAACAAACACACATGATCTCCTAAGGGTATCCTCAACCTTTAATTTAGGATATGGCGATGATTAGTTTTTTTTTAGCATTTGATATAGAAGATAACGTGTTAATCATGGTTGGTACATAAAGCTTTAATTTTATGTTGTAAATGATCTTCGATCTTTTAGGGCTCAAGGTCCATGAAAGACACCTTGAATCACCATATATGACCTCTCAAATTGATAGTTTTGATTTGAATGGGGATATGTGAACCATTAGGGGTTTCTACGTACTATGTATGTGTCTTGGGACCTTGTACATAATAAGGGGAGGACCTTGTACATAATAAGGGGACCTTGTACATATGTGTCTTGGGAACAATCTCAACGGATCCTTCCAAGGTAGTATTTACCTTAAAATGGGGATACTGGTTCCATTAGAACATTTGTAGCACTAAGTACATATATTAGGCCCCTTGACATGGGTGGGGAGAAACACTTGGTCTTTAGGCCTTAAAGGAAGTTTTTAACCATTTAGGGCCAAAATTGAAGAGTGAAAACATTAAGTTGGGAAATAATTTTGCTTGTTTCTTGACAAAACAAACTGCAAAATTTTATGTTTTTCAACTTCAACCCCTTCAAAACGATATATCCCTTAGGAATTTCACCTTGAAGTAAACACACAAGATTTAGAGAATTGAAATAACTACGTACTCATTTTTGTTTTTTTTTTAAATTATCGACATATAGTGGGGAAAATTCGATGTCCACTAACGACATATACTTTAAAATTTTAAGTATAAATAATGAGTGACCTGTGTGCACCACATTTTTCTTAGATATAGTTATTCATTTTAGGGAAATAAAATTTATACTCATAATCTACACAGATTGAACTTGTGCATGGACTATATTTTGAGGTTTTTTGAACTTAAGAACTATTTCTTATTATTTATCGAAACAACATAAGTTCAGAAAATGGTGCATTATCGGCACATGTTGGTGAGCTTCAATTTTCTTTTTAGTGTGACACTTATTGGAAAAATTAAAAGTACCCTTTTGAAGAGGACAAGGAAATTATGATCTCTATGAATATTTCAAATTTTTTTGTGTTGTCTTTGTTATGATATTGAATTTTCATTTCGGGTGATTTTCATAATAACAAAATTCTTAAGGAACAAGGTTTAGAAAAAAATTATTAATAAATAGAAATTCAAATTGAAATGGAACAATTTTTATATCATTGGAAACTAGATTCAAAGATGAATCCATTGCTACCACGTTAGACAAATGATATTTAAAATTTGCAAGGGTTTGGGCTTGCTGAAGTTGCAGGTTCCAGAAAGATGCGAGATAGTTTCACAGGTTTTGTTGACCATGAACTCTTGGCCCAAAAAAATATCTCCAAACTCTCGGCTGAGAGTTTAGTTCAAACTCTCATCCGAGATTTTTTTTTAAAATACAGTGCGGTGATTGGTTCAAACTCTCGATTTAGAGTTTTATTAAACTCTTGGATGAGAGTTTGAACTCTCACAAACTCTTGGACTAGAGTTTGAGGTTGAATTTTTTTCACGAGTTCATCCGTGCGACCTCTTTTTTCACTGTTTTTTTTATACAATTGATTCCCAACTTCGCGTTTTCACCCTAAAGCCTCCAACCACCACACATGACATTGAAATTCGAACATTTGAATATTAATGGGGATATGCATTCCGTCATCATTTGTTGAGCAATAAGTATGCATCTCAAGGCCATGGACATGGTTAAGGGAGGAAACTATCGCCTTAGTCCTGAAATAAAGCTTCTAGGAATCTAGGCATAGGAAGGATACCTTAAAAAATCACACATGGAATCTTGCAGGTATATTTGGACTATGAATATGGATGTTAGTGGAATTAGATGGTTTTGAGAAATAGGTATGGGACCTCTGAGACATGATTGATGGAATATGCTTCTGCCTTAGGCTGTAAAGGATTATTTTAGGCACCCATGTTAATGAACAATTCTTTGAAGCACCACATGTGACCTACTCAAAGTATGATTGATCTCCAAGAAAATATGCACATGCCTTTAAGAGGTTTTGAGCATTAGATATTGGTACCAAGGCCTCAACATGGTCAAGGGAGGAAATCCAAGACTCGATCCCTAAAGAATATTTTGGCATCTATGGCTATGCATGCGCCTTACTCACTACCCCTCTATGCCTTACTCACTTTCCCTCCCTGCCTTTGTATTTCCATATGTATCTATCTCTATGTTTGTGTGTGTGTGTGTGTGTCTTTCCCCCCTTTATCTCTCACAACTTGCCTCTCTCTTTCTATATCTATGTGTGTGTGTCGCTCACATAGTCCCTATCTCTCAGAACCTATCAACACATTCTTTATATCTCCCTCACTATCCCTCCCTACATCACTCTCTCTCTATCGCTCCCCCCTCGCCCCTCTCTCATTAGTTATCACCCCTCCCCCTCTCTCTCCCACACAATAGCTCTCTCTCACTATGTTTGTGTGTGTGTGTGTCCCTCCTTCCTCTCTCTCACACAACATACCTCTATCTCTCTATCTCTATGTGTGTGTGTTCCCTCCCTCACTCCCTCTCTCTCATAACCTCTTTCCACCTTCTCTATACCTCCCTCACTATCCATCCCTCCATCACTCTCTCTCTATCACTCACTCCTACCCCCTCTCTCTCTCTATCGCTCTCCCCTCCCCATCTCTCCTCCACACTATCTCTCTATGTGTGTGCATGTGTGTGTGTGTGTGTGTTTGTGTGTATGTCCCTCCCACTTCTCTCTATCTATATATAATTTTTTGTGTCTCTCCCTCACACTTCTCTCTCATATCCTCTCTCCACCTTCTATATACCTCCCTCATTCCCCCCCTCTCCATATCACTCTCTCTATCGTTCACCTTTATTTCCTCTCTCATTGTCGGTCACCTATCGCTCCCTCTCTCCCACACAAACTATGTGTGTGTGTGTCGTTCATCCCTCTCTCTCTCTATATATATGTGTGTGTGTGTCCCTCGCTCACTTCCCATCTCTCATAGCCTCTCTCCACCTTCTCTATACCTACCTCACTATCCTTCCCTGCATCACTATCTCTCTATTTCTCACCCTTCCCCCTCTCTCTCTATGTGTGTGTGTGTGCATCACCCTTTGTCTCTCCCTCTCTCTCCACCTTCTATTCACGTCCCTCATTATTCCTCCCTTTATCAATCTATCTCTCCCTTCTCCCTTAATTACCATCCTTTCATGTCTTTATCCCTCTCCCCTATCCTCTCTCTCTCTAAACTTGTATATGTCCCTCCCTATATCTTTTCACCCTCCCTATCCATGCTTCTCTCTCTCACAACCTCCCTCTCCCTTTATCATTGAACCCTCCACCCTCTGTCTTTGACACCATCTCTCTCTCTCTCCCTCTCTATATATATACCTATACATCTATGTCCCTTCCCCCTTTCTTTGATTCTTTCTACCCCCCCACTCTCTCTGACACACACCTTCTATACCTCCCTCACTATCTCTTTCCTTCACTCTATCTCCATGCCTTCCTCACTTCCCATCCTACCTCTTTATCTTATTATCACTCTCTCTCTCTCTCTCTCTCTCTCTCTCTCTCTCTCTCTCTCTCTCTTTTATAGTCCATTTCTCTATGTTTTCAACTTATCACTTCTCCTCAACCCCATACCTCATTATGACCCCCTATTCTTTGTTCTATCGCATCTCATTCCCCTCTCTTCAATTTTCCCCTCCTTTCACCTCTCTCCTCCTACACGCCCTATTCCTCCTCTAATAATCCATATGCACATTTCCATTCACCAATACTCTCTCTAATCAAATTATCACCCACTTCCTCCCCTCCACCTTATCCCCCTTTCTCACTCAAGTCTCATGTACTGCTTCTAATGCTATATGTCTTTAATACCTCTTCTCCTCCTAATAGTGTTTTCAGTACCCACTCCCCTTCACCCATGTAACCCATCATGTTCCCATTGCATTCATCTTTTTTCACTTGAATTTACCACATCCTCCTAGGACCTTGACCGTTTCCCACCCCCTCTCAACTATTAACCATACTCACTCGAACTTATAACATCCTCCGAGGCCCTTGACCATTCTCCACCCCCTCTCAACTATTAACCATCCCCACTTGAACATCCAACATCCTCCTAGGCCCTTGACCCTTCCCCACCCTCTCTCAACTATTAACCATCCCCACCTAAACTTCCAACATCTTCCTAGTCCCTTGACACTTCCACACCCCCTCTCAACTATTAAACATAAATTTGATGTCTTGCATATAGTGCTAGAATTTTTGTTGATCATAACGTGCATGCGTTATATAACTACATAATGTGCTTGTGTTTTGTAGGTCTATAAGTCCCGTGCACTTTGTAGTTCTATTACGCACACATGTTTTTCAATTCTATAAGGGAGGGAAATGTAATTTGAATTTAAACATAACGTGCTCTCCTTTTGTAGCACCTAAAACATTCCAATTCACTTGCTCGCATGTCACCAATAGGCTTATGTGTATGGTTTGGAGTTTTTTTCGGTAATACCAAAGTTGTGCTATGGTATATGATAAACCATAACTCTTCCATTTTAAGAAGAATTCGTTTACGCACTCGTTACAGTATGCTACACAATCATTTTTGAAGAACACGTAAACATAAATAGATTTTTTTCTATAGATTCTAAATATGTAATTTTTATTTAAAAATATTATATTTTCCTATTTTTTTCAATTTCTGTTGTGTCCTAACTCCTTAACTCAAAAAGCAATGGTGTTAGTTTTTTTTCCATAACTTTTTCAATTCTTAATCATTTCAAAAACAAATTATATGGTGCACTAGAAGACATTGACCTCTACATACTATAAAAACCTCATTTCATGATTATTTCATTAAGACCTTCAAAGGAAGCACCCACAAAAGATGTACCATTTTAGAGGAATGATCACTTAGATAATTATTAAAAAAAATACTAATTTTATTTTTGAAAAATAGCGTTGCACTAGTGCTATATTTTCTCTACATGCCTTCAAATTTTTGTATCTTGAAGTCACCGTTTAGGCCCTCAAAGGCTACACCCACAACAACATATATCTTATCATTTTCCTAAAAGATAAAAATTGATTGTTAGAAACAATTAAACTTGACATAGTTATAAAAATTTTCAATACATAAAACCAATATATTTAGAACTTGATTCAATTTCCTACATTTCATCTTTTGTACTCAAAGTAGTATATTTTGTGTAAGTATCTCAAAAAATAAAATTAAGTTGAGGGATACCTGATTTTTCAATTTTCTATTTGCATCTAACGTGCCAAAAGTGACCATCATCTTCTTGCACCCAAGTCCATCTAGACATATTAGTGTTAATTTTTTATATTCTCGATTCAGTCCTTGAAATCGCACACAAAATTTATCAAACTATATTGTAATGGTTTGGTTCTACATAATAAGTATAGCATGTGATGTATTACAATAACTTTCTCATGACAAGATCTTTGAATTACTGTAGTCAATAAATCCTATACAAGGAGATGTAATAGTTACTAATTTCATAGTTGACGGTGATTTTGGCTTTAGGCATTACCAACTTGAAGGAGAATTTTACCTAAAAATACTTTTCATTAATGTGCAATGAGATGCCAATATAAACATATGTCAACATATTTCTCATAATTATATTGGCGAACGCATATCTCTTAAATTTTATTTACAATTTTGCATTTAAACTATAGTTATTTTTTCAAAATAAATTATTTGAATCCCACTAGGGTTGGAGCAATTGGTAATGAGTAAGTGAGATAAGTAGTTGTAAATAGAATCCCACCAGTCAAAATCCCATGTGGGTACTTACCCAAAAAAAAATTATTTGAAAAAATTGGCCATTGAACAACCATAAAGGGAACACCAACCCACTAAGGTAAGGCCCCACAAATATAGGGATTACCCATAATATCATATTGAGAATAGATGTTTGCAAATATACAAATATTTCTCTATCGAACCAATTCATCCACATTAATGTGTTTTAATATATATATTGGTTTGAATGATAATGATAGTGATGATTATTAACTTTTATTAAAATTAACTTTATTTTATTTAAATTTTAAAAGACAAAGGGAAAAAAATTGCTTTAGAGACATTATTTTTATTCAAATTCCTTTATTACAAAAATAGTTTTTAAAACTATCATAAGTTCATCATTTTGATAAAATAAATAAAATGTTTGACAACTTATTATAATTATAGTAAATACTTATACAAATTAATTTTTTTATGTTAATCTAAAATTACTTTAACTAAATTTCAGAAACGTATTTTATAGGAAATTTTTGAAAAATATAAAGATAAAAAAAATTGATTAGTTATCAACGCCATAAATTTACTTAATCTTATGGTTAACATGCATTGAAGTGCCTCGTGACACCTGCATCATGTTGACTAAATTGCCATTGATACCAACAAGTGTGTATCAATGTGTCTAGGTGACCCTTGAGGAGCCGTTGAGGGTTAGAAATCAGTCAATGTCAAAGTTGTTTATAATTTCCCTAGTTGTTTCTTTGGATTCCCCAGTACCACAACCTATGACCAAGTACCCTAGAAAAATTCTATGGTGGGTTGAAGAAGTGTATAACTTCAAAAATTCAAAATAACCCATTATGTAGTCATTTTTTTTAATGAGGTCATGGTACCCTAGGCGAAGTCTAGGCACCCCTACACCTTGGTTTTGTTGGGGTCCTTGATACCCTTGATATGATTAATATATGGTTGATACCTCTTCCTTGTTGATGTTATGTGTGTGGATGTGAAAACCATTGAATCCCTCATTCCTTTGATGATTTCCATTGAATCCTTTCACCTTGGAACTTATGCATAAGGTAACATGGTCTTTGGCACCTTTATGTGTGGAAAATTTAAAGTCCTAAATAAATTGAAGAAATTAATGGTATTATACCAAGAATTTATAAATAAACCCATCACAAGGATATATTCCTCATCAAGAAATTTCCATTTATATGTGGAGCATATTCTAATTCCTTACGGTTGAAGAGATATGAAGTTTTTAAGTTGGTGTACCCCACCTTTCTTGGCCAACCAACCAAACAAAAGAGAATTTAATTATTTATTTTCAATGACATGTCATCCGAGTTTGAAGTACTAACTTTCCTCCAAAACCTATATAAATAGAATATCAAAGATTTCATTTGATCGTTAATCAAGTCTCTCTTTGGTATTTCACAACTCTTGGAGAAAAGTGGAAACTTTGCAAAGGAGAAAGTTTTGGGCATCTTCACTAACATTGGCATAACTTTCTCATACAGAACCGAGATTACAAAATTCTTGGCTCGTTGGAAATCTTGTTACGATGGCTATGTGGTGCATGAGTTAGAGTTTTTTTTTCTATTATTTATTCATTTTTTGATCTTCAAAAAGGTATGGTTCATGATTTTGGGTTTCTCTTATGATGACACATGTCTCTCATGGATAAAGTTCATCTTTGATCTTATTATGTTAGCCTCTATATTGGTATATATATTTGAATTCATTATGTAGCCTATGATGATGATGTTGCATACCTTTCTACTATGATATGATAAACTTTTTATGATCATGCATGTGATAATGATTTACAATCTATGATCAACGTGCATACAATAGTGTGACGATGCTCTCTTATGCACTATGATGTATACTTGATGTTGATTATGCATACACAATGCACACTAAGATGATGATGATGATGTATATTTTATGATGTTGATGCATACCCTATGACGATGATGCATACCTATGATGATGATGCATGACAATGAATGCCTTATGTTCAGTGAAAGCAGAGTAGAATTACTTGTTCAGTAATTGTGTATGATGAGGTGTACAATGATGTACATGAGCAGTGTATGGTAGTGAAATGACTTGAGGAGTGATGGCTATGCTTCAAAAACTAGAGTTCTTCAACCTTGTTCAATTTCCTGACCTCACAGTCTCTCCCATTTACCAAAGAGAATAAAGAGAATGGATATAGGAAGGATGGAGAGTAGTCACTTAAGGAAAAGCACACCTTCCTAATGATTAATGTTATTTATTTTTTATTGTAATTTCCATAACTAGAGAACAAGAGGTTCAATGTAGTATAGTTTCAACTTATCAATACGAAATGCATCTCCCTTATATTTCGCATTGCCTTCCCATCCCCCTCCTATGACATTGGCATATGCATAAAGATATATGGATGGTGGGGATATATAAGGAACAAAGATAAGGAAGTTTGAAGGGATGTTCATTTTGGAGGCCACCATCCCACCTCTACATGCTTGAATACACCCAATTTAACTACATATCGCAGGCTTGGATGGATGGTCATGACACAAAATCGAAGTAGCGAGGTTGTTTCACAATACCATACATAGGTGTCAAGCATAGTGGGATGGAAGTTGCGAACATCACCATGAATCCCTTTCATTTTTCAAGACAAATTTTTCCGCAATTATGTGGAATCCTTTTTTCTAAATATTGTCACATATTACATAAATTTGCATCAAATAGATTATTAAATGTTCTTACCAGTATTCAATTCATTCACCTCGTGCATCCTGTTAACGAAGCACGTATCTCTATAAAATTCTCAGTAATTCTATTACGAACTATCTCTAAGCTATCAAAATTATGTACTTTCATCTTATGCTCGACTGCATGTCCAACAAGTTGTTTAAATTTAAACTTATCAAAAAACTTCTAGGTGCATGCAAGCCAATGAGGGTCTCTTTTGATGCCTTAGATGCAATAGAAAAGTAAAAAAACAGGCATCCATCAACTTACATGGATATTTTGAGACACTTACACAATAAATCTCGGGATGAGTAAAAAAGATAAAATGTAGGAAATTGAATGACGTTTCCAAATATATAATTTTTTTTCTATTGAAAATGTTCTTAACTATGTAAATTTAGATCTTTTTTAATGGGCACTTTTTATTTTTGGGACAAACTATAAGGTATATCTTTTTGTGGGTGCATCCTTTGACTCGACTAAATGATGGAATAAAATTACGAAAATTGGTAGACATATAGAGAACATAAAGTACTAGTGCACAACTATTTTTTCAATAATATATATATATATATATATATATATATATATATATATATATATATATATTATATAAGTGATCAAACCTTGAAAATGAAACGTCAATTGTGGGTGTATCTTTAGAATGTCTTAATGCAATTATTTGGAAATTGGTTTTTTATGGCATGCAAAGGTCGGTGTTCTTTAGTGCACCATATAATTTGTTTCCAAAATGGTTGAGAAATAAAAGAGTTATAGAAGAAACACTAAGAGTTTGTTTTTTTGAGTTTAGGAGTGATGACACAAGATAAATAAGAAAAAAATAGAAAAAATTATATAGTCTTGTTAAAAATTACATATCTGGAATCTACAAAAAAAACAATATATGTTTCTATAATTACATAAAAAATGGAGGTGTGCAGCATACTGTAACTAATGGCTAAACATGAGAATATTGAAAATTTGGATATAATGCTCAATTAGCCATGGTTTATCATACTCCAAGGCATAGGCATGTTCAATCCGACAAAAAGTTAGAAGCAAACACATAGGCATAAGGATGCCATGCCAGCATGGGTGGAGGCTCGATCTTATCATTTAACACATATTTCAAGAAATCTAGAAAAATTCTATTACAAGGACTTCTATGACATTGAATTTTTTTGTAAACATTTTATTTATTTCATTTAATTTGTAAAAATTATGCATTAAAGAAATATTCCATTAAAATTGGAAAAACTAATCCTAGAAAGAATGTTTTTATTGATCACAATTTTTATTTACTCCAAGTGTTTTTAATATACAATCATAAAAAATGAAATGTTGTATCATTTATAACTAGTTCGGTATGCCATAAATTAGGAGGAGTATATGAAAATCTGTAATTTGTTGAATCGTGAGAAAAAATATTCATGAAGATATAAAATGTAGGATTAATGAAGTTAAGTTGCACACATAATTGCATGTTTTATTACAAGAAGATCTCTATCTATATTTGAAGTGAACAAAGTATCATATTAAATATTTTTATTGTTAAATAACATATTATAATATAGCATGATTGGAAGGAAATCACAATATTAAATTAAAATAAAATAAATTATAAGAAATGTATTGATGTCGAACCAAATAATAACTATAAATTCGTCAAAATTGGGATAGTTGTTAGGTACAACATTATACATACACAATGAAAGTGTGAAGAAATCGAATTAAGATAATGTGTCTACTATCTATGCCTAGAGTCCAATTATAGTGGGATGTAGTAGTTGATAATATATTTGAGATGTTTGAATTTGGTGCTTAATGGATCCAACATCCCCCCAATAGTCAATCAAGGGAATTTCTAGTCAAATCGAAACTAAAAAAGGGGATTAAAAACAACATTGTGAGGATGTCATAGTTGAAGGGAAGGTACCTCATTTACATTGCTTCACTAGTCTAGAAGTTGAGATGATGTTGTGATTTTCTTGCCTCTTAG
>LPNX010094139.1:220722-231044 GCA_001517045.1 Pseudotsuga menziesii | reverse complement strand
ACAAGTGTATCCTGCAGGGTGAGTGCAAACATAACAACCATATTCAAATCAATGGAATGGTGAATATTACATGGTATAAAATGTTGGTTATGGTTAAGTTGCACAACCTCAAGATCCAAATATGTACAAATATACTCCTCCAAATGCAAGCTATCAACAATACTAATTTAAGCTAGTGCATTCAAAAACAAAATTTTAAAGGGATTTTTAAAATTTAAAAGAATTTAGACTTATCTATATGATTGGTTTGATTTTGCTTGTCTTAAAATGAGAAAACATTAGTTTGATAAATTTGTTTGACTTTCTTATTATTTTCTAATAGTAATAATATTTTTTAAAAATAAAAAATAGTTATCTTCAATGATTTGTCATTTATTTACTTATTTTGAAATTAGCCAAAAGCTAAATACAACCCATTAAAACCTAATAAAATTGAAAATATGGAAAAACACTAAAAAGGAAGATTTAATTTTATTTATTTTTACGATAAATGTGTACATGTTTACCTCATTATATAAAGATTATATATATATATATATAGAATAAAACTGAAAACTTAGCAAAATACTTGAAAAGATCCATATCTCTCTCTAAATATTTTTTTTATAGATAGTTTGATATTAACCAAGTTCATCATTCTTCATTCTTATAGCCACTTGAATAAAGTAGATTAATTAATCAACAACTTCTCATACGTTCATATCACCCCTATCACATATAAGAACACACTCGAAGTGTTGAAGCTACTAAGAAATCCAGCTTACAAAACCCTCATAGGTATTGGGATTCTCACAAGCATGGATTAGCATTAATTAGTAAATCATTTTGGGAATCACACCCACTTAGTTATGTTTCTCTCAACTCCCACCTACATGTAGTTAAATTCTCCATGCAATGGCTAGAAAATTTGAACATCACCTCTTTAAAACCATTTAAAAATTCTTGCCTCACAAGGCCTTGGAGTTTCACATTAGAAGATTCAATCCTAATGTTGAATCATATTATTTTGGAAATTATTGTTATAACTTTTTAGATCTATAATTTACAAAACCAATAGGGAAACTTTCAATTGTATACACACTACAATTCAAATGGTTGGATCATTTCAACAATGGTTAGATTTAATACAAGCATTAGATTTTAAAGTTTTATTTGATTAACACCAACCTCACACAAATTAGATCTTAACGTACACATTAAAACATTCTAGATAAACTCAACCTTAACACCACTCTCCTTACATCAATATAGTAAATCTACTACTAAAACATCAAAAATCACATATGCATGCACAATTTGGGACACCAAACACATCAATTTCTATTACCCATAAAAAATGATTACATTACAACAATTTAGTTTCTCTCAACTTGAAAATGAAAATCTAAAACATCAAATCAAATTTTCAAGTCCTCATGTAGAAAGGTGCTTTTGATGTCAATATGTTTTACTTCCTACCCTTGAGAAGTATGAAGTGAAAGAACAAGTTGGATTGAGTCCATATTTGAAACAAGGGAAATTTTTTAAGAGTAATCAATACCTTCACCATATGAGAAACCTTCGACAAAATGCGAGACTTTAAATTTTGTTCATGCTTTCATCTACTCAAAACTTAGTCATGAAGACCCACTTAGAATGAACAATCTTTTAAAATTCGGGGAGAAGAATAATATCCAAAGTGTCATTTTTGAATGAGTGCATTTATTCATTCATTACTTCTTCTCATTTATGCAAAGCACCTTCTTCTCTATAAGGCTACGAATCTTCAATATCTATTTACTATGCCATAGTATCTAAATACCTTGACATAACTAAGAGTGAGTCTTGTGTGGATCAGTGGGATCACTAGTTGAAGTACTAGTATCTTCCCTTGTATTTAGTGTCACGAATGTGGAGTAGCTAGAGGTGCAAGATCATTAAGGTGAACTATAGGAAGTCAGAGTCTCCATTTCATGCTCATCATCTCATGAAAAAGGACAATCGTAAAAATGATCTAAGGACTTACAAGAAGTAGTGGAAGAAGAGAAACTTAGAAAATAATATGTGGACATGCATGCCAGGGACTCTTCATCAAAAGGAACATCTCCCTGAAAGATAACCTTTAATGCGAGAGGTACATATAATCTATAGGATTCAACCTCTTCATAATATCCCACAAAGATACTTGTTTACATTGAGGTTGCATTGCTTTATACTTTTGATCGAGAAAGTGAGCCCATGTTTTATAGGTAAACACTTTGAAATGATTTACATCAACTTTTTATCTTAGATAAATCTTCTTCTAGAGTTACATTCATTATTTCCTTAGAATGACTATGATTCAACTCATAATTAACATGATTGATTTAGCCCAAAATTGTGGATCGATTTTTTTTTTATTGAACCGTGTAGATATCCATTTGTGTTCAATTTTAACATTCAACTACATTATTATGCCATTAAGTGTAGAGCACAATATGTTGCATTTGAGTGCCATGTGTCATAGAGAACACAAAGAAGTGTTTATTGACATATTATTCAACATTGACAATGCAAATTCTCTTAATGACATGTCCAAACTAATTTTCAACCAATATTAAAAAAAAAACTTGAATTTTATTTTGATGGAATAAACCCATGTACTTGAGTGTGATCATCATTAGAAGTGAGAATGTCTCGTGCACTTGGAAAACATAGAGTGGACAATTGTTCACTTATGTCACTCTGAACCAATTTTAATGATGCTTATGCTTTCCATGATTAACCAATGGGATAATTTTAGGGGTGAAATTTAGCCCATGGGATATTTTTCCATGTTTTTGTCCAAAAAAAAGATTTTCCATTTTGCATTTTTTGAAGCTTCACCCCTAAAAAAATTTCACCCTAAAAATTGCCAATTATTATATAAATGATATAAAATCCTTGTAAATTAGAATAGTTTTTTTAAAATATCGCCAAACATTTTATAGTTGGCATTTTAAGAATTGGTTAGATTCACCAACATTTTTACACTTTCAAATAAGTATGGTTCCTTAAAATCATCCTTGAACCATATTGATATGGATCTTTGTAATGTGTACGCATGACACAACCATGACACACATAATTATTGCATGAAACAAGGGAAAATCCATGCACCATTTAAAAAAGTAAGAGTTGTTATGAGTAGTGGTAATTCAAATATACAAACAACTCATGCCAAAGTTTGCTCAAGTGATCAATGCGAGAATTGAAGATGGTGGTAGGTGATGAGGGTTCAAAGTTGCATTGAAGAGTCATCAACATGACCTAAAGTTATTTCATGAATAGAATCCTTTAGATATTAGATGAGAACATCATGAGGCCAAAAATCAATGGCTTTTTCGTCACCTAAATGAGTAATTTGAAAAATTAAAAGCATGTTGGTTGAGAGACAAGGAACATATAAAACAATGTTAATTTTCCCATTCATGAAATATATTATTCTTGCTCCTATAGCTTATAGAGGAGAACCATCACTAACAAAAATATGTAGGGATGTATATTCATTGATAATGTCATAAAATAAATTCCTTTCATTGGCCATATGATAAGGGGTCCTAGAGTCTAAATTCCATTGATTACTATTATGCTAACATGCCATTGCTAAAATATCATGAAGTTTAGTCGAAGAATATGAGGAAGAATAATGAATTTGAATAATGTGCTTCTTCACGGTTGCTTACAACATTTGCATCTTCATTCAACAATGTGTATTAATATTCCCATCTTTGCCACCAAAAGAACATGTCCTTCGTGTGTTCTCTTTTGACAAGGGAAAGACTTGGTTCCCTTATGGGACTATGAGGAGTCGTCATTGTAGGAGACTTGGTGGTATTGGGCAATGTGGGCCCTTTGGGATGCTTATTGGAGGGTTTTGTTCCTTTGTTGTTGTGACCAAAGAAAACTTTATGTTTAATCTATATTAAGCACACTCACGTGTAAGAGCTTGTATTTATCACATGTTAAATGTTCATAAAAAAACTCAAAATACGCAATCTTATAATTTCTAAGTAATGCATCTCTAGTGGAATAAAATGTAGAGACAAAAATATCAAAAGGAGACAAGATAGTGGAAATAATAGCCATGATTTTAGGGTTAAGTGGTTCCAGAATCTCCATGTTGAAGCATTAAGAGTTTGAATTTAGTAATGTAATATTCAATTTTAGGGAATTCTACCCAATAAAGAGAGATGAGATGATTTCCCAACTAATGAGAATGAATTAGATTAGATTTCCCAAAGTGTTGCATAGTCTTAGACCATGATTCTTGTAGTTAATAAAGTGTCTAGAGATGAAATTTCTAGGAGTAATTATTAGTGTTTGTTAACCAAACCACATGAGGGTTACTAGTATCCATTATGCAAGTAAAAGAGTAAAAAATAAAATTAGTTTCAAAAGAAAGTGCTCATCTATGTAGATTTTTAAAAAAGAGCTAAAATGCCATTGAAAATTAAGTCTAAATGAGGAAGCTATGCCCTATAAAGCTTAAAAATGAGGACAAGCCCTTCATGTTTCTAGAAAAAAGAAAACATAACTCCATCATATAGATAATAAAACTTAAACCACCTATTCCACTATGTAGAGGACTAAAAATACATGTTTTGAAAAAAACAACACCAAAATCCGAGTCTAGGCGGAAAAGTTATGTGAGCTTGAAATTCCCTTAAAAAGCCAAAGGTGAAACCCCACACAAGTTAAAGTGCCACATGGTGTGATATTAGTGACTTGTTGACTAGGTAGTTGATATACATATTAATTGGGATGTTGGCTCAACACTTAAGAGGATGGTCCACATGGAAAACTAAGGTGAGGTGGCACCCATGTGTAGGGCTACATAGTGAGTGGTTGCCACATACATGGGTGAATGTGGGTCTGACCGCTATATTGGAGCCTATGTATAGCATGTCCATAGGAGGAGGGAGGTGCATATTACATTCCAAAGAGGAATGGGGGACAACCAAATGGAAAGATGTGGTGGCTAAAGATATTGTCATGGTTACAGTAAGGCAATAGGGATGGGGTGGTTTAAAGGATGGTGTTTGTGGATAAAGCATAGTGGTAGGCTCAAAGGAGGGGTTGATGGTGGGTAAATGTGTATGGGAGGGTATTGACATGGATGTAAAGCAATCAATGAGAGGTGTGGTTTATGGCAAGGACCGAAGGTGTTGATTGGTAGTTAGGGACCACCAATGAAAAGGAGGTAGATGTAGAAAATATGCCAAAGACAAAGTGCAAACCATAAAATATATGAAACTACTAGTTGGAAATTTCCCAAATTCATTAGAAAAATGACCAACACAAAATATATATAGGAATTGATTAAAAAATCAAAATAAAAGTTATAAAACCTTCTGTAGTTGACAAAATATCTCGATCTAGATCAAGAGGAACTTGATTTTTCTGAAATAAGAAGTGTTCTTAATATATTGTTACCTATGATCATTTTAATATATTGTTCTATATTTAACATAGATCCATTTTAATTACAATCTATAATAGATAGGGATCCAATTTCTTGAGGTGTAATTTTTTTTCACATTGAAAAAACTTACACCTTAATAAATTTGATCTCTCTTGATGCTTGATTCGGCTTGGTTTTAAATGAATGGATGCTGGTTTTAGTTTTTATTTTAAATTTCATGAGCCAATATGAAATTTTTTAATTAATAATTAATGTATTCTTAAGGTCACAATCAAACAAATACCTAATTGGGTGTATGAGACCCTCTTGTTTGTGGAATAAGAGACCCCTTTTTAATTAATAATAATCTATTTTTAAGACCACACCCAAACACATACCAATTAGGTATCCGAAACGGCCTTGGACAAAAAAACCCTCTACACATCAATATAATTATTACAAAAGTATACATACTCCATCCCTCATGATTTAAACCTATTGTCTTTTAAGTAAGAAGAAACACATGTTGTATAAGCCCATATCTATTTTTATTGCCCGGCCTTATGTGTAAATCCAACGTCGGCATGTAACGATCATACACACGGAATGAGTGAAGACCAATATATATAATCAATCTCATTTCTCTTTTGGCTCCTCGTGAGTTCGCTTTTGTGTGGATTCTAGATCAGAATTTGTCCGGTGTGATACAATTTTAGTATATAGATCGAGCTGTCTTTGATCTACTGCACCTCGCCATTTAGTAGGATTTTTTACTGTATTTTGACGGTTTTCCTATATTCGTAGGGTTTTTTTTCTCTTTTCAATAATTCATCTGATGCAGCCAACTTCCGTAGACGCACCCAAGATGGGAATACCAACTTCCGTAGACGCGCCCAAGATGGATTCCCAGCCACAGCAGATGCAACAACAACAACAGTGGATAATGATGCAACAACAGCAGCAACACCAACCGCGGATGATGTTGCAGCCGCTTACTCCCCGGATTAGGCCCCGGCAACCCCAACCTCAACCCCAGCTTATGGTGCAACACCAACCGCAACCCCAGCTTATGGTGCAGCACAACCCGGAACAAGTTGACAAGAGGACCCTTTGGATCGGAGACTTGCAGTATTGGATGGATGACACTTACCTGCATAACTGTTTTTCTCCTACCAAAAGCCTTCTTGCTGTTAACATTATTCGCAACATGCAGAGTGGAGAGTCAGAGAGTTTTGGCTTTCTAGAGTTTGTGAGCCATGCAGCAGCCAAGATGACCCTCCAAAATTACAATGGTCTACGAATGCCCAAAGCTGAACAACGTTACAGGCTAAATTGGCCAGCATTTGGCAGTGGAGAAAAGGATCCCGAGGATTATACTATATTCGTGGGAAATTTGGCACCTGATGTCACAGATAACTTGTTGCAAGAGACCTTCGGAAGTAGATACCATTCTGTAAAAGAATCCAAGGTTATTATTGATAATATTACTCGCCGCTCAAAGGGATATGGTTTTGTACGCTTT
The DNA here is from genome assembly GCA_001517045.1 of Pseudotsuga menziesii. NCBI lineage: Eukaryota > Viridiplantae > Streptophyta > Pinopsida > Pinales > Pinaceae > Pseudotsuga > Pseudotsuga menziesii. The sequence continues at coordinate 224,121 of LPNX010094139.1, read as the reverse complement.
GGGAATGAGAAAGAGAAAGCTCGCGCTATAATAGTGATGAATGGAATGCTTTGTTCTTCCAGACCTATGCGAGTAGAACCTGTCACAAAGAAGACTACAGTTTATCAGCAACCGTTTGCAACCTCAGAAAACGATCCAAATAATACAACTTGTTGGCGGCTTAGACTCGACTATTACAGATGAAACGCTGAGGCAGGCATTTTTCCAACATGCTATTTAATAGTTTTGCAACTAACATAACAAACTAATGTGTACACAACTCAGAGGTTGAAAAGGAAATGATAAAAAATACACCTAATATGACCAACAATAACTAAAAGTTTCCAAGAAATGTTGTGCCTCCCCATATGTACCCCTATTCCTTATTAGTTCCTCGTAGTTTATATTGAAAGCATCAATGCATTTCTCTTGAACACTAAATACACCAAGAAATGAAGAGAGATTGTAAGGTGTGGCATGAGACAATAGTACACACAATGTGTGCAAGGTAAAGATTTCAAGAGAGAGTTTGATGGGTTCATGGTGTTGGGATTAAATTTTGTAGGATCTTAAGGGTGATGCACCAACCAAAAAACAAATGCTAAAAACTCATCATATGTTGAAGAATTAGGTAAAAACATAGAAACTATAAATGGTTCCACTAAATCTTCAACTAATTGGAGTTTTCGTTATAGATGGTTAAGAAATTTCATTAATAATTTCTCTTATGATGGTTAAGAAATTTTTAAGACAAAGATAGTCCTAAAGTTGCTTTTAGTTTTTTAGTTTCTAAACTTACTATTTCCTTAAAAAAACTGATTTTTAAGATAAAATCATTATTTTTTTGAAAGGTAAAAGGATTTGGGTTTTTACATGACACTTTTTCTTAGCCATAGGAATTAAGTGAGAAAACTCAGAATCCCTTAAATAAAATTTTACATGCAGAGAATTGATCACTTCCATTAATGGTTGGGATTCAATAGGTTGGACATAACAATGGCTCCACTCATATGCTCTATTCCCATTTCCAAGACCATCCAAATGCTTTGAGATAAAGTCCATTCAAATTCAAAAAACTTATTTCTGCATAGTAATCCAGAGTTCAAGGAACATTATGGAATATTTTGTTGTGTTTAACAAAGATGGAATGCCTTGTGCTCTGTTTTTCCATTAAAAAATCAAATTTTAGCTTTTGGTGGCTTAGGAGAACTTCTCGATAGTTCATTCGCCACCGAATAGCCCGGTTTTTGGCAGCTTGAAAGTTGGACTCAAGACTATGTTAACCGCCGAAAGCTCATTGACTCAGTTTTTTAATAAAATTTTGAAGGGAAATTTTCGGTGGCTTAAGAGAACGTCTCAACGGTTCATTAGCCATCGACAATCCCAGCTTTCGGCAGCTTACAAATTAGATCTAAGATTACCTTAACCATCGAAAGCACCAAAAGAGAAAAATGGTTAGGGCAACCATCGAAATCAACCATCGTCAGCATGAGGAGCGTCACAATCAAGCACTTAACCGCTGAAAGGACTCAGACTGTAAAAAATCATGAGCAGGTAAAGAAGAGGTAGTTATGAAACTGAAGTGATGGATAAAAGACCCAAAACCTAGCTACCCTACACCTGTCCCGAGACTGTAGCCGAAACACCACAAAGCGTTAAGTCCCAGCCTCACCCTCTCATGGCTCTCATCAGAACTTGTTATACACCTACTCAAGTACTAATCGACTGATCAGCCCCTCAAAATCAAATCCCTTTCCTCAGTCCATCCCATATTTTCCTGCATGCATCCTCATTGCTCCAAGCCCTCCCTGAATCCAACATGGTAATATCCTTCCTAATGTTTGAATTTCAATTTTTGTAGGTACAAGAAGAGTAGTCTAGAAATGAATAAAGGGGGAAGACCTACCCTTAGACAGGAATTGGGCGACATTGGCTATTTCGAGTCACACCCAAAGGTATGCCAATTCTTCAAAGATGCAGGTTGTTACAGGTTGTGTGAGAAAAATCAAGGATCCCACGAGCAAGTGGCAGAGGCCTTTGCTCTCTCTTTTGATGGCTCAAAGGCATTGATAGGAAAGGAAGAATTCCATGTTGATGAGGCCCTAATAGCACAAGTAGGAGAACTCCCTAGGACTAGGGAGAAATGATTCAAAACCACCATCACGAAGGATGTGTAATTTAGGTCTTACTTTAATCCTAAACACAAGAATGTCATATGGAAGAAAAGCATCCCTTCAACCTGGCTAGAGGAGAAGTGGCAGCAGTTGTTGAAAGCAATCTTGGTTTATATAACTTGTGAAGGCAGGTATAATAGGGTGATGATATACCACTTTAAATTGATGAACCATTTCACTAGCAGGATCCCACTGAACCTGCCCTTCTACCTACATAAGAGCTTTACCAAGATGGCCCATCGGGTCAAAGCCCAGCCCACCAAAATTGCAAGCAGGCTATCCCATCATGGCCTGATAAAGCTCATTCTCCAAGAACTATTTCAAAGAAGAAAACTAGCATGGACATACTTACTATTTTGGAATGAGTTTGAAAGAGGCTTGCAACCAAAATACAAAGGGAAGTCCCCTTCAAAGAAGTCCACCACTCCTAGAAGTGGTAAGAGGAAGAGGAGGGTCGTCTCTCCAGTGATATTATATCAGGCTACTCCAACTTCTAAACCAACAAAGCCAAAAGAAATTTGAATTTTAGTGGAAAGGAGGAGGAGGCTCCAACACAAGGTAAAAATATACTCAACCTGCCTTATTGAGACTCTAAAGATGAAGAGGAGTAGGAAGTTGACCTAACAAAGTAGGTTGCACCATAGAAAGAGGAGTTTCCCTCACGTACACCATGGGAGGGTCAATATGAACCAATAGCAGAGAATTCCTCTAGCAAAACTAGGTCCCAAAGAATCAACTAGCTACTAGGGCACATAAATGAACTAGAGGTCCTAGATAGAGAAATCAAAAGAACTAATGCAAGATTAACCAAAAGAAATAATGAATTGTATGAATATCTTCTAGAAATGAGAGGGATGTATTTCCTGCTGCAAAAAAGGAATCTAAGATTTATGAAGGACAACACGAGGCTCTACAGGATGATCAGACTATTGAGGTTGCAGATGAAGAATTCAAATCCTAACTCTCAAGCTCACGTTGCGCTGGAAACCCTAGCAGAGGCAACAATAAGCCTTCAAGACAAGAGGCAGCCCATGATACTGTTGCTATTTCAAATCCTATGCACGTTCATTAGCCACCGAAAGCAAATCTTTGGGCAGCTAACAGACCCAGAATTTTGTTTTCTTAGCCAGGGGTAGTAGGGACCATGGTTTGTTTCTCTGGTGGTTGTACTACTAATGTAGATGCTTTGGTTTTGATTCTTGTAACAAATGATGATCTAGGTGGAGGAGGTTTTCTAGTTCTTTGT
>LPNX010094139.1:191409-220463 GCA_001517045.1 Pseudotsuga menziesii | reverse complement strand
ACAAATATTAGTGTGTCCAATAATAATGCAACATACAATGAGATATCGGATAATTAAAAGCATAACCAAAATTCACCAAAGAAATTTAATGAATATCCAAAAGGTGACAAAAGAAACTAACCGAATTTTATTGAGAGTGTAACAAATTACAATTTTGAAAAAATACAGAGTATCTCCTATCTTTCCCTGGTAATTCCTTCTCCTATCGTTTTCTAGGTTCAGTCCTCCTGGATTGTGGATTATAGATTCATCTTTATGATATATCCCTCTCCTTTAAATGATCATTACAAAATATTACAAAAAAAAAAATCCTCCAAAGAAATGGGGATCTTAAATATATGGTTTCATGATTTTCCAAGGGTGTATTACCACTTGGAAAATGCATCTAGTAAATCCACTATATCCTGATATTGGGCATTCTCTAATTGCAATTATGCTTTTCATTTTAACGACTCAATCTCACTCTTCTTAATTTTCTCCCATTCGCATAGGAAAAGATTGATCCTCATTTGAAAACTCAAGGGTAGATAAATCCATTCCTTGATCTATGCCATATGAAGGTGATCAAGTTGCTTAGTCTTCTCCTTGGATTTCAAAAAATTCCTATCAATTTGTTCCATCTTGAGCTTTGGAGGCATACCATATTCAATCAGATCCATAAGTGGTAAGTTTAGAAAACTTAGAAAATTCTCTAATGTTAACCACCTCTTCTTGCAAGCTACATGTCCATCCTTAATGGTGGACTCTACTGATTCACAAGCATTTTCCCAAGATTCTAAGGAGATGTTGATCCTCCTTAGCTTGATCTTGTCAAGTATTGGCACATTTTTAGGTCTCCCTCTGATGTACCTTTTCCATTCCACCAAATTATCATATGATTTCATTGCTTCCTTCCTCCTTTGATTATGATCATAAAGGAGGCTAAATTGTTGTTTAAAGGCATTGCAATTTTATTGCATTTCAGTCAATCCTTTAAAAAAACCAGCCATCACCTTGTACAGGTCATTTTGGACCATGGAATCCAGCTCTTAGATCTTTTCCTTGGTAAAATTTGAAAAAGAGGAAGCAACATATATGAATTGGAAATATTTTAATTGGTTTTCAAGGGCTGCAATATTTTCAGCATGTTTAACATTAAGCCCCTTAGTTTCTCTAATATCTTGCTTGAGAAGATCATTCTTCTCTTGCAGTTGCTTTAGCTAGTCCTTCTATCTATTCTTCAAATCCTACATCTCATTTTGATGATGTGCATTTTCCTAAGATTGCTCCTGTTTGAACTTCTGTATTTCCTTTTTTTCATCTCAATTTCCTTATTGAGTGATGAAACTGACTCTTTATTAGCCCCTCCAAAGGCTCCCATGGTAGTTGTTGTCTCCAGAGCTTTTTGTTTGGAAACTATTGAAGCCATCTTACATATGACCTGGTTTGGAATAGTGCCATGCACGAGTGTTCCTTCTCTAGACCTCTTGGTGCCTTTCTTCACCACAACTTTCTCTTTTCTGCTCCAAAAATATTCCCCAAGGGAAACCACAGCATCATCTCCAAAATCTGATATGTGGTCTCTTATGAGAGTTGACACTTCAGATACTGTGACTAAAGACATGGGTTGGGAATCAGGAGGAGTTGGAATGGGAATATTAGTTTGGGGGGTGGATATGGATGGCATGGAAGGATAAGAAGTGGAGGGTGAAGGAGTGGAAATGGTGATTGAAGAAATGAGTTTCACAAAGGTGGAAGAAGTAGGAATAAAATCAGGCTGTAAAGATACTAAGGAAAGTGGTGGTAGAGGTATCTATGAAGCGGTAAGCTGAATTGGAACAACAAGTTGTTTATTTACTGCTGCAAATGGAACTGTGACTTTGGATAGGGTTATGGAAGGGATATTAATTGGAATGGACAACGAAAAATAATATGCCTTAGTGGTGGGGGTGATAATGTCTATAAAATGGATTTCAGAAAATGAAATATCATCCATTAATCCCCCAAATGGATCCATAGATGTGTGACTTAATAAGCCATTTGTTAGTAGTGTGACAGAGACAGTGATTGGGCATGAGAAACTAGTGGGGAGTGTTTCCTCCTCAATATCACTTTCAATTTAATGCATACCAACCTTTGATGTTGGTGGATCAGTCTGTGGTGATGGCTGTTCAATCCTTTGCCTCTTTGGTTGAGGTACAAAAGTTGCTTCCTGTGCATCTACTTCTGAACTCATTCTTTCTAAACTCTTCTTTATCTCAACTGACCTCAATAAATCTTGAAGAGTGGATGAATATTGAGGTTGTGAAGCGTATTCAATCAGAACTTTTCGACGGTCATGTTTTTGCTTAGTTGTCATAGAAGAGGTGCTGGCTTGTGATTTTTGTGCTTCTTTTTCAACGAATTGCTTTTGTGCCTTCTCTTCTATAGTCAATTCAAATTTCCTGTAATATTGTACCTTTGTTTTGAGCTCCTTTTGGTACGGGAAAATGAATTTATTCTCATTAGGTGAAGTAATTATGCTTACAACTTCTGAAAAATCATTGGCCCCTTGGTAAATTGAATCATTAAGGTCCTTCTAATGAGTGTACATGAATTCTTCATATGTTCTTGGATAAAGTGATTGGCCAAGAAATATCTTGGATCATGCATTCTTTTGGGTGCTTCCCCAAGCTTTAATGTAATGATATTCTTACCAAGAATTCCTGCATGGGTGGAGTTTTGTATCACTAGGGGTCCCAGGATGAGGGATAATTTGGGCCACCCTTTTCTTTTGGCTCGAGTGAGTTTAGGAGGAAATCCATCAACAACATTCTAGAAACAAATGTCCTCCATAACCATTCTATCCAGCACTATCTTGAAGGGCAGCAGATGGCTAGTGTTGCTACCCCATATTCGGATGTACACAAAGTACTCACCAACATACAAATCCCCCCATGGTGGAGATCAGTGCTCTAGATATATTTGAGAATGCAGGAGAATCCCCTTTGAATAATTTATGATAAATAGAACCTATGAAATGGTTACAAATATAATAGATAAAGGGGATGAAATTCTCCTCCCACACTGATGAATAATAAATATGGATAGGAGGTCTAACCCTCGTCCAATTCCATCCAATTGCCGGGAAAGGAGACATCACACAAAACAAATCTATTACATAGGCCGAAAGATAGAAGGTGGGTTTTCTTGATGTTGGAGTCTTTTGGTACTTTTTAATGGCTTATTTCAAGATGACTGATAGAATTTGAGCCCAATTGAATAAATCCTCTGTTGTAAAAAAAGATGCGAAAGAGGCGCCCATCCTGCATTAAACAATGTACAATTCAACAACCCATACAATCTGCATAACATTGCTGCTAATAGGGAGAAAGGTCCCCTAAACCAAGAGGTAGGGTATAGTTTGTTAGTTTTAGGTAGGAATGCAATAAGGTTGTCCATCCAAGACTTAATAATCTCCTCAAAATTGCATTGAGTCGCAGAAGTTTCAAGAAATTGTTAAGGTGGGTTGAGGGAATAGCATCTTGCAAACACCTTTAGGAGAAAAGAGGTCACTAGTTTCTGTGCCTGGTAATTAAATAAGGGGTATTGAGGGTAATAATGGTCGATTATCCACTTTACAGGGTCTGTGTAAGGCATAAAGGTAGGCCTAGATACTATAGCATGTATTTGAGATTTACTGATGTTAATGAATGAGGACTGGCCATGTTGAATGGTTGTAAAAACATCACTATAAAAAATGGAATAAATCCTGGACTAGTCTAAATGGTAGGCTTCAGATACACATCCAATGGTGTTTGACAAGATGCCAAAGTCAGGGTCCTTAGTATTTTTCTTGTTAAGAGCGGTTTTGTATCTGGTGTTCCTTGACATGATCAAGAGGACACAAGGTAAATTATGATTAAATGCAGAAAAGAGTTAATTTCAACCTGAATGAAATTTACTAAAACTGGGCCAATGAAGGGAAAGGAATTCAAAAAACTTACCAGTAATTCACTTGAGAGTAGGAAAATCTGTGGACCAAGTGAACATTTGCAGTAAAATATTTCATTGAGGTGAAATTCATAAATCGAAAATGATGGAAAAACATTGAAAAGATGAAATATTTAAATGACTAAATCCAACAGTGAAATGAATTTAGGTCATATATTTCAAACAGATCGACAGTTGAGGTTTCAACACAAAAGCGAGAAAGAAAGTTGGGAGGAATAAACTTCGAAAACTTTTTATTTTTTGATTTCCACAATTTGCAATTCGCAAGGCGGGTTGTGGGATTGCGGAGTTAAAGTTTGTAACCATAAATTAGTTTATTGCTTTTGCATTCCACAATCCACATTGTGGGTTGCAGAATCATAGAAGTGTGATTTATGATTTTATTATATTTTTGAGTTTTTGATTTTCGTAATCCGCATTGTGGGTTGAAGAAATGTGAGAGTGATAATTTTATAATTTTATTGTGAAAATATTTCCAACATGTGGATTGAGGGTTGCAAAAAGGTAAAAATGAAAAACTAAAAAAATCACAACATTCACAATCCGCATTTGCGGGTTGCGGATTGCAGAAAAAACAATTTTCAAACCTCCAAAAAAAGGATTTTCGATATCTGGATTACGGATTGTAGAAACAAAATATTTGAAAGAAAATATTAAATTTTCCACAGTTCACAAACCCAAAAAAATTCTTCGAAGCAATTTTTATTCAAGCCAAAACATGAAAAGACATAAGAACAAGGATAGCAACGAATAATACCCCATAAGAAAGATAATAACCTTAGAGATTACCTTAGTGACGAATGAACGAGGTTCCCATTTTATTAGTTAAAATAGGATATGTTATGCCAACAATAGAAGCTCAAAGATTTTCTTTCAATTTTTGGTAAAGCTTCCGGCCTAGAAACCGATGACCAAAAATATCAAGTTTTCTTGTTTAACACTGCTGAATCTCGAGAAGGAATATTTGGATTTAGACCGATCAAGGAATAAATTCCATGAACATAAATCTAATATGAAATTGGTATTCACATTATGTACAGTATGAACAATATAACCAGTAAATGGAACAAAAGTATAATTGTTGATTTCAGATAAATTTCCAATATCCTTAACATGGGAAGAATCAATAGGAAGATTCCCGAAAAAAAGAATCAAATGTATAATGTTCTATGCATGAACTGAAATAAAAAGTAGGCTCACTAGGATCATTAAGATGAGTGACTATTTGTTTCATATATGGTTCTCTTACAATATTTATTTGGTTGGGTTTACCATTGTAAGGGAGCCATAAATGGGACTAGCCAGTGGCAAAATATCCCTTGAGTTTCTCTGACCAGAATCTGCTAAGCCACATGCCATAAGATTCAGGAATTTCAGCAACCACAATGTCAATGATATGGTGAATCCTCAGGTCAACATATATCATCAAAAGAACATTCTTTAGTTCCCCTACCACCCTAACTCTTGATCTATCAAGTTGCACAATTTGGGTAGGAGAGGGTTTCCAGGATGCATTGAGTTTCTTGTAGGAAGACAGTGGTATCACATTTGATGAACAAGCTGAGTCTATCATCCAGTTATGTACATTTCAATTGAAAAAATAAAAGGTAAGTAAGAAAGGAGGAGTCATTTTCCCACTTGACCTCTGACTATTAGGCATAGAGTAAATTTCTAAGTTGTTGTTATTTTGAACTTACCTTGATTTGTCTAAAATCGTTCTCTACTAGGATGGATTCTAAAAAATCCTCCTACAAGTTACCCTTGTGTTCCCTTTTAACCCAAATAGTAATGGGAGTGCAACAGACCCTTGATGTAGTAAGCAACGAATAGTTCTTTTACTGGAAGAACATTGGAATGGATTCTATTATTTAAGTAAGAGAACCTCTGATTGAATTCCTTAGCCATCTCCTTTCCCTTTATCCTCAAAGAGGGTAGATCCATAACTAGATCTTCAGGGGTGTTGTCATCTCCAAACTTCTAGAGAAACATATTTGCAAATTCATCCCAAGAGTTGATGGACCTTGACTCTAAAGCAAAGTACCAAGTAGAGGCATGGCCTTCAAAAGAATAGGGAAACAACCTACACACCAGTGTTCATGTACCATGTTCCTCAATCTAATGGCTTGCATAAAATTCTTGATTTGTTCTTCTACAGGAGAAGCTTCATCAGGGTTAAACTTAGGTATCCACTTCTTAGTATTTTTAGGAAGCTTATGTTGAGTCTACTGATGAAAACTACATCCTAATCCAACCAGGGTCTATTGATTTTTTCAGCCATTGGTCTTTCTTTTGAGGAAGAAGGGCTTGAGGATGTTTCACTGTTTGAGTATTCCTTAGATGGTGATGACGATGAGGCAGGTGGTGTAGGTGGTGGTCCACTAGATTGTACGTTGGGTTGGGGATTGTCTTGAAGGTGATATGTCTCTTAGAACAATGGGTTGGTTCTTTGGTGGTTGTAATAATGATGTAGATGCTTTGGTCAGCTAACTGCTCTTTAGAGCCACAAAACAGTAAAGAATTTTTTTTTTCATTGATTAACTCACGAATGAAGTGATAGCGAGTGTCAATGTGTTTGCTTTTTCTATGAAATACATTATGTTTAGACAACTCTATTGCAGAGTTATTATCACAGAAAATAGATGTGGGATCTTTTGGAGTGTGTCCCATATCTTTCAACAGTCTTCTTAGCCAAGCTGCATGGCAAGCTGCTATGGTGGCTGCTACATATTCTGCTTCTGCGAAAGACATGCTCACAATGGGTTGTTTTTTAGATGCCCAAGAGATCAGATTTGAACCCAAATGGAAAGCATAACCAGATGTGCTTTTCCTATCATCAAGACTACCTACAAAATCATTGTCAGTGTACCCTGTAAGAGTATTGTCTGGTGTTTGAGTGTATCGGAGGCCATATCCAAGTGTGCCTGCAACATATCTTAGTATTCTTTTTCCAACATTCCAGTGAGAGTTTTTGGGAGACTCCATAAATATGGAAATAAGACTGACATCATACATCAAATCGGGTCTAGTTGTAGTCAAATACATTAAACTGCCTACCAATTGTTTATAGAGTGTATTGTTTACTGCTGGTTCATCATCATTCTTGGTTAACTTGGTGCCAAGAGCTATAGGGGTTTCTGCTGGTTTACATTTATCCATTCTGAATCTCTGCAAAATATCAGTAGCATACTTATGCTCGCAGATAAAAATACCTTTATCAGTTTGAGTAATTTCCAGGCCAAGGAAGTACTTCATGAGTCCTAGATCAATCATTTCAAAAAAATTTTCATGACTGTCCTGAAATCTTCAAGCATCAAATTACCAGTGTAAATCATGTCATCAACATAAAGACATACCATCAATATTTTACCTTGCTCTGTTTCGACATACAGAGTTGGCTCATTACTGCTTCTGTTGAAACCATTGTTGATGAGGTAGGAATCAATCCTACTGTACCAAGCTAGTGGAGCTTGTTTTAGACCATACAAGGCCTTTTTTAGCTTATACACTTTGTCTTCATGACCTTTGACAGTATAACCAGGTGGTTGATCTACATAAACTTCTTCTTCAAGAATGCTATTAAGAAAGGCAGATTTCACATCCATTTGATACACAGGCCATTGATTTTGTGTTGCAATGGCAAGTACAGATCTGATGGTATCCATCCTTGCTACAGGAGCAAAGGTTTCATCATAATATATACCATAATTCTGTGCATATCCTTTGGAAACCAACCTTGCCTTATGCTTTTAAAGTTCTCCTTTTTCATTCAATTTGGTCTTATAGACCCATTTGACTCCAATACTGGTTTTGTCTGTAGGGATATCAACAAGATCCCAAGTTTGATTTTTCTCTATTGCATCAATCTCTTCATTCATGGCTGTTACCCATTGTGCATCCTTCATTGCTTCATTAAAATATGTGGGCTGATAGGAGAAGAGAGAAAACTGAAGTTGCTCGTCAAGAATTGGAGTTTGTTCATATAACTCTGTCAAGCTTTTGGTTTTCCGGTTCTGTGGTGGACCATCTGCTGCATCTTCTTGCTGCTGTACTTCCAATCTTGGAACTCTGATAGGTAGATCTGGCTGATATGACTGATCTTCATGATGTATGTCTAAAGGATCACTCCAGCATTTGTCTTCAATTAAATTTACATCTCTGCTCACCACAAGCTGCTTGGTGATAGGATTATATAGCTTGTATGCTTTGTGCTGTTCACTATAACCAGTGAAAATGCAGCGCTCACTCTTCTTGTCTAACTTTCTTTTGAGTTCATCAGGTATATACGCAAAGCCAACATAACCAAAGATTCTAAGATGTGAGACACTAGTCTTAGTGCCACTCCATGCTTCTTCAGGAATCTTGTCTTGGACAGTTACTGTGGGTGATCTGTTGAGCAAGTAGACTGAGCATCCAATAGCTTCAACCCAATACTCATTTGATAGCTTCTTGAGTGACAGCATGCTACGTGCCATGTTCATGATGGTACAGTTCTTCTGTTCATCAACTCCATTCTGTTGTGGAGTGTATCTAGTGGTGAACTGTCTCTGGATGCCATGCTGCTTACAAAAATATGAAAACTCATGTGAATCATATTCACCTCCACCATCTGACCTAAGCATTTTAATGGACTTTCTAGACTGCTTCTCAGTGAGAGCCTTGAACTCTTTAAACTTGGAGAAGGTCTTTGATTTGTTCCTAAGAAAATAAATCCATGTTTTTTTTGCTAAAGTCATCAATAAAGGTAAGAAAATAAAAACTGCCTCCTATGGATTGGGTTTGCATGGGTCCACAGAGGTCTGTATGAACTAACTCAAGTTGCTCTTTGGCTCGAGATGTGGAATTGGGAAAACTGTCCCTATGATGTTTACCAGTGATACAATCCTCACAGGTACTGGATTGTTTATGAATAACCGGTAATCCTTTGACCATTGACTGTTTGTGTAGGAGATGGAGACTTTTGAAAGGAAGATGACCGAATCTACAGTGCCATAACCAGGATTGATCTTGACTAGAAACTATATGAACTACAGGATGTGGAAGGTTAACACTCCTAATTCTAAGAGGAAAGATTCTATTCTTGGTCATTTCAACTTTGGTTATGAGTCTCTTATTGTGAGGTTTATCATAGATACCACAGTATGTATAATGAAACCTAACATCATACTTATTCTGAATTAATTGACCTACACTAATCAAATTTACAGTCAAATGAGGTACATAAAACACCTCATGAATGGAAATTTTTTCATTTTGATTACTAAGTACAGGAACAATACCTTTTCCTTTTGCTGGAACTAGAGAGTCATCTCCTAGCTTGATATCCGTGATAACAGAGGAATCTAAGCTAGAGAATAATGACTTGTTACCTGTCATGTGATTGCTGCAACCGCTATCTAGTAGCCATAGATCTAAGCTACAGTGGTCTTCAATTGCCTGATAAGACAAAAACATCACCTCTAATGAGCCTCCTTCTTCTTTGGAGACATTGGCTCTGCTATTGTTCTGGTTATTGTTCTGGTCTGCTTGCTACTTTCTGCATTCACATTCATAGTGCCCATATTTCTTGCAGTAGTTACACTGAACATTGGACTTATTTTTCCATCTCTTGTTTCTTCCCCTCTGACCTTGAGAGTGGTGAGAGTGTTTTGAATGCTCTGAGTGTTCATGATTAGTTCTGTCTTCTGTAGATCAAGACCATCGGCCTCTTCTTCCTCTACCTCATCCTCCTCTGCCTCGACCTCTGTTGAGGGAAGCCTGGGTGCTAAATTCATTGCTCAATGTTTCTTCTTCTTGAGTGAATCATGCTTCATGAGATAGAAGAGATCCAATCAACTCTTCTAAGGTGAACTTAGACAGATCTTTGTCTTCTTCTATGGCAGTCACTACCATAGCAAATTTCTTGGTGAGACACCGAAGAATCTTTTGAACAACTATTTTTTGTTCTAGGGATTCACCATAGGTTTGGAACTAGGTCACAAGACCCGAGACCCTAGTCATGAATAGATCTATAGATTCTGACTCCTTCATTTTTAAACTTTCAAACTGAAGGCGTAGGGTTTGCAGTCTTACCGTTTTAACGCAATCGGTTCCCTTGTAAGCTGATGCAAGTAGATTCCAAGCTTGATGTGCACTGGTAGCACCTGAGATCCTTGGGAAAATGGACTCTTCAATGCAGCTTTGGAGCAACCATGTGGCTGTGAGATCTCGGTCTCAGCGAGCTTCGAGAGCATTTTTCTGTGCATTATTCATTGCGGCGAGAGCAACCGCTTCAGGTTCTGTGAACTCAATTTCCACCATATCCCAACATTTGTTGAGATGCAGAAATGTCTTCATCTTGATAGAACAAAATTCATAGTTTTCTCCGGTCAAAACAGGTCCGGAGATCGGCTTCAAATAGCTGGTATTAGCCATCTAATATGACCATGCCAAAAAGGAAATGCAATGGCAGACCCGGAGTAGGATTTAAGAAAACTATTGGTACCCATATGAAGAAGAAAAATATCAGGCCTCTTCGACTCACAGGCTGCTTCAATGCATGACGCTGTAACCACGATTTCTCAGACACAAAGTACTGCAATCACTCAGATCTGAAGAAAAAAACCTTGGATTCGTGCCAAATGAAGAAAGGTTCTGATATCAAATGCACTCGTGCAAGGCTTCAGTGGAGCAATCTGTTGCACGCTGTCAGTGGAAGGTGAGGGTGAAAGACCCTATTTGAGGTTGCGTGGGAGCAATCTCTTCTCAAGTATCTCTTGTCCCTCTGGCTCAGGATCTGCTGATCAGATCTGCGACTATGCTAGATGCACATTTGAAACGAATTGAATATCTAGTATCGCTGCAACAAACAGTGGCCGAGCGGAGGAAAAAACTGGAATCTCCTCGGTTACTTCGTCGAAAGCCCTAAAATATCAAACGCAGAGATACCCACACAGATATGGAATTGATGCCCAATCCAGAGCAGCATTCTAGGCAGAAAGTGACCCGAGGACCACCACGTATCCGTTTGAATGAGTAGTTGTTGGATTCCAATGTTGGCCAAACTTGGAATAACGATGTGCGTCGTTGCCACGTTTAGCTTTAATAATAGATTACAGAAGAAAAACCTTTCTTTAGCATATAAAAACTGATATCTCTACCAAACGAGCAATAGATGAGGAATTCTACCATACCATGTAGAGATCGCTACCAATCGAATCGCTGATATGGTGAATTACATGCCGCAGAGGCTTTGCATTACCGAGAGAACAAGACTGATTCTGCTGAGTCTTCTTGCTGAAAAGATCTGGGACAATCGGTAAAATTGTCGAATAGATCTGTGTTCAAATTGTGCATATCTAGGAGAAATGAAAATATATCTGCGACTATGGAGTAGATCTGTTGTGTTCAAAGCTGTCGCTGGAGAATGCATAGGCCAGAGGCTTCTGAGCTCCGCAGAGTGCTTTCCACTCTGTGAAAAGGCTTACCCAACAATGAAAGGATCAGGCCTTAGGCTCTGATACCATGTGAAAGAAAAAGAGCACAGCAAACAGAAAACACACGGATAGATGAATGCCTTCTCATTATTAGAAACTGATTAAATAGGAAATGAAGAGCAATAATACCGTACCACAGTTAGGTAAATACTGCTAAGTAAATACAGTGGGTTACCGTGAGATTACTTTCTTCAATAGAAACGCCAATGGATCGATAGATAGCTTGCTCTTTCACTACAAATAAATATGCCAAGTAACTCTCCTGCCTGAAAAGAATGAGACTATTGGTACAATACCCATTTTGCTCCTCTCCTTCATGTAGGAAGACGACACCATTGATGGGAATACCTTGGGCTTGCAGGTGCTGTCGCATGGATGCAATGAGCTTGGAACGATTTTGTCTGTAAAGTTCCATGGGAATGAGCTTGAAAATGCTATATATGGTGTCAAGAGGTCGCATTTTGTAGTCCCCAGGAGTGCAAAAGGAAGCAAGTTTGATTGTCAGATCCGCCATCTTGATGAGTCCCTCAAGCCTGGAGTCCTGCTTGATATTTATCCTAAGACACTAGATGTGACCGGAGCAGGGTTGGCCAGGCTCTAGGAAATGCTGGATCTTGTCACTGAAAACGTTAACATTAGAGGAAATTTCAACTCAAAATGGGCCTCCTAAAATGAATTAATAAAATAATAGTTAAAATAATAAAATAATATTTATTAATTTTGGAGGAATAAAAGAAAAAAACTACTTTTTTGTTTGTATTTTTGACATAGCTCCCCGTGTTTTTACTCAAATTTCGATCGGGAGAGCTCGTTGGATGCGGAATTAAATTCCCCATCCAACGAGTACCCACTCGGCATACTTTTGATGGACCCTGCTACCCAAAAAACAAGAAATACCTGAAAAAAACGAAATGATGATGTCATCATTCCATTTTTTCAGGTATTTCTTGTTTTTGGGGTAGCGGGGTCCATCAAAAGTATGTCGAGCGGGTACTCGTTGGATGGGGAAATTAATTCTGCATCCAACGAGCTCTCCCGATCGAAATTTGAGTAAAAACACGGGGAGATATGTCAAAAATACAAACAAAAAAAGTAGTTTTTTTTTATGATACCTATCCCCAAATTTATATTAAAAAAGTGTTTAAGACCTATACGGTATTTCAAATTTAAAGCAAGTTCATTGGCTAACACATGATGACATGGAATTTGAATAAAAGTTAAAAGGCCCATTTTGAGTTGAAATTTCCTCTAATGTGGCGAGCACCGTGTATTAGCTTCTCACACAAATACGAGCCGAGGAAGCCTCCATCGATATCAATCCTCCGCACTGCCATGGCACAGATAGATAGAATAGATAGATATCTCAGTAGCAAGAAGATGAACATGAATAAATATTTCTCCTTTTTCAATTCAATCGATTCATCCTCAACTCAGGAGGAATGGTCCATTCACGGCATGAATGGGCACAGATCTTCTTCAGCACTTTCAAAATAAAAATATTTATGGTATTCCAATTAAAAGACAACTAGTGCAACTTCCTGAGTATTACAAATAGTGAGAACTTCCCCCACAAAGCAAGGTATCGTTTCTTTATAGTCACGACCCTCTTTCAGATTGAATGACCATTTCTCCTTTTCAACACGAGTTGGATGAAAGCTACTGATGTACCTTGGCAACCCAATCAGAAAACTCTTTTGCATTTGGCACAGTTGCAGAGAGAAATACGAATCCATAATTTTTCAGACGCTTCACAAAGTCTTCAGGGGATTTTAGTGGAGCGTGAATGTGTTTGTGGAAAAATGAGGGAGGAGATGCATGCATCTGGAAGCGATGGGCAGAGATGAAGCACGAGTGGTAAATGGTGAAGGCATAGGATTAATACCTAATTTGGGAGAAGAGTAGGCAAATGGAGGAGTTGGGTAGGGCTTACAATGGATTGGAGTGCATGCAAATTAATGGGTGGAGTTAGGGTTTGAGGGAGTCACGCTAATGGTAGGAAATGAAAAGGAATACATGTTGTTCAGATCCATCCATGCAGCTATCAAGGATATGCATGGAGTTAGGTATTCGCAGCGATGATGGACGCACAGATGATGGAGAGCCTGTTAACAGAAGCATGCATGAAGAAAGCCAAATAGTGGAGAAAATCTTGGAAGCATGTAGGAAGGAGGGATGCCTGGAGCCATGAATGGCATGTAGCATGAGAGAATCTATAGGAAGGAGGGTGCAGACAAGAGGGAGGCTAACACGTAGAGGAAGGAGATTTCAAGAAAGGTGGAGCCAGAATGTAGCCATGGGGAGAGGCGCACTGGCAAGCGACTAACAAGAAGAGAGAAGAAAATATACAGTTAGGTTTTAGGCACAATGCCCATTAGATAGTGGAAGCAAAAAAAAAAAAGGTCCAGGAGCGAACTGCTCTGATATCATTGATATTCCTTTAAGGGAAGATGGGCAAGATCTGGTATCAAAGATCAGCAAAGATTGGAGGTGAGGCTAGGAGAGCCTCACCTCTCATCTCAGAAACCTAAAAAAATACTTAGTCCTAAAATAGAATGAGAGACACAAAGAAAAGGCACAAGAAAGATTGAATACTTCATTACTAGGCCACGTGCCTTTTTATAATAATTACAAAGAGACCTCATTGATGAGGCCAAAACAAAAAACAAGCACAATAAATGCTGCTCATTATTTATATTGCTATATGTAATATATCTAGATAATACATTGCCGAATATATATTGGGGAGATATATTTACTTAATACATTTCCCAATACATAATGGGGAGCATACGCCTCCCATATGGCCCATGCCAAGCAGCTTATGTAACTGTGCTAGAAGGCCGATCCAGCTAGCATTCCTAGCTAGCTCAATTGCGAAGCCAACCAACAAGGAAGTACTCATTCCCATCGAACTGTATTCTGGGGGATAGGTTAAATTCTTTTATTATTAAATATTTCGATACCGAATAATTTTTATTTTCGAGAGCTTAAAACAGAAAACGACCGTGGTATTATCGAACTGTATTGGGTGATAGGTTTTTAATTTTTTATTAAATATTTCTATCTCGAATTTTTTTTATTTTCATGGTTGACTTCCTGCCCTGTTAAGATAAATGTTGATATCAATATTTGTCATCCATCACTATAGAATGCAGACTGTCGAGGAAATAAATCCTCTGTCATTAAAGTCATTATAGACTGCAAACTGCCTAGGTAATAAATCCACAACTAAACTTAAGAATTCCAAGAATTAAATTTTACATAAATCATTTTATTAGATTACATT
Organism: Pseudotsuga menziesii; assembly: GCA_001517045.1. Lineage (NCBI taxonomy): Eukaryota > Viridiplantae > Streptophyta > Pinopsida > Pinales > Pinaceae > Pseudotsuga > Pseudotsuga menziesii. The sequence goes on along the minus strand of LPNX010094139.1, from coordinate 205,733 downwards.
TATTCTTTTGTGCTTTGTTTGATGGGGATTTGGGGATAACACATGCACATGAATAAGCATAAGCAATAGCAGAATAAGTAGAATAATGGATAGCATTAGTAGAGAATCTCATTCAGGAGTAAAATTGCACATAATAATATGCCAATTCATAATCATTAATGGAAGAAAAGGGTAGGAATCCCTAAATCAAAATGTTTTTCTATGGTTTTGTTTGTGTTGAATTTTATATATGGACGAGACATTTATAGATTCATAATGGTTTCCATTTCCTATTTTTTATTTTTCCATAGTGTCTTCATTTGCTAATGTGAGTGACTATAGATATCTTCTAATAAATTTACAAAACTATACAAACCAATATTCTGTAAGGATCCATCATGCATGATAAATATTTCATATTTCCACAACATAATATTCCCATAAATGTTTATACCATTGCTTTGTAGTGCCCTTGGAGGAGTTTTGGTTGTGGTTGGGGTATTTAATTATACAATGCTTTGAAGAAAGAACAAGGACCTACACGAAAATATGGGTTTCTTTGTAGTGCTCCATTAATGAATCGAATATAAGCTCTAGCTCCATTAATGAATCGATGCCCTCTACTACAATGAAATCAGCCGCAGATTTGAATACTATTCAAACTCAAAATATATATTATACTCAGCCATACATGGAGTATTTCACATGTACATAGGAAATGTTGTTGCATATTATGCCCAGAATTATCGCACACAAAGATATGTTTTTTGTGCTCTTTGAGGTATTTCAAGAGGTGGTCTGGCACTGCAATCGATTAGAGAATGTATGTGTTTCTTTTTGTAAGTGTAGTGTTTTGTAAGTGCATTGTTTGGTAATGCAATAACTATACAAGTGGTCAACATGATAGCAATCACAGCAAGTACATAATAATAAGTGGCCAACATGTTAGCATTCATAACAGTCAGATAATAATATTAAATAAAGACTACTATATCTGAAGGCTGTGATCTCCAAACATTTAATGTTGTAGAGGTAATGTTAACCTTGGCGTTAACATTATTTCACCATACAATGTCTTCTACATGTTATAAATGAAACATTGGATTATATTTCCCTCCAATTTGGATATCTCCTTGTTATGAGGCCAAATAAGAAGTCTAAGTGGTTGATTGGTGGAGAAAGCAGCCAAGGTTGTCCATTGGTAGAGAAAACTGCTTCAAGAAAGCGATCAATGATGTTGATTGATGGAGAAAACAGCTTTGAATTGGTTTGAATGCAAACTTAGGAAAAATATTTCATCTTTGTTTTGTTTTGCATGGAAGGACTAATTAAATCGACCACAAGCTAATTTATAGAGTCCCTACATGCTTGAAATGCAAAGTCTAATAAACAATGTGTCTAAGACAAATTTAACATATAAATTAACTCTATGGAAAAAGCAATATTTCTGAGTTCTAATCAAAGGTTCCTATTTTGATTACCTACTTGACACAGTTGGAACATAATACTAGAAATATAGTATTAAAGCGATGCTTGTTTTCTTGATTTAAAACTATTAACCTGATATATAAAAAAAACTTCAAAACACACACCTCATAACACAAATCAATCTTAATAAAACTCTAATTATTCTTAGTATTCACAATTATTGCCAAATTAAATAATGATATCTAGACCTACTCACCATTTCCAATCAAGAACACATTCATGAAATAACTGATATGTCAATGTTCTGTGTATCATGAAGACAATCCAAGATTGTAGAATTCAATTTTAACTACATATGTTGCCATGGAACTTTAAAAAAGAGAAGTTATAGTCACATGCATAGAATGCTGATATTTACACTGAACATAATTACACATATGCATCCATGAGAACTAAATATGAGCTTTAGCAAAACTTTATCACACAACAACTATAAACTCAACTTCGAGAGAACTTAGATTTCCATTAACTTAGAATAGGTATAAGCTTTACATCATTAACATATTAACTAACACATTCACATAGTTTGTGGGTCGATAGGGATCCACTTGTTGTTATCAAGATATTCTTCTTGTTATTCATTTATTAACTATGAGTTATTATCTCACATTCTTCTACTTATTTTCCATGAATTATTGGTTATCCATTCATCAAATACCAAATACGAGTTATCAATTTATAAACTATCAATTATTTTTTACATTCTCTTTCTTTTTATCTCACATTCTTCTAGCTATCTGCCGTGAACCGTTGGTTATAGATTCATCACATATTAGTTATCAATTTATCAACTATGTGTTATTTTTACATTCTTTTTCTTTGTATCTCACATTCTTTTAGTTATCTGCCATGAACTGTTGGTTATCCATTCAACTAGTATCATTTAATTTTTATATTTCTTTTTTTATAATTATTTATTTTGAATTTTGAAGGACTACCATAAAATTTATGTCTATGGTACCTTTGTCTCATCCTCATTAGTAAATGCAAAATCATAAACCATAGTCCACCCCTAATCTCAAATAAAAAATCTAACAACATAATAACATAACTTGATCTTCAATATGATTCGATCTAATTCAAAACTATGACATACACCTGACTTTAATTACAAATGAGGGCAGTCTTATATAGCAAATACAAAGTTTCAATGACGGGACTGAATCCCCCTACAATAGCAAATGCGTTACACTCGAATGGGAAATAAACTGAAGTTGATTATGAGTATAAATCAATTTAAGATAAATTGAAGTTGCTTATGAGTATAAATAAACTTAAGATAAATTCAAATCATTAAAAACACTAGGAATACTTAAAATGAATGACATTCACCACAAATTATTTGAACATGAGGATTAGTTGAAAATATATACCATAAGAGAGATAATCATCATAACAACAGAAAATTTAAGGATAAATGAGTAATTAACCATGTTCTCGATAATATCAAAAATGTGCAAAATTGAAGTTCATCACATAAGAGAAAGAAAAATATGAATAAATATGTTTCAACTAATAAGAAAATCAATGAAACAATAACTTTCAGTTTGGTACATAATCTTATACAATGATTTTTAATGAGAAAAGATTGATATAAGTAATATAAATGTTTTTTGGTGTTCTATTATTTATGAAAAGAGAGAACTAAAACACCTTAGCTACTTACAAAATGTACAATTAACATTTGATACTTCAATATATACTCATAACCCATGCTTAAGCTCATGCCAATTAATTTTATGGATGGATTTTCTTTGTATGTTAACACATGTTAGAAGACATCCATAGACAAATGTAAATTATTTAAAATATTAAAATATATTTTCTTTTAAAACAAAGAATGATTATAATTTTTGTATTCGAGTGCTGTAGAAATAAACCAAAAAAAGACACATAGTTGAAGGATTACAAAAGGTTTAAAATTTGGTAAAATACCTACAGTATCCAACTACCTTCACACTAGAAAATGCTGACGGTATCCCAAGTTATCCTACCATCATCCAAGAACAAATCTTGAATTGCTATATTACAGACTTTCCCAATGTCAAAAAGAACTAACAAAGAGTTGTGAAGGAGTTGTCTTGCATGTATATGATGCTTAGATGCCCCATATTTTATGTCATATAAACCAAACTAGGGGATCCACCTTGGAATCTGTTGATCCCCATCTTCAAAACATAGTGAAAACATATCCTTTTTCAATATTGAAACCTTGGATGGAAATAGATTCCACCTCCGTATTGTTGAGGCATTGAACATCCATAATATTGGCCTATTTAATTTGGCTTAGTAAATTGATAATTCTTTGTTTTGGATTAGTAGGTTGATAATTCTTTCTTGCAAGCAATCTACCTTTGATCTCATTTTATAGGATTTTCACTTAGTTTGTGAAATTACGAGTGAGTTGCCAAGGGCAATTACTTTATGAAAGTGAAAAGAAACACTTGTTTCCAACCCATGAGCATATCATACCACTCCACTTGGTTATTTGTCATTGTTTCCATGTACCATAACATAAGTTTCAACAATATTTTCCTCAAGATCCAAAAGGACACTTGCACTAGCTTCCCCTCACAACAAATATAAAATATTAAAGAAAACGCAAATACTTAAAAACTTTATCATCACCAATTTTTTTTCATTATCTTGAGATTATATGTGTTGAATGGGTTTTATTTTATTTTATTTTATACAACAAAAGAATTCAAAACAAATATTTCATGGGATAATTAAAGTCTCTACACATAAAATAAAAATTTAGTGATTATATATATTTGATGCATGTTTTTGGGATGACTCCTCTTGGGATATTGCAATTATGTTCATCTCCTTGTACACTTTTTTGGACATACCTACCAACATGTTTGGTTTTCACCTTATTCATCCTTTATAATTTTCATTATTTTCTTCAAAAATAAAATCATAAAACCAAAACTTTTAATGGTTATATGAAAATAAATATAGCCGAAATATTAATTTGGTAATTTTTTGTAGTATATACATAGTAAAAAAACATGTTTAGGAGTACTTCTTTTTAAATGTTTTTTTGTTGTTCTATGTTTATGCTATTGCAAGTTTGACAAGTCTCATTAACCATTTCTTTTCAAATGTTTGTTATAGTCCATACATAACCTTATTCTTTGAGTCATTACACTGAATTTTAAATTTTGTACTGTAAGTGGAAACTACATTTATATTTTCTTTAACTATATATCTCTTAGCTTTATAAAAATTTTCACGCATTTAATTATTAACTTCCAATACGACTCTAGATGTATTGAGGACCAATTCATCATCATTTACATTCTTCATAATTTTATCTTCTAGGATGATCCCTTCTCTCCTTGTTAGTGCTTGCACAGCATTAAACAAATGTGAAATATAGTGTTTGAAACATGTTAATAAATATTCTTAATAAGTACATAACTACTTAAAAGTCATAGAAGAAAGTCATCTTGAATACGTTATAATTCACATAATTCGTCTCTTTGCAAAATTCGACCCATAACAATTTTATGTTCTTTTGTATTTAGATTGCAAACAATATTATTGTGGTTTTTCAAGATTTTACTCTAGATGACAAACATTAACCAATACACATCATTTAAACATGCAAATAATTCAAGTATATTAACCTTATACTATTAAAAAATCATAGTTCACTTTTTGAGATGTGTTTCCCTCATTCTTGTTACAATAAGTTTTTTTCTTTGAACTTCAGCAAGACATATTCTATCAATAAAATCCCTATATCATAAAATATAGGAACTATGAAAAGTGTTTTAAAAATGAAGAGAAATTTTCAAGTTGTAAATGTTTTTGGGTTAATTGGCGTGCATGGCATAGTAATGTGCACAAGTGTGATGATACTAGCAATATGCACATTTATATGTTTGTTGAGATTTTATAAATTTTGAAAATAATAAAACAAACTTAGGTTGTGTGTTATACGATCATACATGCATTGGTGCATATATTTTGTATATTCTACACCACCATACCATAAATTATTTGAAATACAAAGCATAAGAACACATTTTCCTACAAAAGGGCAGTAATACTTTGTATTGTACATTAGTCATTATAGAGACAAGTTTTGGTATCTAATGCAATAAGTGATGTCATTGTTATAGATACCCAACATCACATACACAAATACAAAAAGCCACTAAATATCCATTGCCTACAAGAAAAATATCATTGTGAAATGGTAGACAAGTAAAATCCTAATGATATAATTTGTAGCCATGTAAAATAGAAATAAAGAAAAAAAACTAGGCTTTATAACATTTGAATTAATTATGAAAACCCTACATTTTCTTGGCAATGCATTGTAAATAGTAATAAGAACATAAAAAACTAATGATTTTTTTCTCCCTAATTTGTTTTCTCCATTTAGGGAAAAAGTTATATTGCTAGATTCTTTCGAAAAACTCTTTTAAGAATGTAATGTGCTTTGATTGTTTTTTTGCTCAAATGTGTTAAAGTATTGTAACTTCGCAAGATATTCTAGATGTATTGATTGTATTCCTTCATCATTACATGAGTTTGGTCATGTAAGAGTCATTAAAATAATCAATGTAAACCTCTAGTTGTAAGTCAGGTCAATAGTATGCAAATGCCATTATAATCAATATTATTTTTAGTGTCTTCCTAGATAATTCAACCCTGTTAGGTCCTAGGTCAAGTCAAGTGACAAATATAAATAGGGAGGCACTCCCCTTAATTTTTACACACTCACTCAAGCAATTTTACAAGAGAGAGAATAACAAGTGCGCCAGAAACAAGAGAGAAGAAGTTGTTTGGGTTTTACACTGCTCTCATTGAGTTCTATACTGAGGAATTTTTCGAGATTTTCTCCCTTGTGGTTTCCCCAAGGAAATCATTGTGCTCTTTGTGTTACTATGCTTGTTTTTCTTTCAGTAATCCTACTAGTGAAATTTTTTTAAGACATCATCTAAGTAATTACAAAAAAATTACATGGTATCAGAGCTACCCTGAAAGGAGACACTACACAACTAGGGTTTGTTACTGTGAACAAATCCCTTGATAGATCAAATAGAAAAGAGGGCTCACTCAACTCACCCTTGAAGGGTGTATATTTCTATGAAAACAGAACTGAATTCCAAGAAGCTTCATTTTTGGACCAGATAGTGCTACTGGGAAGAACTATGGCTTCAATTTTCCTGAGACTCCATCATCAATCTCAGAAAAAACAAGATGTAGTCTATCTTTCCCTCGGAAGGCACATATTTTCCATCACTCAACCCTACCAATTCTCCCAACTCAAAAATTAGGGTTTCTACATCAAACCCTAGGTCACCTTGAAGAAGGTAAACTAGAAGCTGCATTCATCAAGTAAGTACTACTTCTTCTAATTCCATTTGAAGTTCCCATTCTGTTAACATATGACAATGAGTACCATGCTAGATGAGAATTTTGAGGGTGTTGAAAAATTCAAAGCATGGAAGTATCCGATCATGCTCATCCTAGAATAAAATGATCTAGAAGGATTTATAAAGGAGGAAGTGGCAGAACTAGAAGAAGCTGAAGCTAAGTCCAAATACAAGAAGGACACAACAAAGGCTAAGAGAATCATAGTTGATTCCATTAAAGATAACTTGATTCTTCAAGTATCCTCAATGAGGACACCAAAAGAAATGTTTGATGCTCTATCTCACTTATTTGAAGGAAGAAACATAAATAGAAACATGACCTTCAACAATCACATCAAAAGTGTAAAGGCTCAAAAGTTAGAAACCATGCAATCATATTTCACAAGAGTAGCTCAAATCAAGGTGCAGTTGGAAGCTATTGGTGATATGGTTGAAGAATCAGAAATTGTAATGACCACCTTGAATGTTCTTCCAAGATATTGGGAATCCTTTATCTAAGTAATCTATTCAAGAAGAAGAGTAACCAAGTTCTGATAGTTATGGGAAGAATGTGTTCAAGAAGAAGAAAGAATAATAGCTAAATAAGAGAAGCTAAATGAAAATGAGGATCAATATTTGGTCATCTATACCAAAGGAAAGAACACGAGAAAGAGTCATGACCATCCTTCTAAAAAGACTCAAGGGTTTAAGAAGTCCAAGAAATACTTCTCAAATTATGAATTCTTCAATCATAATATGGGACACATTGCTATAAACTATCCCATGAAGGTAGAACAAGTCAAGAAGAAGAAAATATTTCATCCCCATGTTGTTGAAGACAATGATCAAGAAGATGAGGAAAGAGTTAAGGAAAATGAAGATTCATGTGAAGAATATGTCTTGATCTCTGCACTCACAGGTTCAGTTTCACCAGGGAATGACACATGGCTAGTAGATAGTGGTTCCTCCAAGCACATGACATGTTACAAGGACTCACTCTCGTGCCTTATACAAAAGGAGTCCCCACACAAAGTAATGGTTGGTGATTATTACCAATATCCGATCAAAGGAATGTGAGAAACCTCCTATAAGCTGGATGTTGGAAAGTCCATGAAAATGAAGGATGTCCTGTATGTCCCAAGACTAAAGAATATCCTTGTTTCTATCTCATCCTTAGATAAGAAAGGGTTCAAAGTTTCTTTTGTAGATGGAGAAGTTCTCATCTGGACAAAATGAAAAACTATAGATGATGTAGCAATTATTGGAGTTGAAGAAGGAGGACTCTACATTTTAAAGGGACATGTATATTCAATATTGATGATTAGTACCATAAGCCAATGTGATCTAGAGAACAAAAGGCTTTTCCATATACATTACAAAGCATTTCCAATTGTGAGCAAGGTTGTGATAGGTTTACTAGAGATTCAAATATATCATGAAGGAGTGTTCAAAGGATGTGCACGAGGAAAAAATACTAAGGACCCTTATCCAAAAAATGAAAACAAAGCAAAAGGGATCTTAGATATTATTAATTCAGATATATGCGAGCTAATGCAAACTATTTCATTAAGAGGGTATGTTTACTATGCTTCCTTTATTGATGACTAATCCCGCAAAAATTCAATCTATTTCCTGAAGAAGAAGGATGAAGTGCTTGAAAGGTTCAAAGAGTTTAAGGCCCTTGTAGAAAACCTCTATGAAAAGAGGATCAAGATCTTAAGATTAGATAATGGAGGACAATTCACATTAGGTGAATTCAATCAGTACTGCAAGGAAGTTGGGATTAAGAGGGAGCTAACTATTCCCTATAATCCACAACAAAATGGTGTAGTAGAAAGAAAGAATAGATCTATGATGGAAGTTGCAAAATCCATGATCCATGATCAATATCTACCTATGTACCTATGGGAAGAAGGAGCCAAAGCCTGAGTATATGTTCAAAAAAAAATTCCCATATTAATCTTGGAAACAAGACTCCAGAAGAGATATTTACCAGAGAAAATCCTAAAACAGTCACCTAAATATATTTGGTTGACTGGTATACATACACATTCCCAAGAGAAAAAATCAAAGCTAGCTTCAAGAAATAAGGGATTGTTAGTAGGATATAGTGAGCAATCAAAATATTATCGAATATATAACCCACGATATTATCCAATTGAATTAAGAAGAGATGTCACCTTTGACGAAGATACAACTTTCAGAAAATCAAAGAAAGGTAAGGAAGAAGAAGAGGCACATGAAACTTCGAGAGCTGCAGAAGGCCCTAAACCAGTTAGGAACGAAGAATACTAACAAATTCCTGAGGATCATGACATGACACAACCTCCAAGACTTGAAGAATTTCACAATGAAATGATCTCACATAAGAGAATACCTACCTGGGCTCGTGAAGTAATTGAAGAAGCAAAAAGACATGGTGTCCCAGAAGGAACCATCAGAGAAATGAATAAGCCAAAGCCATTCCCTATTTATGTAGATTTGATGTGTGATCTCGTTGATAAAGAGCCAACATGTTTTGAATAAGCAACAAAGAAGAAGGAGTGGGTTGATACAATGGTCAAGGAATACCAATCCATTATAAAGAATGACGTATGGGAAATAGTACGAAGACCAAAGGAAAAGTCAGTGGTATCCTCGAAATAGATCTTCAAGACAAAGAACTCACTAGATGGTAGTATAGAGAAGTACAAGGAAATATTCGTAGCTCCCGGATTCTCCGGGAAGGATGGAATCGACTATGAGGATAACTTTGCACCAGTATAAAGGTACACCTCAATTAGAGCCATCCTTTCCTTGACATCCAATATCAAGTGGAAATTACATCAGATGGATGTAAAGACAACCTTTCTAAATGGATTGATAGAAGAAGAACTATATATCAAACAACCACAAGGTTTCAAGAACGATGATCAGGAAACTCATGTATGTAAAATCAAGAAGGCATTGTATGGGTTAAAGCAAGCACCTAGAGCATGGTATGGAAGAATCAATGGATTCCTGATGAGTTTGGGCTTTACCAAGAGTAAAGTAGATTCCTATCTCTACTATAAATTTGGGGGTGATGGAGTTATGATATTACTATTGTATGTAGATGATCTATTCTTCATAGGCAAAGATAGGCCCATCAACGAATGTAAGAAGAAGCTTGCTGCAGAATTTGAAATGAAAGACCTTGGAATGATGCACTATTTTCTAGGCCTTGAAGTATGGTAGTATCCAGATGAGATTTTCCTAAACCAAGGAAAATATGCAGTAGAAATCCTAAAGAGATTTGGGATGATATATTGCAAGGCTATGACTAATTCAATGACAACAAATTTGAAACTAGTGAATGATGACACTTAGAAAGTAGAAGATGCCACCTTATACAAATTATTGGTTCTCTAATGTACTTAACCAATACAAGACTAGATATATGTTTTTTTGTAAACACTCCAAGTCAATATATGGTGAATCCCAAACATATTCAACTAGTAGGAGAAAAACATGTGATGAGGTATATAAACGGGACTTTAGACTATGGTCTTAGATATGCATAAAATGGCGTGATCAAATTGCATGGATTTATAGATTCAGATTGGGAAGAAAGTGCCAAAGATAGAAAGAGTAATTCTTGATGTTGTTTTAGTTTGGCATGTGCAATGATCTCATGGTTTAGTAGAAAGCAGTTTGGTATTGCACTTACCATGACAAAGGCTGAATATATTGCAACATGTTCAGCCTGTAGTGAATCAGTATGTGTTCGCAAGATGTTGACAATATTATTTGATGCAGAGATAGATGTTACTGATATCCTTTGTGATATTCAGATTTGTATTAAGTTGATAGAAAAATCGACGTTTCATGACAAGTTGAAACATATCGAAGTTAGATATCATTACATCTGGGGTATGGTACAAAAGGGAGTTGTAAATCTCAAGTATGTTCCTACAAAGGAACAAGTGGCAGATGTGTTTAATAACCCTCTGTCTCACATAAAGTTTGAACACTTTCAAGACAAGCTTGGCGTAGTCCAAAAGGACATCCCTCGAAAGAGAGAGTGAAGTAATATGGTATAAGGATGTAGTGGTGGTAGCTCCACCTAGAGTAGGGTAATTCTTGCTAGGATTGTTGGTCTGAAAGGGTTAGTAAGTCAGGAAAGGCCTGTTGATCCTTGGGGGATTAGTATGTCTGGCTAGGCCATTTGTATGACTAGGCCTGTTGAATAGAAAGGGTTAGTAAGTTAGACAAAATTCCTAAATGGATCTACTAGAGAACTCACCAAGATACTACTCCAAGATAGTTATAGGGTAAGATTTAGTTTCAGTATTTACACACTCATGTTGCAGATGATGTCTCAGTATTTACATACTCATGTTGCAGATGATGTTGCGGTATTTACATATTGATGTTGCAGAAGATGTTCTAGTATTCACGTACTGATTTGGGAAAAGATGATTCAGTATCCACATACTGATGTTGTAGAATAGGATCCAGTATATGCAGAAGATGATTCAGTATCCACATAATGAAGTTGTAGAAGATGGTTCAATATCTACTAACTAATGTGACAGAAGATGATCCGGTACACACAGAAGATGATTCAATATTTACATACCGAGGTTGTAGAAGATAACTGAGATGATATCGATGATGAAGATGTATGACAGTGTTCCAAAACTTCCTATGACATATAGAGACTCACCATTCATATGTATAGTTGTGGTAGTAGTTGCTTCCTTCGTTGAATACCTTCCTAGTTAAGAAGGAGTGTTAAAGTATTGTAACTTAGGAATATATTCAAGATGTATTGATTGTATTCCTCCATCACAAGATGAGTTTGGTAATGTAAGAGTAATTGAAAGAATCAATGTAAACCTATGCATGTAAGTCAAGTCAATAGTACCCAAGTGTCATTATAATAAATATTATTTTTTGTCTCTTCCTAGGCAAGTCGGCCATGTCAGGTAGCGAATTCAGCCACGTTAGGTCCTAGGCCAAGTCAAGTGACAAATATAAATAGGGAGGTGCTCCCTTTCAATTGTACACATTCGATCAAGCAAGTTTGCAAGAGAGATAAGAAAAATTTCGCCATAAAGAAGAGATAATTAGTTGTCTAGGTATTACATTGATCTCGTTGAGTTCTATACCGAGGAAGTTTTGTGGGGTTTTATCCCTTATGGTTTCCCCAAGGAAAATATTTTTGTTCTTTATGTTACTATGCTTTTTGTTCTTTCAATGATCCTACTAGTGAAAATTGTTTTAAGATATCATCTAAGCAATTAAGAAAAACTTAACAAAATGTAGATATAAAAATTTATAATACCAAATGGCCAATTATTGAGATTCTATCCCATTCCATATTGTTCAAATTTCATCAACTTGCACCATACTTAAAAAGGGTTTCAAACATCTATTTGAAGTTAAAATGTTAGATTATTTCAAGAAACTCTTTTAAGATTGTAGATCTTCTCATTGATTGTTCTTAGCTCAAATGAAAATAAAAATAAATATAATATCAAATGGCCAATTCTTTAGATTCTAGATAATTCCATATTGTTTTAATTTCATCAAGTTCTCCCCTAACATTTGTTGTAACTATGGATTTTACACACACACACACACACACACAAATATTGAATGTATGTTATTTATGAACATGCATGTGAGTAATTATTCATTTGATTATTGAGGAGACTCATTTGAGATCGATTTTGGATGTTTAAGATATTCCACCCATAGAATAATGTCAAAATTTCAAGATACCTCAATCAACTAATAAACCAAAATAGAAAAATGCATTACCCACCAATTGTAACATGCCATATTTCAACCACCTACTTCACCATCACCTTGATATCTTTTATGACACCCCAATAACATGTGGTTGTTAAAATTTAAAGGATTAAAGAAGAAACCTCAATGTATCACATTGTCCCATGATATTAATGATCAAATAACCTAGTTAATCCTTGGATGGGGTGTGAGAGATGATAAATTGTTATATTCATGCTACCCAAATGTCATCCCCATAGTCAAATTCCAACCTAAGGGATGTATCCAACCATAATGGAAATAACCATCCTTTGAACACTTCACATGTGGGAGGAAACTACAGATGAGATGGGTGCTAAGTGGTTGTTCCATAGGAAGGTGGATTATACTATAGGCCCTATTTGTTTGATGATGGATAAGAGAAATGGTCCTCATTCTAGAAAGTGTATTTCAAATGGGGAAAACATGATTAACAAGACCCTGTGGTTGCTTGAATGGAATGAGAGATAGTGGAGGGGATTATAAATTTGAGATGGTGAGATATTGAATAGTTTGATTATGGTTTAGTTTTACTCGTGGCTGCTCTTGATTTAGGAATAACCCAAACTGGGATTAAAGGGATTCCTCAAGCACATCGATTCTATTAGAGTGGATTTCCTCCCCAACGATGACCTTTGTTTCAAGGGACATTTGGCATGCTCTCGTGTTTCCCTCCTTAGTGATAAATCCATAGTTGTAATTCACCAAAAGAGAATGGTGGGATAATGTTAAGGTGAGAAAGGAGAGAAGAATATCTTCCCAATACAGGGCATGTCAGGAATTTGAGGAGGCTCACATGATGTACATGGAGAAAATTCCAAGTGAGGTGGAGGATGAGTTATCCAAAAACAAATTATGGGTCAAGTCCTATAAAGTATAAATGAGAGTTGAGTAGATAATTGAGGAAATTTATCCATGGGTAAGGGACTCTAGGTTCACTAGAATCAAATAAACCAAGTATTATAAAACCCTCAGCCTCTAGTAGAAAATGAAATCCATTCTTGGCATGGTCCTGTTAGAAATTCAAGATGAAAGAAATGAAATGTTTCTCCAAGTGGATGAGATTCAAGATCCGATGGGGTAGGTTATGGATAGGAAAACATCATTATTAAAACCATTACCAGTTTATAGTTCACTGCTCCATGCAATTCCTTAGCTATTTTCTTGGGACATGCAACAACTCCATAGTCCTGTAAGGGCATGAAGTTCCCCATATTGCTATCTCTAATGACAAAGTTAAATACTAGTCTAGGTTTTCTTAAGTCTATTTTTTGGTTTAGTAAATACTGTAAGTGTGGTCTAGGCCGAGTAAGTACCTCCATATATAGGTTCAATAATACTTGAGTCATTATTGGTCTTCTCAAATATTGTTTAAGTCATGATCTTGTTTTATGGACAATAGATGATAGTTTATTATTTTATCTTTAGTTGGGATTCCCATATGGAATACCCACATTGCTAATATCTAGAAATTTTGTTTGAAGTAATATAATTTCATGAATATTACCAAAAAAAACTTCCCAAGTTGATGGTCTAATACCTCCCACTATTGTAAACAAATACAATAGGTCATATATAAAAGACACATAGGAACAATTCCATATGCATTATTTTTCAAACACTTGGAAGCCAAATAAACTATGTTTCATCTTAAATTGATAATCCCATCTCCTTATATTAAGTAAA
>LPNX010094139.1:180285-191191 GCA_001517045.1 Pseudotsuga menziesii | reverse complement strand
TTTTATTCTTTTGGAAACTTTAATCAAAAGAACCTATTATATATCGATGGTCATCCATGCATGCATGTGAACATTGTAGGTTTCATAAATAGTTGTAGGTGCTCATTTTCTAGTGCAAATTACTCATTTGCGGAACACTTTTGAATGATAAGGAGTTGTTTATGAAAATGAAAGAATCTAGAATTGTTGTTTCACATACAATATGTAGTTTGGGTCCTCATGGTGAGTTGTTAATAAACTATAATTTTCATAGACCAAAATCATCTTGTTAAAGATTCCTTGTATTAGGGACGCCTTTAGATGTCCCCTTAGAGCGTAATAAAAATAGCATTAAGTAATTGTACAATTTTTATTTTCATTGGAATCAATGTTAACGTATTGCTTAATTCAACATTTGTTTTTATAAAGTCGTTGGTTGCATGTTACTCTTGGAAAAAAATGCCATGCTTCCAATAATTGTTTGGTGTAATGTTTGAACATGGTAAATTCATTATGTTTACCAATATCATCAATGTAACATTCAACATTTTTTCAATTAAAATTCCGATGAAGAGAGACCTATCCACCATTTACCATTGCACTCCACTACAATGTCAAATTGTTAGAAGGCTACTAAATGAGTACATGTTAGCGAGGGAGCATAAAAATCTTGGTTCAATCAACCACCTATTCAATTTCCATGACTATATCCGAAGTCACCAATGCATAATGTCTACAATAATACTAATGTTGGAGATGAAGGAAATGAAATGGAGGTTGGTATGAATTATTTTCTATGATATTATAGTGCCATGGTGATAATGATATTACATGCATACCAATAAGACAGTATCAGAGATGATGCCATATCATTGATATCATCTTCAAAAACCTGAAATATGCTTCCACCATCCCTCTCTTTGGACAAGGAAGAAATTCTATCCAGCTAGGGACAATGTTACTTTACAACTTTAAATGAATGTATGGTATGTCATACACATGCTTCTTAAAATTTCAAGGTAACTAACCATTAATTATCCAATATTTTGAGGACTCTTGTCACACAATCAAAATTCAAGAGGGTCGATTTTATGGATGCTTGATGAAAATGTACATTTCTATTACCCATTAATTGCAAGTTAATCAAAGATAAGGTAATTCTCAGTGATAGCATCTTGTCTTGCCTGACAGTTGTGATGAAGAAAATAAAATGATGAAAAGGTTGGGTGTTGAGTAAATATTATATCATGTGTGTCTAAATAATTGTAATCTATATAGAGCTGAATACATGGACAAAGAGGCATGCAAAGAATGTGAGAATGATAGTTACACTAAAAAAAAAGGGTAAAGCACATGTTCCTCCTCTTAAGATATTGAGGCACATAAATATAATTGAAAGGATTCAAACACTCTTTCATTGAAAAGAGCTAGTCAAGCTTTAGGGGTTGTATACCTCACATAAAATTGAACTATGAGTTATGCGGATCTCAACATATTCAATAACCATAAAGCATATGGAGGATACTTTGAACAATAAAGTCAAGGATGAAGTAGAAGCTTTGATTACGCATAACTATGGATAGATTTAACTCTTAATATTCCTTACAAAAATTTAACTATAATCTTTGTACAATAGCAAAGAATAAAAAAATGCAATGGTTATCCATGAAGAGTGAATATTTTATGCTAGTTCTTATAGTCCGTGGGAGAAGACAAGTGAAGAACATGGATGTTTACATACAACTATTGATCGATGAGTGTAAACAATTATGGGAAGGGATGTACTTGTATATGATGTATCAAGAGTACCCACTATAGTAGAGAGGTCTTTCACAATGTATGGCACATGTCTATACACCACACATGATTATCTGAGATTAATAGATTGCTCTAGTACGCATGTTGAATGATTTTTTTTATATTCAGAAAATTATTTTGGCATGGTTAATATGTTGCAACTATATTCTTTAATACTAATGTTCCTTGTCTATAATAAAATCATAGGTTTTGTAACAAGAAGGTATGAAGATGTAAATTTTTGTGGACCTTCTATAAAGGCTAGTTGGTCTAGCCACCTACAATATCCAATGTATAACTCCTTGAGGGTATCCCCCCATAAGACTACCCTATAGAAGAGAAACATTTTATTTCAATAGAAAACTAAAGAGAATTGAAATACATGAAATAATGACATGAGCTGACGGGATTAGGGCATATAACATAGATAAAGAGAAGAAGATTACAAAAATAATTCAATTCAATGATCCTAAGTTTTTCAATACCTATGTTGAGAAAATGTCTATTCAGATGGAAATAAAATCTGTATTTTATAAGATTCCCTATGGAGAGAATCTTAATATTTCCTACTTATAAGATCTCATGCATATATTTAAAAAAAATTAATCTTCTTTAGGAGGAACATATCATTGAAAAAGGTAACACAAACGGTCTTCAAGTAGGAGTTGGTTCAAATGGATGATTATCTTAGTTTGTTATCCTCTATGACTACTTGGATCTCCTAAGTAACTGTTATCTTTGGGTCACCCTGAGCTTTGATCCTCTGATTCACATGGTTCTGTTGAAGAGAACTAAGAGTAGGACTTTCATTGGACCTAAACGGTTGCCTACACCCCCTATGTAGTGGTTGAACAACATAAAGAAAATGCTTCTTTTAGTGGTATGGTCTCACCTTTAGTCCATGAACATATTCACAACATGTAAAATAGAATTGGAAGCTAGTAAAAAATCCCGATGCTCGAGACGTTTAATCTTGGATGCATGAAAGATGACCTTGGAAACTCTCGTACCAAAGACACTCACTACACAAAGTATCTAGTTCTCCTCTAGCACACACAAACATTTTTGGGATGTTCTCTCACATATAGTGCTATTTGTATGCTTGGGAATGGCCACCAAGACCTCAATCTCTCGGATCAGATGGATGGATTTTAAAATAGGCTCCACAAAATTGTTAAGGTACAGATGGAGCTAGATGCTAAACTCAATGTGTTGTGTAATGAGGTCACACTTAAGGTATTTCATAGGAATGTTTATCCTACTCAATCCAAGCTTATCTTACATTGGGAGAGGACCATAGGTAAAACAAGCAAGGAGAATGTATAACTTGAAGCCTTTGGTTCCAAGGTGACTCCCCCCATAACATCTCAGATTATACTTAGATTTATTTGTTGCTACCTCTCCACTAAGTTTTTGTGTTTATCTAATCATTCATTTTTTTCTTCAAATTCTGTTATTTCCATTTTGTCGCTAGTAAACCTATATTTTGTGGATGTTATGGTTTTCTATATTTTGTATTCCATGCAACAACCCAAATGGCTCTCCAAAATTACAATGGTCTATAGATGGCCAACGCTGAACAACTTTACAAGCTAAATTGTGTAGCAATTGTCACTGGAGAAAAGGGTCTCGAGGATTATATTATATTCATGAGATATTTGGAATCTAATGTCATGGATAACTTGTTGCATGATACCTTCAAAGATAGATACCCTTATGTAAAAGGATCCAAGGTTTCTACTAATAAGACGACATTCCTTTCAAAGGGATATGGGTTTGTAAGCTTTGGGGATGCGAATGATAAAGGTTGGGCTCTGATAGTGATGAATGGAATGTTTTGTTCCTCCATACCTATGTGAATAGAACTTACCACAACAAAGAATAATACATATTATCAACCACTGTATTGTAATGTGGCTACCTAAACCTCCCAAATACAACTCTATTTGTTGGTCACTTAGATTCGTTTGTTATTGTCAAGTTGTTGGTGCAAGAATTAATCAGTCATTTGGGAGACTCTATACATTTCACAATACTTGTGGGAAAGTGTTGTAGATTTGTCCAATTTAGAAACAAGGCATGTGCAAAGGTATATCTGCAAATGCTATAGGGTACAATTTTTGGTCAACAACCAATTAGGATTTCTTGGGGAAGAAGTGTTGCAGACAAACAAATGTACCCTGTAGGGTGGGTTCAAATCCAAAAAACAAATCCAAATCAATGGAATTGTGCATATTATGGTTATGGTTACATACAAGGATACAACCATGTTTATGGTTATGACACACAAAATCAAGGTCCCAAAATGTATAGTTATACTCCTCCAAACGCAAACTATCGGCAACAATAAGTTAGTCTGACACACCAAACATTTCAAAGGATGCAAACTTAGATTTTCTTAGGATGAAGCCATGCAAAAAAACAAGTGTATCCTGCAGGGTGAGTGCAAACATAACAACCATATTCAAATCAATGGAATGGTGAATATTACATGGTATAAAATGTTGGTTATGGTTAAGTCGCACAACCTCAAGATCGAAATATGTACAAATATACTCCTCCAAATGCAAGCTATCAACAATACTAATTTAAGCTGGTGCATTCAAAAACAAAATTTTAAAGGGATTTTTAAAATTTAAAAGAATTTAGACTTATCTATATGATTGGTTTGATTTTGCTTGTCTTAAAATGAGAAAACATTAGTTTGATAAATTTGTATGACTTTCTTATTATTTTCTAATAGTAATAATATTTTTTTAAAATAAAAACTAGTTATCTTCAGTGATTTGTCATTTATTTACTTATTTTGAAATTAGCCAAAAGCTAAATACAACCCATTAAAACCTAATAAAATTGAAACTATGGAAAAACACTAAAAAGGAATATTTAAATATTTTTTTTTTACCATAAACGTGTACATGTTTACCTCATTATATAAAGATTATATATATATATATATATATATATATATATATAATAAAACTGAAAACTTGGCAAAATACTTGAAAAGATCCATATCTCTCTCTAAATATTTTTTTTATAGATAGTTTTATATTAACCAAGTTCATCATTCTTCATTTTTATAGCCACTTGAATAAAGTAGATTAATTAATCAACAACTTCTCATACGTTCATATCACCCCTATCACATATAAGAACACACTCGAAGTTTTGAAGCCACTAAGAAATCCAGCTTACAAAACCCTCATAGGTCTTGGGATTCTCACAAGCATGGATTAGCATTAATTAGTAAATCATTTTGGGAATCACACCCACTTAATTATGTTTCTCTCAACTCTCAACTACATGTAGTTAAATTCTCCATGCAATGGCTAGAAAATTTGAACATCACCTCTTTGAAACCATTTAAAAATTCTTGCCTCACAAGGCCTTGGAGTTTCACATTAGAAGATTCAATCCTAATGTTGAATCATATTATTTTGGAAATTATTGTTATAAATTTTTAGATCTATAATTGACAAAACCAATAGGGAAACTTTCAATTGTATACACACTACAATTCAAATGGTTGGATCATTTCAACAATGGTTAGATTTAATACAAGCATTAGATTTTAAAGTTTTATTTGATCAAAACCAACCTCACACAAATTAGATCTTAACGTACACATTAAAACATAATAGATAAACTCAACATTAACACCACTCTCCTTACATCAATATAGTAAATCTACTACTAAAACATCAAAAATCACATATGCATGCACAATTTGGGACACCAAACACATCAATTTCTATTACCCGTAAAAAATGATTACATTACAACAATTTAGTTTCTCTCAACTTGAAAATGAAAATCTAAAACATCAAATAAAATTTTCAAGTCCTCATGTAGAAAGGTGCTTTTGATGTAAATATGTTTTACTTCCTAACCTTGAGAAGTATGAAGTGAAAGAACAAGTTGGATTGAGTCCATATTTGAAACAAGGGAACTTTTTTAAGAGTAATCAATACCTTCACCATATGAGAAACCTTCGACAAAATACCAGACTTTAAATTTTGTTCATGCTTTCATCTACTCAAAACTTAGTCATGAATACCCACTTAGAATGAACAATCTTTTGACATTCAGGGAGAGGAATAATATCCAAAGTGTCATTTTTTAATGAGTGCATTTATTCATTCATTACTTCTTCTCATTTATGGAAAGCACCTTATTCTCTATAAGGCTACGAATCTTCAATATCTATTTACTGTGCCATAGCATCTAAATACCTTGACATAACTAAGAGTGAGTCTTATGTGGATCAGTGGGATAACTAGTTGAAGTACTGGTAGCTTCCCTTGTATTTAGTGTCACGAATGTGGAGTAGCTAGAGGTGCAAGATCATTAAGGTGAACTGTAGGAAGTCAGAGTCTCCATTTCATGCTCATCATCTCATGAAAAAGGACAATCATAAAAATGATATAAGGACTTACAAGAAGTAGTGGAAGAAGAGAAAAGTAGAAAATAATATGTGGGCATGCATGCCAAGGACTCTTCATCAAAAGGAACATCTCCCTAAAAGATAACCTTTAATGCGAGAGGTACATATAATCTATAGGATTCAACCTCTTCATAATATCCCACAAAGATACTTTGTTTACATTGAGGTTGCATTGCTTTACACTTTTGATCGAGAAGGTGAGCGCATGTTTTATAGGTAAACACTTTCAAATGATTGACATCAACTTTTTATCTTAGATAAATCTTCTTCTAGAGTTACATTCATTATTTCTTTCCATAGTATGACTATGATTCAACTCATAATTAACATGATTGATTTACCCCAAAAGTGTGGATCTAAATTTTTTTTATTGAGCCATGTAAATATCCATTTGTGTTAAATTTTAACGTTCAACTACATTATTATGCCATTAAGTGTAGAGCACAATATGTTGCATTTGAGTGCCATGTGTCATAGAGAACACAAAGAAGTGTTTATTGACATATTATTCAACATTGACAATGCAAATTCTCATAATGACATGTCCAAACTAATTTACAACCAATATTAAAAAAAAAAATCTTGAATTTTATTTTGATGGAATAAACCCATGTACTTGAGTGTGATCATCATTAAAAGTGAGAATGTCTCGTGCACTTGGAAAACATAGAGTGGAAAATTGTTCACTTATGCCACTGTGAACCAATTTTAATGATTGTTATGCTTGCCATGATTAACCAATGGGATAATTTTAGGGGCAAAATTTAGCCCATGGGCTATTTTTCCATGTTTTTGTCCAAAAAAAAGATTTTGCATTTTGCATTTTTTGAAGCCTCACCCCTAAAAAAAATTCACCTTAAAAATTGCCAAATTATTATATAAATGATATAAAATCCTTGCAAATTAGAATAGTTTTTATAAAATATCGCCAAACATTTTATAGTTGGCATTTTAAGAATTGGTAAGATTCACCAACATTTTTACACTTTCAAATAAGTATGGTTCCTTAAAATCATCCTTGAACCATATTGATATGGATCTTTGTAATGTGTACGCATGACACAACCATGACACACATAAATATTGCATGAAACAAGGGGAAATCCATGCACCATTTAAAAAAGTAAGAGTTGTTATGAGTAGTGGTAATTCAAATATACAAACAACTCATGCCAAAGTTTGCTCAAGTGATCGATGCGAGAATTGAAGATTGTGGTAGGTGATGAGGGTTCAAAGTTGCATTGAAGAGTCATTAACATGACCTAAAGTTATTTCATGCATAGAATCCTTTAGATATTAGATGAGAAAATCATGAGGCCAAAAATCAATGGATTTTCCATCACCTAAATGAGTAATTTGAAAAATTAAAAGCATGTTGGTTGAGAGACAAGGAACATATAAAACAATGTTAATTTTCCCATTCATGAAATATATTATTCTTGCTCCTATAGCTTATAGAGGAGAACCATCACTAACAAAAATATGTAGGGATGTATATTCATTGATAATGTCATAAAATAAATTCCTTTTATTGGCCATATGATAAGGGGTCCTAGAGTCTAAATTCCACTGATTACTATTATGCTAACATGCCATTGCTAAAATATCATGAAGTTTAGTCAAAGAATATGAGGAAGAATAATGAGTTTGAATATTGTGCTTCTTCATGGTTGCTTACAACATTTGCATCTTCATTCAACAATGTGTACTAATATTCGCATCTTTGCCACCAAAAGAACATGTCCTTCGTGTGTTCTCTTTTGACAAGGGAAAGACTTGGTTCCCTTGTGGGACTATGAAGGAGTCATCATTGTAGGAGACTTGGTGGTATTGGGCAATGTGGTCCCTTTGGGATGCTTATTGGAGGGTTTTGTTCCTTTGTTGTTGTGACCAAAGAAAAGTTTATGTTTAATCTATATTAAGCACACTCATGTGTAAGAGCTTGTATTTATCACATGTTAAATGTTCATAAAAAACTCAAAATACACAATTTTATAAGTTCTAAGTAATGCATCTCTAGTGGAATAAAATGTAGAGACAAAAATATCAAAAGGAGACAAGATAGTGGAAATAATAGCCATGATTTTAGGGTTAAGTGGTTCCAGAATCTCCAAGATGAAGCATTAAGAGTTTGAATTTAGTAATGCAATCTTCAATTTTGGGGAATTCTACCCAATAAAGAGAGATGAGACGATTTCCCAGCTAATGAGAATGAATTAGATTAGATTTCCCAAAGTGTTGCATAGTCTTAGACCATGATTCTTGTAGTTTATAAAGTGTCTAGAAATGAAATTTCATGTATTTAGAGATGGACATCTCAGTAAGGCCTCCTTCACCATTGTGATTCAACAATTTCGCACATTTCTTCGTATCTAGTGGTACAAGATATATTCCAAGTGTTTTTTAATAAAGACCTTTTCTTTAGAGTCGGTCTTCTATACATGATTTCTAGGAGTAATTATTAGTGTTTGTTAACCAAATCACATGAGGGTTACTAGTATCCATTATGCAAGTAAAAGAGTAAAAAATAAAATTAGTTGAAAGAAAGTGCTCATCTATGTAGATTTTTAAAAAAGAGCTAAAATGCCACTAAAAATTAAGTCTAAATGAGGAAGGTATGCCCTATAAAGCTTAAAAATGAGGATAAGCCCTTCACGTTTCTAGAAAAAAGAAAACATAACTCCATCATATAGATAATAAAACTTAAACCACCTATTTCACTATGTAGAGGACTAAAAATACACGTTTTGATAAAAACAACACCAAAATCCGAGTCTAGACGGAAAAGTTATGTGAGCTTGAAATTCCCTTAAAAAGCGAAAGGTGAAACCCCACACGGGTTAAAGTGCCACAAGGTGTGATATTAGTGACTTGTTGACTAGGTAGTTGATATACATATTAATTGGGATGTTGGTTCAACACTTAAGAGGATGGTCCACATGGAAAACTAAGGTGAGGTGGCACCCATGTGTAGGGCTACATAGTGAGTGGTTGCCACATACATGGGTGAATGTGGGTCTGACCGCTATGTTGGAGCCTATTTATAGCATGTCCATAGGAGGAGGGAGGTGCATATTACATTCCAAAGAGGAATGGGGGACAACCAAATGGAAAGATGTGGTGGCTAAAGAGATTTTCATGGTTACAGTAAGGCAATAGGGATGGGGTGGTTTAAAGGATGGTGTTTGTGGATAAAGCATAGTGGTAGGCTCAAAGGAGGGGTTGATGGTGGGTAAATGTGATGGGAGGGTATTGACATGGATGTAAAGCAATCAATGAGAGGTGTGTTTTATGGCAAGGACCGAAGGTGTTGATTGGTAGTTAGGGACCACCAATGAAAAGGAGGTAGATGTAGAAAATATGCCAAAGACAAAGTGCAAACCATAAAATATATGAAACTACTAGTTGGAAATTTCCCAAATTCATTAGAAAAATGACCAACACAAAATATATATAGGAATTGATTAAAAAATCAAAATAAAAGTTATAAAACCTTGTGTAGTTGACAAAATATCTCGATCTAGATCAAGAGGAACTTGATTTTTCTGAAATAAGAAGTGTTCTTAATATATTGTTACCTATGATCATTTTAATATATTGTTCTATATTTAACATAGATCCATTTTAATTACAATCTATAATAGATAGGGATCCAATTTCTTGAGGTGTAATTTTTTTTCACATTGAAAAAACTTACACCTTAATAAATTTGATCTCTCTTGATGCTTGATTCGGCTAAGTTTTAAATGAATGGATGCTGGTTTTAGTTTTTATTTTGAATTTCATGAGCCAATATGAAATTTTTTAATTAATAATTAATGTATTCTTAAGGTCACAATCAAACAAATACCTAATTGGGTGTATGAGACCCTCTTGTTTGTAGAATAAGAGACCCCTTTTTAATTAATAATAATCTATTTTTAAGATTACACCCAAACACATACCAATTAGGTATCCGAAACGGCCTTAGACAAAAAAAAACCCTCTACACATCAATATAATTATTACAAAAGTATACATACTCCATCCCTCATGATTTAAACCTATTGTCTTTTAAGTAAGAAGAAACACATGTTGTATAAGCCCATATCTATTTTTATTTCCCGGCCTTATGTGTAAATCCAACGTCGGCATGTAACGATCATACACACGGAATGAGTGAAGACCAATATATATAATCAATCTCATTTCTCTTTTGGCTCCTCGTGAGTTCGCTTTTGTGTGGATTCTAGATCAGAATTTGTCCGGTGTGATACAATTTTAGTATATAGATCGAGCTGTCTTTGATCTACTGCACCTCGCACCTCGCCATTTAGTAGAATTTTTACTGTGTTTTGACGAGTTCGCTTTTGTGTGGATTCTAGATCAGAATTTGTCCGGTGTGATACAATTTTCGTATATAGATCGAGCTGTCTTTGATCTACTGCACCTCGCCATTTAGTAGGATTTTTTACTGTATTTTGACGGTTTTCCTATATTCGTAGGGTTTTTTTTCTCTTTTCAATAATTCATCTGATGCAGCCAACTTCCGTAGACGCACCCAAGATGGATTCCCAGCCACAGCAGATGCAACAACAACAACAGTGGATAATGATGCAACAACAGCAGCAACACCAACCGCGGATGATGTTGCAGCCGCTTACTCCCCGGATTAGGCCCCGGCAACCCCAACCTCAAGCCCAG
>LPNX010094139.1:167783-179941 GCA_001517045.1 Pseudotsuga menziesii | reverse complement strand
ATAATCCTCCAAACAAAAGTGCAGTCTGCAGGGTGAGTTCAAACCCAACAACCAGATTCAAATCAATGGAATGGTGCATATTATGGTATAAAAATGTTGGTCATGGTTGGTCTAAGTGTAAACCTTTTTTTCTTTTCTTGCACAAAGCATCTAAGATTTAGGGAAATACCTCTTTCTAATTGCACACCAAAAGACAAGATGGATTTTGCTTTGATGCCTTTTAGATAGAAATATCATAGATTATAAAATGGTAAAATTACTCATGTAGTAGAGGAGATATAGAGAATTCAATTTGTTTTTCTAATGTTTCTTGTATTTGGCATAATCCCCTTTTATGTAACTTTTGGTTATGTGTTTTACATGTAAAATAAAAAACAAAGGAAAAACATTTTCTTCTTTCATTTATTGTAATATCTAAGAAGTATGTATGATTTTTTGGACATATATATTACACAATCATAGTTTTTTATTATTCCAAAGGTGTTCCAAAGATAACTATGTTGGCTTTCCAATCAAGGATTTTTCCAACATGCTATTTAATAGTTTTGCAAGTAACATAACAAACTAATGTGTACACAACTCAGAGGTTGAAAAGGAAATGATAAAAAATACACCTAATATGACCAACAATAACTAAAAGTTTCCAAGAAATGTTGTGCCTCCCCATATGTACCCCTATTCCTTATTAGTTCCTTGTAGTTTATATTGAAAGCATCAATGCATTTCTCTTGAACACTAAATACACCAAGAAATGAAGGGAGATTGTAAGCTGTGGCATGAGACAATAGTACACACAATGTGTGCAAGGTAAAAATTTCAAGAGAGAGTTTGATGGGTTCATCGTGTTGGGATTAAATTTTGTAGGATCTTAAGGGTGATGCACCAACCAAAAAAGAAATGCTAAAAACTCATCATATGTTGAAGCATTAGGTAAAAACATAGAAACTATAAATGGTTCCACTAAATCTTCAACTAATTGGAGTTTTAGTTATAGATGGTTAAGAAATTTCGTTAATAATTTCTCTTATGATGGTTAAGAAATTTTTAAGACAAAATTAGTCCTAAAGTTGCTTTTAGTTTTTTAGTTTCTAAACTTACTATTTCCTTAAAAAAACTGATTTTTAAGATAATATCATTATTTTTTTGAAAGGTAAAAGGATTTGGGGTTTTACATGACACTTTTTCTTAGCCATAGGAATTAAGCGAGAAAACTCAAAATCCCTTAAATAAAATTTTACATGCAGAGAATTGATCACTTCCATTAATGGTTGGGCATCAATAGGTTGGACATAACAATGGCTCCACTCGTATGCTCTATTCCCATTTCCAAGACCATCCAAATGCTTTGAGATAAAGTCCGTTCAAATTCAAAAAATTTATTTCTGCATAGTAATCCAGAGCTCAAGGAACATTATGGAATATTTTGTTATGTTTAAGGCAGCCCATGATGTTGTTGCTATTTCAAATCCTATGCACGTTCATTAGCCACCGAAAGCAAATCTTTGCGCAGCTAACAGACCCAGAATTTTGTTTTCTTAGCCAGGGGTAGTAGGGACCATGGTTTGTTTCTCTGGTGGTTGTACTACTGATGTAGACGCTTTGGTTTTGATTCTTGTAACAAATGATGATCTAGGTGGAGGAGGTTTTCTAGTGCTTTGTTTAGGAATGGTTAATTCCCTCCTTCGAGCACCATGTTGATGGCCCAGGTTGTAAGTTGATGGAAAAACCACAAGGCAATCAACAGGAGGAGAAATTCCAACTTGAAAGGATTAAAAAATTCCCATGCGGAGACGGTTCTATCCCCACATTGTTTGGGATGACTGAATTCTATGGATATAAGGCCTCCACTGACACAATGTGTTTAGATTCAAATGGATCTTCTCTTCCTATGTGGAAGATCTAAAAGTGCGAAGTAGCAGTAACTGATCTATAAAACTAAACTAAAATTGTGAATGTTGACAGTATGTGGTAGAACAATTAGATTAAGATGCTTGACAAATGTCGATCCAATCTATAAAAATATAAACCAGATTTATTTTTTTCCAAATTTGAATAGACCAAAACAATTACAATTGCAATATTTTATCCAAATAATTTTAAGCACACAATTCTTCTAACAGAGACACTAATTGAAAAATCAGCATTGTTAAGAGTGTCTATTTATGAATACTTAGAAAATTCTCTAATGTTAACCACCTCTTCTTGGAAGCTACATGTCCATCCTTAATGTTGGACTCTACTGATTCACAAACACTTTCCCAAGATTCTAAGGAGATGTTGATCCTCCTTAGCTTGATCTTGTCAAGTATTGGCACATTTTTAGGTCTCCCTTTGATGTACCTTTTCCATTCCACCATATTATCATATGATTTCATTGCTTCCTTCCTCCTTTGATTATGATAATAAAGGAGGCTAAATTGTTGTTTAAAGGCATTGCAATTTTATTGCATTTCAGTCAATCCTTTAAAAAAACCAGCCATCACCTTGTACAGGTCATTTTGGACCATGGAAGCCAGCTCTTAGATCTCTTCCTTGGTAAAATTGGAAAAAGAGGAAGCAACATATATGAATTGGAAATATTTTAATTGGTTTTCAAGGGCTGCAATATTTTCAACATGTTTAACATTAAACCCCTTAGTTTCTCTAATCTCTTGCTTGAGAAGATCATTCTTCTCTTGCAGTTGCTTTAGCTAGTCCTTCTATCTATTCTTCAAATCCTGCATCTGATTTTGATGATGTGCATTTGCCTAAGATTGCTCCTGTTTGAACTTCTGCAGTTCCTTTTTTTCATCTCAATTTCCTTATTGAGTGATGAAACTGAGTCTTTATTAGCCCCTCCAAAGGCTCCCATGGTAGTTGTTGTCTCCAGAGCTTTTTGTTTGAAAAGTATTGAAGCCATCTTCCATATGACCTGGTTTGGAATAGTGCCATGCACGAGTGTTCCTTCTCTAGACCTCTTGGTGCCTTTCTTCACCACAACTTTCTCTTTTCTGCTCCAAAAATATTCCCCAAGGGAAACCACAGCATCATCTCCAAAATCTGGTATGTGGTCTCCTATGAGAGTTGACACTTCAGATACTGTGACTAAAGACACGGGTTGGGAATCGGGAGGAGTTGGAATGGGAATATTAATTTGGGGGGTGGATATGGATGGCATGGGAGGATAAGAAGTGGAGGGTGAAGGAGTGGAAATGGTGATTGAAGAAATGAGTTTCACAAAGGTGGAAGAAGTAGGAATAAAATCAGGCTGCAAAGATACTAAGGAAAGTGGTGGTAGAGGTATCTATGAAGCGGTAAGCCAAATTGGAACAACAACTTGTTTATTTACTGCTACAAATGGAACTGTGACTTTGGATAGGTTTATGGAAGGGATATTAATTGGAATGGACAATGAAAAATAATATGCCTTAGTGGTGGGGGTGATAATGTCTATGAAATGGATTTCAGAAAATGAAATATCATCCACTAATCCCCCAAATGGATCCACAGATGTGTGAGTTAATAAGCCATTTGTTAGTATTGTGACAGGGACAGTGATTGGGCATGAGAAACTAGTGGGGAGTGTTTCCTCCTCAATATCACTTTCAATTTAATGCATACCAACCTTTGATGTTGGTGGATCAGTCTGTGGTGATGGCTGTTCAATCCTTTGCCTCTTTGGTTGAGGTACAAAAGTTGCTTCATGTGCATCTACTTCTGAACTCATTCTTTCTAAACTCTTCTTTATCTCAACTGACCTCAATAAATCTTGAAGAGTGGATGAAGATTGAGGTTGTGAAGCGTATTCAATCAGAACTTTTCGACAGTCATGTTTTTGCTTAGTTGTCATAGAAGAGGTGTTGGCTTGTGATTTTTGTGCTTCTTTTCCAACGAACTGCTTTTGTGCCTTCTCTTCTACAGTCAATTCAAATTTCTTGTAATATTGTACCTTTGTTTTGAGCTCCTTTTGGTACTAGAAAATGAAGTTCTTCTCATTAGGTGAAGTAATTATGCTTACAACTTATGAAAAATCATTGGCCCCTTGGTAAATTGAGTCATTAAGGTCCTTCTAATGAGTGTACATGAAGTCTTCATATGTTCTTGGATAAAGTGATTGGCCAAGAAATATTTTGGATCATGCATTCTTTTGGGTGCTTCCCAAAGATTTAATGTAATGATATTCTTACCAAGAATTCCTGCATGGGTGGAGTTTTGTATCACTAGGGGTCCCAGGATGAGGGATAATTTGGGCCACCCTTTTCTTTTGGCTCGAGTGAGTTTAGGAAAAAATCCATCAACAACATTCTAGAAAGAAATGTCCTCCATAACAATTCTATCCAGCACTATCTTCCAGGGAAGCAGATGGCTAGTGTTGCTACCCCAGATTCGGATGTACACAAAGTACTCACCAACATACAAATCCCCCCATGGTGGAGATCAGTGCTCTAGATATATTTGAGAATGTAGGAGCATCCCCTTTGAATAATTTATGATAAATAGAACCTATGTAATGGTTACAAATATCATAGATAAGGGGGATGAAATTCTCCTCCCACACTGATGAACAATAAATATGGATAGGAGGTCTAACCCTCGTCCAATTCCATCCAATTGCCGGGAAAGGAGACATCACACAAAACAAATCTATTACGTAGGCCGAAAGATAGAAGGTGGTTTTTCTGGATGTTGGAGTCTTTTGGTACTTTTTAATGGCTTCTTTCAAGATGACTGATAGAATTTGAGCCCAATTGAATAAATCCTGTGTTGTAAAAAAATGATGCGAAAGAGGCGCCCATCCTGCATTAAACAATGTACAATTCAACAACCCATACAATCTGCATAACATTGCTGCTAATAGGGAGAAAGGTCCCCTAAACCAAGAGGTAGGGTATAGTTTGTTAGTTTTAGGTAGGAATGTAATAAGGTTGTCCATCCAAGACTTAATAATCTCCTCAAAATTGCATTGAGTCACAGAAGTTTCAAGAAATTGTTAAGGTGGGTTGAGGGAATAGCATCTTGCAAACATCTTTAGGAGAAAAGAGGTCACTAGTGTCTGCGCCTGGTAATTAAATAAGGGGTATTGAGGGTAAGAATGGTCGATTATCCACTTTACAGGGTCTGTGTAAGGCATAAAGGTAGGCCTAGGTACTATAGCATGGATTTGAGATTTACTGATGTTAATGAATAAGGACTGGCCATGTTGAATGGTTGTAAAAACATCACTATAAAAAATGGAATAAATCCTGGACTAGTCTAAATGGTAGGCTTCAGATACACATCCAATGGTGTTTGACAAGATGCCAAAGTCAGGGTCCTTAGTATTTTTCTTGTTAAGAGCGGTTTTGTATCTGGTGTTCCTTGACATGATCGAGAGGACACAAGGTAAATTATGATTAAATGCAGAAAAGAGTTAATTTCAACCTAAATGAAATTTACTAAAACTGGGCCAATGAAGGGAAAGGAATTCAAAAAACTTACCAGTAATTCACTTGAGAGTAGGAAAATCTGTGGACCAAGTGAACATTTGCAGTAAAATATTTCGTTGAGGTGAAATTCATAAATCGAAAATGATGGAAAAACATTGAAAAGATGAAATATTTAAATGACTGAATCCAACAGTGAAATGAATTTAGGTCATATATTTCAAAAAGATCGACAGTTGAGGTTTCAACACAAAAGCGAGAAAGAAAGTTGCGAGGAATAAACTTCGACAACTTTTTATTTTTTGATTTCCACAATTTGAAATCCGCAAGGCGGGTTGTGGGATTGCGGACTGAAAGTTTGTAACCATAAATTAGTTTATTTCTTCTGCATTCCGTAATCCACATTGTGGGTTGCAGAATCATAGAAGTGTGATTTATGATTGTATTATATTTTTGAGTTTTCGATTTCTGTAATCCGCATTGTGGGTTCAAGAAATGTGAGAGTGATAATTTTATAATTTTATTGTGAAAATATTTCCAACATGTGGATTCAGGGTTGCAAAAAGGTAAAAATGAAAAACTAAAAAAATCACAACATTCACAATCCGCATTTGCGGGTTGCGGATTGCAGAAAAAACAATTTTCAAACCTCCAAAAAAAGGATTTTCGATATCTGCATTACGGATTGTAGAAACAAAATATTTGAAAGAAAATAGTAACTTTTCCACAGTTCACAAACCCCAAAAAAAATTCTTCGAAGCAATTTTTATTCAAGCCAAAACATGAAAAGACATAAGAACAAGGATAGCAACGAATAATACCCCATCAGAAAGATAATAACCTTAGAGATTACCTTAGTGACGAATGAACGAGGTTCCCATTTTATCAGTTAAAATAGGATATGTTATGCCAACAATAGAAGCTCAAAGATTGTCTTTCAATTTTTGGTAAAGCTTCCGGCCTAGAAACCGATGACCAAAAATCTCAAGTTTTCTTGTTTAACACTGCTGAATCTCGAGAAGGAATATTTGTCATATCTTGGGCTTCCATGAGAGCTCCCTTCCATCAAAATATCTAAGAACCCCCTTGGTGAGTTCAATAGCCAAAAATGGGTCTTGGAAGGAGTTGCTGCATAGCATGAAGAAATGGTTGACCAACTAGACCTTGAGGCTCCTTAATTTGGAAAGCAAATTGTCATGGTAAATCATTCCTTCAGGATATCTCGATTTACCTCTTCTCCACCTTAGCTGCTCCAAAGGCCATTCTGAAAGAGATAATGAACATACAAAGAATTACTATGGAACAAAGCCAAAGAAAGGTGTAAGTGGGATCTGGTTAAACGGGAAATGGTTTGCACCCCTACATATCAGGGGAGATTCGACATTAGGAACCCTCAACAAGCGAATGTGGTAAGTGGAGCCAAATTGTGGTGGAGATGGGTGATCCATTTTCAAGAACCCTAGGCTAAGGTTTGGCACATGAGTATGTGGAAGATTGGGACAGATAAAATATAATTCAGTTTTCATAAGATATGCCAGGATCTCACATATGGTGAACAACATGGTTTTGAATGCTATTGATCCAAGACCACAGTTTATGGGAAGTAAGGAATGGACAAAAATCATGAATATGGGAAGATTCATGGAAGAAAATTCCCCCTCTAGGTCATGAAGGGGAAATTCAAGGACTCATTGGAGAGAGTATTAACCAAGGAATTACTAAGGAAAATGACATATGGGTGCACTAGGAAGATGACCAATACTTCTGGTTCTGGGAAAACAGGGAGTAGCAGGAACGCCTAGGACCAGGGGAGGAAGTGGATAGATTGGAAGAATACCTTAAATAAGAAACGTATTAGAATGCACTCAGGGGAGGATAAGATTTTGTGGGACTACTATCCAAAAGGTTCGTTTACAATGAAGGAAGCTTACGAATTATTCATAGTGGCTGACATTAAACCAATGGAGCAGAAGTGGAAAAAATTGTGGAAAAAGAAGCTATGGCCCAAAGTTATAGTCTTCATCTAGCTAGTAATGAGAAAATAAATTTTAACAGGAGAAAATATCAAAAAAAGAGGAAGGTCTGGTCCTTACCAGTGCTTCCTGTGCAAGCTTGAATAATAAACTATAATCCATATCCTACATGTTTGTCCGTTCACATCGAACATGTGGGATCTAGGTGATTTGAAATTCTGAAGATCAGACCGGGTCACGAAGAATTTGGACAAAACGCTCACGAAATGGACCAACAAAACCTTTCAAAATCCCATTCTCAACCAGTTATGGGAAAATTTTCCTCAATTTGTGCTCTAGGAAATATGGCGATAGCGAAATTCCAGGACTTTCCAAGGGAAAGTAATGAACCATAGTAGAGTATGGGATATCATCACAAACATGATGCAAGAAACCATAAAGATGGAAGCCTGGGATAGCTCAGACTGGGAGGCCATAGACATGGAAGCTACCATTCTAAATGCTTAGGGACTATCAAGACCCACGCAGGTGGATGATTCCTAACACATCACAGACCAAACAATGACAAGTGCAAAGATATAGACACCTCCTCTAATGGGATTTTACAAACTCAACTTTGATGGTGCATCGAAGGGAAGCCCTGACCTAGTTGGTTATGGGTGTATCATTCGTGATCAAAGAGGAAGCATGTTGGGATTCAAGTATGGAAACATAGGCTGGGAAACTAAGAACATGGTGGAGATAGAAGGGCTCTTGCAGGGGATGGAAATGGCAAAGGACAATGAATGGACACCTATAATTGTCGAAGGAGACTCCTAGGTGGTAATACAAATGGCCACAAAACTCCTACACGGTTCCGAAAGCTCCAAGGTGTGGAGGTTGGAAGGTAGGATAGAAAAACTTAAGGAGCTCTTAGACACGAGGATGGAAGCTCTCTTTAACAATGTCATGCGTCTTGTCGAGCAGTAAAAGCAAAGGACTGGGGCGAGATGATGGATGCACCGACTAGAGATAGTTGTATCACTCTCATGTACTAAAACATGCAGAAAAGTAATGAAACTGGGAGGGAATGACACCGGGAGGGCCCAGAGCACTAATCAAACAAGTGGATCGATAGATAGCCAGGAGGTAAGGTTTGATGATATGCATGCTAGATTTAACTCTGGGAAGAATCATAATGAGGAAACCATCTTTTCGGAGTACTGGCATACATGCAGCAATGAATGGAAGAAATGGAAATCCTGGCGACTATGTGGGATATATTTGATTGAGACTACATACTAGGAACAAAGAATCATAGTATGTACTTCTATAATCATGTTCTAGAAAAGGAATATCCTATTTAGGGAGACACATGGTGGAGAAAAAAATCATAAAGAACGACTATGCATTATTTATGTTATATGGGACCAAGGGACGTGGGGGTTGTGATATTTGGTAGAATCTTAGTGTAGGAACGAAAACATATACATGGAGGGTCGTAAAGGAAAGGGGAAATGAGTTCTTGGCCATGAGGAAGAGATTGGATGGGCATCGAAGGCTCAAAAGAAGGAAATGTGGGAGAGCCAAATGTTTGAACTAAAGATCCCCAAGTAGATTCAATAGAATATTAATGGCACTGAGAAGCATTTGTGGGAGGAGCTAGATAGAGGCACCCTATATGAGGAGTGTAATAAGAAAGAGGACTAGATCCTAGATCTTGGCCACAATGCAGGAAGACATAGCCTTTACGAAATAATTGTGGCATTATGTTGGGTGATGAAAAATATTAATGGTCACTTGGTGTGGGAGAAGAAGGAGAAGGGTGAAAATGAGGAGCAACTGACGCAATGGCAGAAAAAAATGGCCACTGACTCGAAGCAGTTGAATAAAAAAGTGGGTATTATTCTACAAGTTCTCGGGTTGTTGACTCCCCCACCCCCATCGTCAGTGGTGGTCCAACCGACTGCAAGAGGTAGCATCCACCAAGGGTACATCCCTAACCTCCTGTACATTCTATTATAGTGGTCTATGTCTTGGTAGTGTTGCAACTTGTTTGCTGTAACAGGTTTCAAAGCCCAACATCTTCCCCAAGAAGTAGTTTGTTGGTCCTAGAATACCTTCTATGTTAATTTGGACTTATCTCTAAGGTGATAGTAGTGAATTTTGTTAAGAAGTCAAGTTTGAATATGTACTAACTTGTATTTTGAAGGATGTATACTTTGTAATAGGATGTATGGTTTTGATAGTCTATTAAAGCCAGTGTTTTAGACAAGGTACCATGTAGTTTTTTTCAACAAGAAGTTTCCTATGTTTCAGTTTGTAATATTTTATTTTCAATAGAAATAAAATTTTCTTATTTACAAAAAAAATTAAATAACATAAAGAAATTGAAACTGACGTTGTCGTTAAAAAAGTGTTTGCTGACCCACGAGGGGGGATCACAGATGTCAAAAAATGCTCAATAAAAACTCAAGTGATGCAGGAGGAATCTTCCCTAAAATCAGGCCGAGACTCCTTATGGAGAAATTATGAGCAGGTGACTCATACATGACCAAGTCCTAGGAAAAATACTCTAAAGTATTGTTCCCATTATAGAAGCAGAATAGTTGTGATGGAGGCGAAAATAATGTAGTTTATGCAGAGAGTGACAGAGCATTGTTCCATATTTTCCCTTGTGTTTCAACAAACAGGCTCGGGGGTTCTAGAGAAAGTGATGTGGCTGCTATGGGAGTTTGGATGGGAGGAATGACAACATCATTTTTGTTTTCACATCATTGCTAATAGGTTTTTATTTCATTAACCCTGTGATGTTAAATCTTTAATTACATTTCTGAAATGATAATTATTCTAGTTTTATGAACTTAATTTATGCACAGGAATCTTAGATTCATTACCTTATAAATTTGTGTTACCATTTCCAATTTATTTATGCACAAAATAATAGGAATTGCAAGTACTTTTCATATATAGAAATTCACTATCAAACTATGAAAACCCTATACAAATTGTTATAACCCTTAGGATAAATAGATATTAATGCAACTAATCTTTCAAGAATATACAGAGATGATAATGAGATCCGAGAGGATTCTTATAAAGATTAAAAATATAGTAATTATTATCTATTCAAGTGATTAACAATGCTTATGCAGTTATGACCATAGCAAACCCTTTTATAAATCTGACTAAACTGTAAAATAGATGCAAAATAATAATTTAAATTAGGATAAAAAAGAATGTACAGGTATATAACTGTAGCGAAACAAGAGTCCAATCAATGGATTCTTAGATATTAGAGTCTTTAGAAAGGACAACTAAGTTGCCTTTCAACTAAATCCTTCATCAAAATGAAGCCATTTCTTCAACCCTTAAGTTGTAAATTTTAATTCAATTGAGAAGGCCAGAGTGCCATTCCTTTTAAATAACTTAAAAACCCTAGAGTCTTATAAACCTTGATGGTCATTAATATCGCAAAGCAAATTCTAGATCCACCGACACTTTTAACATTAACTTAACTTAAAAGTAAAGAGGTTGAGAAGCCTTTTAATCCTAAACCAAAGGTTTGGCGAATTAAAGATATCTGCCAACCATATTTTAGACTAAAGCTACACATACCTCTTATGTGCAGAATAGACTTCATAGGATCAACCACACCATGGATTGTACATGCAAGCAAGATTTAGAATGTTAGATTTTTTTTGGAGGTTGAATATAATGAAATTCGAATTTAGGAGGATAGGTTAATTTTTACCTTGGATTAAAACATTTTTGAACGCACGGAAGGAAGTTCGAATCGATGGCCTTCTTTGTTTACAAATATGGATCAAAACTGAAGTCATAAAAACTCTTTGTACAAAAAAACGAACCCCGCAATAGAACTACAAACAAAGGTATACATTAGAGAACAACTAAAGTGGAAAGTTTCTTTTGAAAAACCATAAACCCTTAGTAATGAAAGTAATACTTACAGTTTGGACCAAACAAATGGCTATGGACGCAAGGCTAGGGTTATCTGCAGGTCACTCTTAAAAACCGATTGTACTAGAGTAGCCATACCTGGCCCTTATTTTATCTTCATCTGTCACAAACTGGTTATAGTTAAGATTTGTTAATCGAAAACTTGGAGCTACTAACTTTGTCTCAGGAAGAATAAATTACCTTTTTCAAAACATTCAAGAGAATCGAGGGTTCTCCTCCTCCAGGTTTTTCCATTACTATACCTTGTATAAACTTAAAATATTATATTTCTATCCAATCTTACAATTAAATGTAGAAGTGGGAAAAACCTGCTAAGATTTGACTTTTACCGTGAAGAAACCCTGGTTCCTGGTCGATTTAGAATTTTACCTTGCTTCCAAGTTGTTTTATAATTTAGAAGGTTATCATAGACGAATATTAACCTCAAGATGGACGGCAAACCTTGCCTTTATTCCTACAAGAAAACTAGACTTATAAACAAGCATGTATAAAATAAAAACAAAGTTAGGACTAAGAGAAATTATAAGTAAATACATTATTTTTGTATTTGTATATTTTTGGAGATGTGACAATTTAGGGATTAAGCCCCTTGTTTTCACTTGGAACCATCTTTAAGCTTCAAGGAAAATTTATTAAAATCTTCGTATGGTGCCTTTATTGCACTTGAATTCTATATAAAAAAACATGTTTAGGGGCTTTGTTTTGGTCTAACCATGGAATTCATATACCTCTATGAAACCAAAAATACTCTATAAGGAGGCATGACATGGTTCAAGGATGCATTCATGACTCTATAACATAAAAACTCAAAAGATTCATTGAT
>LPNX010094139.1:119929-146434 GCA_001517045.1 Pseudotsuga menziesii | reverse complement strand
TTATCCATTCATCAAATACCAAATACTAGTTATCAATTTATCAACTATCAGTTATTTTTTACATTCTCTTTCTTTTTATCTCACATTCTTCTAGCTATCTTCCGTGAACTGTTGGTTATAGATTCATCACATATTAGTTATCAATTTATCAACTATGTGTTATTTTTACATTTTTTTTCTTTGTATCTCACATTCTTTTTGTTATCTGCCATGAACTGTTGGTTATCCATTCAACTAGTATCATTTAATTTTTATATTTCTTTTTTTATAATTATTTATTTCAAATTTTGAAGGACTACCATAAAATTTATGTCTACGGTACCTTTGTCTCATCCTCGTCAGTAAATGAAAAATCATAAACCATAGTCCACCCCTAATCTCAAATAAAAAATCTAACAACATAATAAGATAACTTGATCATTGAAAACTATGACATAGACATGACTTTAATTACAAATGAGGGCAGTCTTATATAGCAGATACAAAGTTTCAATGATGGGACTGAATCCCCCTACAATAGAAAATGTGTTACAAAAATAACAAATAGATTGCACGACCTCATCCATATTAAGTGGAACTAAAACATGAATTATTAGAGGATATATCTCTGCCACATAGATGGATCTACTAGAGAACTCACCAAGATACTACTCCAAGATAGTTACAGGGTAAGATGTAGTTTGAGTATTTATTAGAGGATATTTGGAGTACCACTGCCACATAGAGAATGTTGACCATGAAGTCAACTAAAGATTTGCGATGATATGGAGCACTGTAGGAACGATATCAAGAAAAAACAATGGTCTTGGAAATTTGAGAAGAATCATCCACGTTCTTCTCAACAATTCATATCCATTCAAATTGACAACAAGTAACACAACCGGTACTAGAATTGGTGCATGAAGATAACACTCGAATGGGAAATAAACTGAAGTTGATTATGAGTATAAATCAATTTAAGATAAATTGAAGTTGCTTATGAGTATAAATAAACTTAAGATAAATTCAAATCATTAAAAACACTAGCAATACTTAAAATGAATGACATTCACCTCAAATTATTTGAAAATGAGCGAATCAGACTGGATTAGTTGAAAATATATACCATAAGAGAGATAATCATCATAACAACAGAAAATTTAAGGATAAATGAGTAATTAACCATGTTCTCGATAATATCAAAAATGTGCAAAATTGAAGGTCATCACATAAGAGAAAGAAAAATATGAATAAATATGTTTCAACTAATAAGAAAATCAATGAAACAATAACTTTCAGTTTGGTACATAATCATATACAATGATTTTTAATGAGAAAAGATTGATATAAGTAATATAAATGTTTTTTGGTGTTCTATTATTTATGAAAAGAGAGAACTAAAACACCTTAGCTACTTACAAAATGTACAATTAACATTTGATACTTCAATATATACTCATAACCCATGCTTAGCCTAATGCCAATTAATTTTATGGATGGATTTTCTTTGTATGTTAACACATGTTAGAAGACATCCATAGACAAATGTAAATTATTTAAAATATTAATTTTTTTTTTTTTAAACAAAGAATGACTATAATTTTTGTATTCGAGTGCTGTAGAAATAAAGCAAAAAAAGACACATAGTTGAAGGATTACAAAAGGTTTAAAATTTGGTAAAATACCTATAGTATCCAACTACCTTCACACTAGAAAATGCTGACGGTATCCAAAGTTATCCCACCATCATCCAAGAACAAATATTGAATTGCTATATTACAGACTTTCCCAATGTCAAAAAGAACTAACAAAGAGTTGTGAAGGAGTTGTCTTGCATGTATATGATGCTTAGATGCCCCATATTTTATGTCATACAAACCAAACTAGGGGATCCACCTTGGAATCTGTTGATCCCCATCTTCAAAACATAGTGAAAACATATATTTTTTCAATATTGAAACCTTGGGTGGAAATAGAGTCCACCTCCGTATTGTTGAGGCATTGAACATCCATAATATTGGCCTATTTAATTTGGCTTAGTAGGTTGATAATTCTTTGTTGCAAGCAATCTACCTTTGATCTCATTTTATAGGATTTTCACTTAGTTTGTGAAATTACGAGTGAGTTGCCAAGGGCAATTACTTTATGAAAGTGCAAAGAAACACTTGTTTCCAACCCATGAGCATATCATACCACTCCACTTGGTTATTTTTCATTGTTTCCATGTACCATAACATAAGTTTCAACAATATTTTCCTCAGTATCCAAAAGGACACTTGCACTAGCTTCCCCTCACAACAAATATAAAATATTAAAGAAAACACAAATACTTAAAAACTTTATCATCACCATTTTTTTTTCATTAACTTCATTATATGTGTTGAATGAGTTTTGTTTTATTTTCTTTTATTCAACAAAACAATTCAAAACAAATATTTCATGGGATAATTAAACTCTCTAAACATAAAATAAAAATTTAGTGATTATATATATTTGGTGCATGTTTTTGGGATGACTCCTCTTGGGATATTGCAATTATGTTCATCTCCTTGTACACTTTTCTGGACATACCTACCAACATGTTTGGTTTTCACCTTATTCATCCTTTGTAATTTTCATTATTTTCTTAAAAAATAAAATCATAAAACCAAAACTTTTAATGGTTATATGAAAAAAAATATAGCCGAAATATTAATTTAGTAATTTTTTTGTAGTATATACATAGTAAAAAAAACATGTTTAGGAGTACTACTTTTTAAATGTTTTTTTGTTGTTCTATGTTTATGCTATTGCAAGTTTGACAAGTCTCATTAACCATTTCTTTTCAAAAGTTTGTTATAGTCCATACATAACCTTATTCTTTGAGTCATTACACTGAATTTTGAATTTTGTACTGTAAGTGGAAACTACATTTATATTTTCTTTAACTATATATCTCTTAGCTTTATAAAAATTTTCACTCATTTAATTATTAACTTCCAATACCACTCTAGATGGATTGAGGACCAATTCATCATCATTTACATTCTTCATAATTTTATCTTCTAGGATGATCCCTTCTCTCCTTGTTAGTGATTGCACAACATTAAACAAATGTGAAATATAGTGTTTGAAACATGTTAATAAATATTCTTAAGAAGTACATAACTAATTAAAATTCATAGAATAAATTCATCTTGAATACGTTATAATTCACATAATTTGTCTCTTTGCAAAATTCGACCCATAACAATTTTATGTTCTTTTGTATTTAGATTGCAAACAATATTATTGTGGTTTTTCAAGCTTTTACTCTAGATGACAAACATTAACCAATACACATCGTTTAAACCTGCAAATAATTCAAGTATATTAACCTTATACTATTAAAAAAATCATAGTTCACTTTTTGAGATGTGTTTCCCTCATTCTTGTTATAATAAGTTTTTTTCTTTGAACTTCAGCAAGACATATTCTATCAATAAAATCCCTATATCATAAAATATAGGAACTATGAAAAGTGTTTTAAAAATGAAGAGAAATTTTCAAGTTGTAAATGTTTTTGGGTTAATTGGTGTGCATGGCATTGTAATGTGCACAAGTGTGACGATACTAGCAATATGCAAATTTATATGTTTGTTGAGATTTTATAAATTTTGAAAATAATAAAACAAACTTAGGTTGTGTGTTATGCGATCATACATGCATTGGTGCATATATTTTGTATATTATACACCGCCATACCATAAATTATTTGAAAGACAAAGCATAAGAACACATTTTCCTACAAAAGGGCAGTAATACTTTGTATTGTACATTAGTCATTATAGAGACAAGTTTTGGTATCCAATGCAATAAGTGATGTCATTGTTATAGATACCCAACATCACATACACAAATACAAAAAGCCACTAAATATCCATTGCCTACAAGAAAAATATCATTGTGAAATGGTAGACAAGTAAAATCCTAATGATATGATTTGTAGCCATGTAAAATAGAAATAAAGAAAAAAAACTAGGCTTTATAACATTCAAATTAATTATGAAAACCCTACATTTTCTTGGCAATGCATTGTAAATAGTAATAAGAACATAAAAAACTAATGATTTTTTTCTCCCTAATTTGTTTTCTCCATTTAGGGAAAAAGTTATATTGCTAGATTCTTTCGAAAAACTCTTTTAAGAATGTAATGTGCTTTGATTGTTTTTTTGCTCAAATGTGTTAAAGTATTGTAACTTCGCAAGATATTCTAGATGTATTGATTGTATTCCTTCATCAATACACGAGTTTGGTCATGTAAGAGTCATTGAAATAATCAATGTAAACCTCTAGTTGTAAGTCAGGTCAATAGTACGCAAATGCCATTATAATCAATATTATTTTTAGTGTCTTCCTAGACAATTCAACCCTGTTAGGTCCTAGGTCAAGTCAAGTGACAAATATAAATATGGAGGCACTCCCCTTAATTTGTACACACTCACTCAAGCAATTTTACAAGAGAGAGAATAACAAGTGCACCAGAAACAAGAGAGAAGAAGTTGTTTGGGTTTTACACTGCTCTTGTTGAGTTCTATACTGAGGAATTTTTCGAGGTTTTCTCCCTTGTGGTTTCTCCAAGGAAATCATTGTGCTCTTTGTGTTACTATGCTTGTTGTTCTTTCAGCAATCCTACTAATGAAATTTGAAATGAATGTAGGCCCATCAACGAATGTAAGAAGAAGCTTGCTGCAAAATTTGAAATGAAAGACCTTGGAATGATGCACTATTTTCTAGGTCTTGAAGTATGGTAGTATCCAAATGAGATTTTCCTAAACCAAGGAAAATATGCAGTAGAAATCCTAAAGAGATTTGGGACGATATATTGCAAGGCTATGACTAATTCGATGACAACAAATTTGAAACTAGTGAATGATGACACTTAGAAAGTAGAAGATGCCACCTTATACAAATTATTGGTTCTCTAATGTACTTAACCAATACAAGACTAGATATATGTTTTGTTGTAAACACTCCAAGTCAATATATGGTGAATCCCAAACATATTCAACTAGTAGGAAAAAAAGATGTGATGAGGTATCTAAAGGGGACTTTAGACTATGGTCTTAGATATGCATAAAATGGCATGATCAAATTACATGGATTTATAGATTTAGATTGGGAAGAAAGTGCCAAAGATAGAAAGAGTAATTCTTGATGTTGTTTTAGTTTGGCATGTGCAATGATCTCATGGTTTAGTAGAAAGCAGTTTGGTATTGCACTTACCATGACAAACGCTGAATATATTGCAACATATTCAGCCTGTAGTGAAGCAGTATGTGTTCGCAAGATGTTGACAAGATTATTTGATGCAGAGATAGATGTTACTGATATCCTTTGTGATAAGCAGATTTGTATTAAGTTGATAGAAAAATCGACGTTTCATGACAAGTTGAAACATAGTGAAGTTAGTTATCATTACATCTAGGGTATGGTACAGAAGGGAGTTGTAAATCTCAAGTATGTTCCTACAAAGGAACAAGTGGCAGATTTGTTCACTATCCCTCTGTCTCATGTAAAGTTTGAATACTTTCAAGACAAGCTTGGCGTAGTCCAAAAGGACATCCCTCGAAAGAGAGAGTGAAGGAATATGGTATAAGGATGTAGTGGTGGTAGCTCCACCTAGAGTAGGGTAATTCTGGCTAGGATTGTTGGTCTAAAAGGGTTAGTAAGTCAGGAAAGGCCTGTTGATCCTAGGGGGATTAGTATATCTAGCTAGGCCATTTGTATGACTAGGCCCGTTGAATAGAAAGGGTTAGTAAGTTAGAAAAAATTCCTAGATGGATCTACTAGAGAACTCACCAAGATACTACTCCAACATAGTTACAGGGTAAGATGTAGTTTCAGTATTTACACAATCATGTTGCAGATGATGTCTCA
This sequence comes from Pseudotsuga menziesii, assembly GCA_001517045.1. Lineage (NCBI taxonomy): Eukaryota > Viridiplantae > Streptophyta > Pinopsida > Pinales > Pinaceae > Pseudotsuga > Pseudotsuga menziesii. Next base: position 140,557 of record LPNX010094139.1, on the reverse strand, counting down.
GTATTTACATACTCATGTTGCAGATGATGTTGCGGTATTTACATATTGATGTTGCAGAAGATGTTCTAGTATTCACATACTGATTTGGGAAAAGATGATTCAATATCCACATATTGATGTTGCAGAAGAGGATCCAGTATACACAAAAGATGATTCAATATCCACATAATGAAGTTGTAGAAGATGGTTCAATATCCACTAACTGATGTGATAGAATATGATCCGGTACACACAGAAGATGATTCAATATTTACATATCGAGGTTGTAGAAGATAACTGAGATGATATTGATGATGAAGATGTATGATGGTGTTCCAAAAATTCCTATGACATATAGAGACTCACCATTCATATGTATAGTTGTGGTAATAGTTGCTTCCTTGGTTGAATACCTTCCTAGTTAAGAAGGAGTGTTAAAGTATTGTAACTTAGGAATATATTTGAGATGTATTGATTGTATTCCTCCATCACAAGATGAGTTTGGTCATGTAAGAGTAATTGAAAGAATCAATGTAAACCTATGCATGTAAGTCAGGTTAATAGTACCCAAGTGTCATTATAATAAATATTATTTTTTGTCTCTTCCTAGACAAGTCGGCCATGTCAGGTAGCCAAGTCAGCCACGTTAGGTCCTAGGCCAAGTCAAGTGACAAATATAAATAGGGAGGTGCTCCCTTTCAATTGTACACATTCGCTCAAGCAAGTTTGCAAGAGAGATAAGAAAAATTTCGCCATAAAGAAGAGATAATTAGTTGTCTAGGTTTTACATTGATCTCGTTGAGTTCTATACTGAGGAAGTTTTGCGGGCTTTTATCCCTTATGGTTTCCCCAAGGAAAATATTTTTGTTCTTTGTGTTAGTATGCTTTTTGTTCTTTCAATGATCCTACTAGTGAAAATTGTTTTAAGATATCATCTAAGCAATTAAGAAAAACTTAACAAAATGTAGATATAAAAATTTATAATACCAAATGGCCAATTATTGAGATTCTATCCCATTCCATATTGTTCAAATTTCATCAACTTGCACCATACTTAAAAAGGGTTTCAAAAGTCTATTTGAAGTTAAAATGTTAGATTATTTCAAGAAACTCTTTTAAGATTGTAGATCTTCTCATTGATTGTTCTTAGCTCAAATGAAAATAAAAATAAATATAATATCAAATGGCCAATTCTTTAGATTCTAGATAATTCCATATTGTTTTAATTTCATCAAGTTATCCCCTAACATTTGTTGTAACTATGGATTTTACACACACACACACACAAATATTGAATGTATGTTATTTATGAACATGCATGTGAGTAATTCTTCATTTGATTTTTGAGGAGACTCATTTGAGATCGATTTTGGATGTTTAAGATATTCCACCCATAGAATAATGTCAAAATTTCAAGATACCTCAAGCAACTAATAAACCAAAATAGAAAAATGCATTACCCACCAATTGTAACATGCCATATTCCAACCACCTACTTCACCATCACCTTGATATCTTTTATGACACCCCAATAACATGTGGTTGTTAAAATTTAAAGGATTAAAGAAGAAACCTCAATGTATCACATTGTCCCATTATAGTAATGATCAAATAACCCAGTTAATCCTTGGATGGGGTGTGAGAGATGATAAATTGTTATATTCATGCTACCCAAATGTCATCCCCATAGTCAAATTCCAACCTAAGGGATGTATGCAACCATAATGGAAATAACCATCCTCTGAACACTTCACATGTGGGAGGAAACTACAGATGAGATGGGTGCTAAGTGGTTGTTCCATTGGAAGGTGGATTATACTATAGGCCCTGTTTGTTTGATGATGGATAAGAGAAATGGTCCTCATTCTAGAAAGTGTATTTCAAATGGGGAAAACATGATTAACAAGACACTGTGGTGGCTTGAATGGAATGAGAGATAGTGGAGGGGATTATAAATTTGAGATGGTAAGATATTGAATAGTTTTATTATGGTTTGGTTTTACTCATGGCTGCTCTTGATTTAGGATTAAATCAACCTGGCATTAAAGGGATTGCTCAAGCACATTGATTCTATTAGAGTGGATTTCCTCCCCAACAATGACCTTTGTTTCAAGGGACATTTGGCATGCTCTCGTGTTTCCCTCCTTAGTGATAAATCCATAGTTGTAATTCACCAAAAGAGAATGGTGGGATAATGTTTAAGGTGAGAAAGGAGAGAAGAATATCTTCCCAATACAGGGCGTGTCAGGAATTTGAGGAGGCTCACATGATGTACATGGAGAAAATTCCAAGTGAGGTGGAGGATGAGTTATCCAAAGACAAAGTATGGGTCAAGTCCTATAAAGTATAAATGAGAGTTGAGTAGATAATTGAGGAAATTTATCCATGGTTAAGGGACTCTAGATTCACTAGGATCAGATAAACCAAGTATTATAAAACCCTTAGCCTCTAGTAGAAAATGAAATCCCTTCTTGGCATGGTCCTGTTAGAAATTCAAGATGAAATAAATGAAATGTTTCTCCAAATGGATGAGATTCAAGATCCGATGGGGTAGGTGATGGATAGGAAAACATCATTATTAAAACCATTACCAGTTTATAGTTCACTGCTCCATGCAATTCCTTAGCTATTTTCTTGGGACATGCAACAACTCCATAGTCTTGTAAGGGCATGAAGTTCCCCATATTGCTATCTCTAATGACAAAGTTAAATACTAGTCTAGGTTTTCTTAAGTCTATTTTTTGGTTTAGTAAATACCGTAAGTGTGGTCTAGGCCGAATAAGTACCTCCATATATAGGTTCAATAATACTTGAGTCATTATTGGTCTTCTCAAATACTGTTTAAGTCATGATCTTGTTTTATGGACAACAAATGATAGTTTGTTATTTTATCTTTAGTTGGGATTCCCATATGGAATACCCACATTGCTAATATCTAGAAATTTTGTTTGAAGTAATATAATTTCATGAATATTACCAAAAAAACCTTCCCAAGTTGATGGTCTAATACCTCCCACTATTGTAAACACATACAATAGGTCATATATAAAAGACACGTAGGAACAATTCCATATGCATTTTTTTTCAAACACTTGGAAGCCAAATAAACTATGTTTCATCTTAAATTGATAAACCCATCTCCTTATATTGAGTCAAATAATAGCTCTAGTGTGTCAAAGTGTGATATCACTACCACCCAAAACATCTCTACTAGCATATCCAATAAATTGTATGAACTATTGTATGAATTAAGAGAAAAAAATATCCAAGTACACACCAAGGTTGGTTTGAGTGTTAGAGGGTAATGCTGATTTCTCTGTTCAAGTCTATCTACAAACTAAATACCAAAGCTATTACAACCACACTTTGTATGGTGTATGCTCTTCTTCCCTTCTTGTACAAATTTTTGGGACTGAATTTTCTTCTTGTGGTAATAATTACATTATTTCTAAAATAGATGTTGAAAATATTGGGTTAATGTTTATCCTTTCACAAGTATTAATTATCCCAAACAACCAGTAACACTTATGAAATTTTGTTGTCATCTTTATGGTTGGTATGATTACATTCATAATGTTAAATATAAACATATCATTTCCATGTACATTATGGCCATGGATTTTTATTCTTTTGGAAACTTTAATCAAAAGAACCTATTATATATCGATGGCCATCCATCCATGCATGTGAACATTGTAGGTTTCATAAATAGTTGTAGGTGCTCATTGTCTAGTGCAAATTACTCATTTGCGGAACACTTTAATGACAAGGAGTTGTTTATGAAAATGAAAGAATCTAGAATTGTTGTTTCGCATACAATATGTAGTTTGGGTTCTCATGGTGAGTTGTTAATAAACTATAATTTTCATAGACCAAAATCATCTCGTTAAAGATGCCTTGTATTGGGGATGCCTTTAGATGTCCCCTTAGAGCGTAATAAAAATAGCATTAAGTAATTGTACAATTTTTATTTTCATTGGAATTAATGTTAACGTATTTCTTAATTTGACATTTGTTTTTATAAAGTCGTTGGTTGCATGCTACTCTTGGAAAAAAATCCCATGCTTCCAATAATTGTTTGGTGTAATGTTTGAACATGGTAAATTCATTATGTTTACCAATATCATCAATGTAACATTCACTATTTTTTCAATTAAAATTCCGATGAAGAGAGACCTATCCACCATTTACCATTGCACTCCACTACAATGTCAAATTGTTAGAAGGCTACTAAATGAGTACATGTTAGCGAGGGAGCATAAAAACCTTGGTGACTATATCTGAAGTCACCAATGCATAATGTCTACAATAATACTAATGTTGGAGATGAAGGAAATGAAATGGAGGTTGGTATGAATTATTTTCTATGATATTATAGTGCCATGGTGATAATGATATTACATGCATACCAAGAAGACGGTATCAGAGATGATGCCATATCATTGATATCATCTTCAAAAACCTGAAATATGCTTCCACCATCCCTCTCTTTGGACATGGAAGAAATTCTATCCAGCTAGGGACAATGTTACCTTACAACTTTAAATGAATGTATGGTATGTCATACACATGCTTCTTAAAATGTGAAGGTAACTAACCATTAACTACCCAATATTTTGAGGACTCTTGTCACACAATCAAAATTCAAGAGGGTCGATTTTATGGATGCTTGATGAAAATGTACATTTCTATTACCCATTAATTGCAAGTTAATCAAAGATAAGGTACTTCTCAGTGATAGAGTCTTGTCTTGCCTGACAGTTGTGATGAAGAAAATAAAATGATGAAAAGGTTGGGTGTTGAGTAAATATTATATCATGTGTGTCTAAATAATTGTAATCTATATAGAGCTGAATACATGGACAAAGAGACATGTAAAGAATGTGAGAATGATAGGTACACTAAAAAAAAAAGGGTAAAGCACATGTTCCTCCTCTTAAGATATTGAGGCACATAAATATAATTGAAAGGATTCAAACACTCTTTCATTGAAAAGAGCTAGTCATGATTTAGGGGTTGTATACCTCACATAAAATTGAACTATGAGTTATGCGGATCTCAACATATTCAATAACCATAAAGCATATGGAGGATACATTGAATAATAAAGTCAAGGATGAAGTAGAAGCTTTGATTATGCATAACTATGGATAGATTTAACTCTTAATATTCCTTACAAAAATTTAACTATTATCCATGAAGAGTGAATATTTTATGCTGGCTCTTATAGTCCGTGGGAGAAGAGAAGTGAAGAACATGGATGTTTACCTACAACTATTGATCGATGAGTGTAAACAATTATGGGAAGGGATGTACTTGTATATGATGTATCAAGAGTACCCATTAAAGTAGAGAGGTCTTTCACAATGTATGGCACATGTCTATACACCACACATGATACTAATGTTCATTGTCTATAATAAAATCATAGGTTTTGTAACAAGAAGGTATCAAGATGTAAATTTTTGTGGACCTTCTATAAAGGCTTGTTGGTATAGCCACCTACAATATCCAATGTATAATTCCTTGAGGGTATCCCCCCATAAGACTACCCTATAGAAGAGAAACATTTTATTTCAATAGAAAACTAAAGAGAATTGAAATACATGAAATAATGACATGAGCTGATGGGATTAGGGCATATAAAATAGATAAAGAGAAGAAGATTAAAAAAAAAAATCAATTCAATGATCCTAAGTTTTTCAATACCTATGTTGAGAAAATGTCTATTCAGATGGAAATAAAATCTGTATTTTATAATATTCCCTATTGAGAGAATCTTAATATTTCCCACTTATAAGATCTCATGCATATATTTAAAAACATTTAATCTTCTTTAGGAGGAACATATCATCGAAAAAGGTAACACAAACCGTCTTCGAGGAGGAGTTGGTTCAACTGGATGATTATCTTAGTTTGTTCTCCTCTATGACTACTTGGATCTCCTAAGTAACCGTTATCTTTGGGTCACCCCGAGATTTGATCCTCTAATTCACATGGTTCTATTGAAGAGAACTAAGCGTAGGACTTTCATTGGACCTAAACGGTTTCCTACACCCCCTGTGTAGTGGTTGAACAAATTAAAGAAAATTCTTCTTTTAGTGGTATGGTCTCACCTTTAGTCCATGAACATATTCACAACATGTAAAATAGAATTGGAAGCTAGTAAAAAATCCTGATGCTCGAGGCGTTTAATCTTGGACGCATGAAAGATGACCGTGGAAACTCTCATACCAAAGACACTCACTACACAAAGTCTCTAGTTCTCCTCTAGCACACACAGACACTTTTGGGATGTTCTCTCACATATAGTTCTATTTGTATGGTTGGGAATGACCACCAAGACCTCAATCTCTCGGATCAGACGGATGGATTTTAAAATAGGCTCCACAAAACTGTTAAGGTACAGATGGAACTGGATGATAAACTCAATGTGTTGTGTAATGAGGTCACACTTAAGGTATTTCATAGGATTGTTTATCCTACTCAATCCAAGCTTATCTTCCATTGGGAGAGGACCACAGGTAAAACAAGCAAGGAGAATGTATAACTTGAAGCCTTTGGTTCCAAGGTGACTCCCCCCATAACATCTCAGATTATACTTAGATTTATTTGTTGCTACCTCTCCACTAAGTTTTTGTGTTTATCTAGTCATTCATTTTTTTCTTCAAATTCTGTTATTTCCATTTTGTGGCTAGTAAACCTAGCTTTTGTGGATGTTATGGTTTTCTATATTTTGTAGTCCATGCAACAACCCAAATGGCTCTCCAAAATTACAATGGTCTACAATATCAAGAGGAATCCCATGATGTTGTTGCTATTTCAAATCATATGCACGTTCATTAGCCACCAAAAGCAAAGCTTTGGGTAGCTAACAGACCTAGAATTTTTTTTTCTTAGCCAGGGGTAGTAGGGACCATGGTTTGGTTCTCTGGTAGTTGTACTACTGATGTAGACGCTTTGGTTTTGATTCTTGTAAAAAATGATGATCTAGGTGGAGGAGGTTTTTTAGTGCTTTGTTTAGGAATGGTTAATTCTCTCCTTCTAGCACCATGTTGATGGCCCAGGTTGTAAGTTGATGGAAAAACCACAAGGCAATCAACAGGAGGAGAAATTCCAACTTGAAAGGATTCAAAAATTCCCATGCGGAGACGGTTCTATCCCCACGTTGTTTGGGATGACTGAATTCTATGGATATAAGGCCTCCACTGACATAATGTGTTTAGATTCAAATGGGTCTTCTCTTCCTATGTGGAAGATCTAAAAGTGTGAATTAGCAGTAACTAATCTATAAAACTAAACTAAAATTGTGAATGTTGGCAGTATGTGCTAGAACAATTAGATTAAGATGCTTGACAAATGTCGATCCAATCTATAAAAATATAAACCAGATTTATTTTTTTCCAAATTTGAATAGACCAAAAAAATTACAATTGCAATATTTTATCCAAATAATTTTAAGCACACAATTTTTCTAACAGAGACACTAATTGAAAAATCAGCATTGTTAAGAGTGTCTATTTATGTGTTGCAATTGAAAATATATGAATTAAACAAATAAATTTATTTAATGCATAATTAACACGGTAACATTGTAAATGAAAATTCACTACAAATATTAGTGTGTCCAATAATAATGCAACATACAATGAGATATCAGATAATTAAAATCATAACCAAAATTCACCAAAGAAATTTAATGAATATCCAAAAGGTGACAAAAGAAACTAACTGAATTTTATTAAGAGTGTAACAAATTGCAATTTTGAAAAAATACAGAGTATCTCCTATCTTTTCCTGGTGATTCCTTCTCCTATCGTTCTCTAGGTTCAGTCCTCCTGGATCGTGGATTATAGATCCATCTCTATGATATATCCCTCTCCTTTAAATGATCATTACAAAATATTACAAAAAGGAAATCCTCCAAAGAAATGGGGATCATAAAAATATGGTTTCATGATTTTCCAAGGGCGTATTACCACTTGGAAAATGCATCTAGTAAATCCACTATATCTTGATATTGGGCATTCTCTAATTTCAATTATGCTTTTCATTTTAACGACTCAATCTCCCTCTTCTTAATTTTCTCCCATTCGCGTAGGAAAAGATTGATCCTCATTTGAAAAGTCAAGGGTAGATAAATCCATTCCTTGATCTATGCCATATGAAGGTGATCATGTTGCTTAGTCTTCTCCTTGGATTTCGAAAAATTCCTATCAATTTGTTCCATCTTGAGCTTTGGAGGCATACCATATTCAATAAGATCCATAAGTGGTAAGTTTAGAAAACTTAGAAAATTCTTAATGTGAACCACCTCTTCTTGCAAGCTACCTGCCCATCCTTAATCGTGGACTCTATTGATTCACAAACATTTTCCCAAGATTCTAAGGAGATTTTGATCCTCCTTAGCTTGATATTGTCAAGTATTGGCACATTTTTAGGTCTCCCTTTGATGTACCTTTTCCATTCCACCAGATTATCATATGATTTCATTGCTTCCTTCCTCCTTTGATTATGATCATAAAGGAGGCTAAATTGTTGTTTAAAGGAATTGCAATTTTATTGCATTTCAATCAATCCTTTAAACACACCAGCCATCACCTTGTACAGGTCATTTTGGACCATGGAAGCTAGCTCTTAGATCTCTTCCTTGGTAAAATTGGAAAAAGAGGAAGCAACATATATGAATTGGAAATATTTTAACTGGTTTTCAAGGGCTGCAATATTTTCAGCATGTTTAACATTAAGCCCCTTAGTTTCTCTAATCTCTTGCTTGAGAAGATCATTCTGCTCTTGCAATTGCTTTAGCTAGTCCTTCTATCTATTCTTCAAATCATGCATCTCATTTTGATGATGTGCATTTGCCTAAGATTGCTTCTGTTTGAACTTCCGCAGTTTATTTTTTTTCATCTCAATTTCCTTATTGAGTAATGAAACTGAGTCTTTATTAGCCCCTCCAAAGGCTCCCATGGTAGTTGTTGTCTCCAGATCTTTTTGTTTGAAAACTATTTAAGCCATCTTCCATATGACCTGGTTTGGAATAGTGCCATGCACGAGTGTTCCTTCTCTAGACCTCTTGGTGCCTTTCTACAGCACAACTTTCTCTTTTATACTCCAAAAATATTCCCCAAGGGAAACCACAGCATCATCTCCAAAATATGATATTTGGTCTCCTATGAGTGTTGACACTTTAGATACTGTGACTAAAGACACAGGTTGGGAATCAGGAGGAGTTGGAATGGGAATATTAATTTGGGGGGTGGAGATGGATGGCATGGGAGGATGAGAAGTGGAGGGTGAAGGAGTGGAAATGGTGATTGAAGAAATGAGTTTCACAAAGGTGGAAGAAGTAGGAATAAAATCAGGCTGCAAAGATACTAAGGAAAGTGGTGGTAGAGGAATCTATGAAGTGGTAAGCTGAATTGGAACAACAAGTTGTTTATTTACTATTGCAAATGGAACTGTGACTTTGGATAGGGTTATGGAAGGGATATTAATTGGAATGGACAATGAAAAATAAGATGCCTTAGTGGCGGGGGTGATAATGTCTATGAAATGGATTTCAGAAAATGAAATATCATCCACTAATCCCCCAAATGGATCCACAGATGTGTGAGTTAATAAGCCATTTGTTAGTAGAGTGACAGGGACAGTGATTGGGCATGAGAAACTAGTGGGGAGTGTTTCCTCCTCAAGATCACTTTCAATTTAATGCATGCCAACCTTTGATGTTGGTGGATCAGTCTTTGGTGATGGATGTTCAATCCTTTGCCTCTTTGGTTGAGGTACAAAAGTTGCTTCCTGTGCATCTACTTCTGAACTCATTCTTTCTAAACTCTTCTTTATCTCAACTGACCTCAATAAATATTGAATATTGTATGAAGGTTTAGGTTGTGAAGCGTATTCAATCAGAACTTTTCAACGGTCATCTTTTTGCTTAGTTGACATAGAAGAGGTGTTGGCTTGTGATTTTTGTGCTTCTTTTTCAACGAACTACTTTTGTGGCTTCTCTTCTATAGTCAATTCCAATTTCCTGTAATATTGTACCTTTGTTTTGAGCTCCTTTTGGTACTGGAAAATGAAGTTCTTCTCATTAGGTGAAGTAATTATGCTTACAACTTCTGAAAAATCATTGGCCCCTTGTTAAATTGAATCATTAAGGTCCTTCTAATGAGTGTACATGAAGTCTTCATATGTTCTTGGATAAAGTGATTGGCCAAGAAATATTTTGGATCATGCATTCTTTTGGGTGCTTCCCCAAGCTTTAATGTAATGATATTCTTACCAAGAATTCCTACATGGGTGGAGTTTTGTATCACTAGGGGTCCCAAGATGAGGGATAATTTGGGCCACCCTTTTCTTTTGGCTCAAGTGAGTTTAGGAAAAAATCCATCAACAACATTCTGGAAATAAATGTCCTCCACAACCATTCTATCCAGCACTATCCTGCAGGGCAACAGATGGCTAGTGTTGCTACCCCAGATTCGGATGTACACAAAGTACTCACCAACATACAAATCCCCCATGGTGGAGATCAGTGCTCTAGATATATTTGAGAATGCAGGAGCATCCCCTTTGAATAATTTATGATAAATAGAACCTATGAGATGGTTACAAATATCATAGATAAGGGGGATGAAATTTTCCTCCCACACTGATGAACAATAAATATGGATAGGAGGTCTAACCCTCGTCCAATTCCATCCAATTGCCGGGAAAGGAGACATCACACAAAACAAATCTATTACGTAGGCCGAAAGATAGAAGGTGGGTTTTCTAGATGTTGGAGTCTTTTGGTACTTTTTAATGGCTTCTTTCAATATGACTGATAGAATTTGAGCCCAATTGAATAAATCCTCTGTTGTAAAAAAATGATGTGAAAGAGGCACCCATCCTGCATTAAACAATGTACAATTCAACAACCCATACAATCTGCATAACATTGCTGCTAATAGGGAGAAAGGTCCCCTAAACCAAGAGGTAGGGTATAGTTTGTTAGTTTTAGGTAGGAATGCAATAAGGTTGTCCATCCAAGACTTAATAATCTCCTCAAAATTGCACTGAGTCGCAGAATTTTCAAAAATTGTTTATTGAGAAATTGTTAAGGTGGGTTGAGGGAATAGCATCTTGCAAACACCTTTAGGAGAAAAGAGGTCACTAGTGTCTGCACCTGGTAATTAAATAAGGGGTATTGAGGATAAGAATGGTCGATTATCCACTTTACAGGGTCTGTGTAAGGCATAAAGGTAGGTCTAGATACTATAGCATGGAGTCGAAATTTACTGATGTTAATGAATGAGGACTCGCCATGTTGAATGGTTGTAAAAACATCGCTATAAAAAATGGAATAAATCTTGGACTAGTGTAAATGGTAGGTTTCAGATACAAATCCAATGGTGTTTGAAAAGATGCCAAAGTTAGTGTCCTTAGTATTTTTCTTGTTAAGAGCAGTTTTGTATCTGGTGTTCCTTGACATGATCGAGAGGACACAAGGTAAATTATGATTAAATGCAGAAAAGAGTTAATTTCAACCCGAATGAAATTTACTAAAACTGGGCCAATGAAGGGAAAGGAATTCAAAAAACTTACCAGTAATTCACTTGAGAGTAGGAAAATCTGTGGACCAAGTGAACATTTGCAGTAAAATATTTCGTTGAGGTGAAATTCATAAATCGAAAATGATGGAAAAAAATTGAAAAGATGAAATATTTAAATGACTGAATCCAATAGTGAAATGAATTTAGGTCATATATTTCAAACAGATCGACAGTTGAGGTTTCAACACAAAAGCGAGAAAGAAAGTTGCGAGGAATGAACTTCGACAACTTTTTATTTTTTGACTTCCACAATTTGAAATCCGCAACGTGGGTTGTGGGATTGCGGAGTAAAAGTTTGTAACCATAAATTAGTTTATTGCTTCTGCATTCCACAATCCACATTGCGGGTTGCAGAATCGTAGAAGTGTGATTTATGATTTTATTATATTTTTGAGTTTTCGATTTCCGTAATCCGCATTGTGGGTTGCAGAAATGTGAGAGTGATAATTTTATAATTTTATTGTGAAAAAATTTCCAACATGTGGATTGAGGGTTGCGAAAAGGTAAAAATGAAAAACTAAAAAAATCACAACATTCATAGTCCGCATTTGCGGGTTGCGGATTGCAGAAAAAACAATTTCCAAACCTCCAAAAAAAGGATTTTCGATATCTGCATTACAGATTATAGAAAAAAAATATTTGAAAGAAAATAGTAAATTTTCCACAGTTCACAAACCCAAAAAAAAATTCTTCGAAGCAATTTTTATTCAAGCCAAAACATGAAAAGACATAAGAACAAGGATAGCAACGAATAATACCCCATAAGAAAGATAATAACCTTAGAGAATACCTTAGTGATGAATGAACGAGGTTCCCATTTTATCAGTTAAAATAGGATATGTTATGCCAACAACAGAAGCTCAAAGATTGTCTTTCAATTTTCGGTAAAGCTTCCGGCCTAGAAATCAATGACCAAAAATCTCAGGTTTTCTTGTTTAACACTGTTGAATCTCGAGAAGGAATATTTGTCATAGCTTGGGCTTCCATGAGAGCTCCCTTCCATCAAAATATCTAAGAACCCCCTTGGTGAGTTCAATAACCAAAAATGGGTATTGGAAGGAGTTGTTGCATAGCATGAAGAAATGGTTGACCAACTAGACCTTGAGGCTCCTTAATTTGGAAAGAAAATTGTCGTGGTAAAATAATTCCTTCAGGATATCCCAATTTACCTCTTCTCCACCTTAGCTGCTCCAAAGGCCATTCTGAAAGAGATAATGAACATACAAAGAATTACTGTGGAACGAAGCCAAAGAAAGGTGTAAGTGGGATCTGGTTAAATGGGAAATGGTTTGCACCCCTAAATATCAGGGGACATTCGACATTAGGAACCCTCAACAAGCGGATGTGGTAAGTGGAGCCAAATTGTGGTGGAGATGGGTGAGCCATTTTCAAGAACCCTAGGCTAAGGTTTGGCACATGAGTATGTGGAAGATTGTGGCAGAGAAAATATAATTCAGTTTTCATAAGATATCCCAGGATCTCACATATGGTGAACAACATGGTTGTGAAGGATATTGATCCAAGACCAAAGTTTATAGGAAGTAAGGAATGGACAAAAATCCCGAATATGGGAAGATTCATGGAAGAAAATTCCCTCTCTAGGTCATGAAGGGGAAATTCAAGGACTCATTGGAGAGAGTATTAACCAAGGAATTACTAAGGAAAATGACATATGGGTGCACTAGGAATATGACCAATACTTCTGGTTCTGGGAAAACAGGGAGTAGCAGGAATGCCTAGGACCAGGGGAGGAAGTGGATAGATTGGAAGAATCCATTAAACAACAAACGTATTAGAATGCACTCAGGGGAGGATAATATTTTGTGGGACTACTATCCAAAAGGTTCGTTTACAATGAAGGAAGCTTATGACTTATTCACAGTGGCCGACATTAAACCAATGGAGAAGAAGTGGAAAAAATTGTGGAAAAAAAAGCTATGGCCCAAAGTTACAGTCTTCAACTAGCTAGTAATGAGAAAATAAATTTTAACAGGAGAAAATATCAAGGTCTGGTCCTTACCAGTGCTTCCTGTGCAATCTTGAAGAATAAACTATAATCCATATCCTACATGTTTGTTCATTCACATCCAACATGTGGGATCTAGGTGATTTGAAATTCTGAAGATCGGATCGGGTCACAAAGAATTTGGACAAAATGCTCACAAAATGGACCAACAAAACCTTTCAAAATCCCATTCTCAATCAGTTATGGGAAAATTTTCCTCAATTTGTGCTCTGGGAAATATGGTGATAGCGAAATTCTAGGACTTTCCAAGGGAAAGTAATGAACCAGAGTAGATTATGGGATATCATCACAAACATGATGCAAGAAACCATAAATATGGAAGCCTGGGATAGCTCAGACTAGGAGGCCATAGACATGGAAGCTACCATTCTGAATGCTTAGGGACTATCAAGACCTGCGCAGGTGGATGATTCCTAACACATCACAGGCCAAACGATGACAAGTGCAAAGATATAGACACCTCCTCTAATGGGATTTTACAAACTCAACTTTGATGGTGCGTCGAAGGGAAGCCATGACCTAGTTGGTTATGGGTGTATCATTCGTGATCAAAGAGGAAGCATGTTGGGATTCAAGTATGGAAACATAGGCAGGGAAACTAAGAACATGGTGTAGATAGAAGGGCTCTTGCAGGGGATGGAAATGGCAAAGGACAATGAATGGACACCTATAATTGTCGAAGGAGACTCCTAGGTGGTAATACAAATGGCCACAAAACTCCTACATGGTTCCGAAAGCTCCAAGGTGTGAAGGTTGGAAGGTAGAATAGAAAAACTTAAGGATCTCTTAGACACGAGGATGGAAGCTCTCTTTAACAATGTCAGGCGTCTCGTCGAGCAGTAAAAGCAAAGGACTAGGGCGAGATGATGGATGCAACGACTAGAGATATTTTTATCACTCTCATGTACCAGGACATGCAGAAAAGTAATGAAACTGGGATGGAATGACACCGGGAGGGCCCAGAGCACTAATCAAACAAGTGGATCGATAGATAGCCAGGAGGTGAGGTCAGGTGATATGCATGCTGGATTTAACTCTGGGAAGAATCATAATGAGGAAACCATCTTTTCGGAGTACTGGCATACATGCAGCGATGAATGGAAGAAATGGAAATCCGAGAGACTATGTGGGATATATTTGATTGAGACTATAGACTAGGAACAAAGAATCATAATATGTACTGCTATAATCATGTTCTAGAAAAGGAATATCCTATTTAGGGAGACACAGGGTGGTGAAAAAAATCATAAAGACCGACTATGAATTATTTATGTTATATGGGACCAAGGGACGTGGGGGTTGTGATATTTGGTAGAATATTAGTGTAGGAACGAAAACATATACATTGAGGGTTGTAAAGGGAAGGGGAAACGAGTTCTTAGCCATGAGGAAGAGATTGGATGGGCGTCGAAGGCTCAAAAGTAGGAAATGTGGGAGAGCCAAATGTTTGAACTAAAGATCCCCAAGTAGATTCAACAGAATATTAATGGCACTGAGAAGCATTTGTGGGAGGAGATAGATAGAGGCACCCTATATGAGGAGTGTAATAAGAAAGGAGACTAGATCCTGGATCTTGGCCACAACGCAGGAAAACATAGCCTTTACGAAATAATTGTGGCATTATGTTGGGTGATGAAAAATATTAATCGTCACTTGGTGTGGGAGAAGAAGGAGAAGGGTGAAAATGAGGAGCAACTGACGCAATGGCAGAAAAAAATGGTCACTGAATCGAAGTAGTTGAATAAAAAAGTGGGCATTATTCTACAAGGTCTCGGGCTGTTGACTCCCCCACCCCCATTGTCAGTGGTGGTCCAACCGACCACAAGAGGTAGCATCCACCAGGGGTACATCCCTAATCTCCCGTACATTCTGTTATAGTGGTCTATGTCTTGGTAGTGTTGCAACTGGTTTGCTGTAACAGGTTTCAAAGCCCAATATCTTCCCCAAGAAGTAGTTTGTTGGTCCTAGAAGACCTTCTATGTTAATTTGGACTTATCTCTAAGGTGATAGGAGTGAATTTTGTTAAGAAGTCAAGTTCGAATATGTACTAACTTGTAGTTTGAAGTATGTATACTTTGTAATAGGATGTATGGTTTTGATAGTCTGTTAAAGCCAGTGTTTTAGAGAAGGTGCCATGTAGTTTTTTTCAACAAGAAGTTGCCTATGTTTCAGTTTGTAATATTTTATTTTCAATAGAAATAAAATTTTCTTACTTACAAAAAAAATTAAATAACATAAAGAAATTGAAACTGAAGTTGTCGTTAAAAAAGTGTTTACTGACCCACGAGGGGGAATCACAGATGTCAAAAAATGCTGAATAAAAACTCAAGTGATGCAGGAGGAATCTTCCCTAAAATTAGGCCAAGACTCCTTATGGAGAAATTATGAGCAGGTGACTCATACATGACCAAGTCCTAGGAAAAATACTGTAAAGTATTGTTCCCATCATAGAAGCAGAATAGTTGTGATGGAGGGTAAAATAATCTAGTTTATGCAGAGAGTGACAAAGCATTGTTCCATCTTTGCCCTTGTGTTTCAACAAACAGGTTTCGGGGGCTCTAGAGAAAGTGATGTAGCTGCTATGGGAGTTTGGATGGGAGGAATGACAACTTCATTTTTGTTTTCACATCATTGCTAACAAATTTTTTATTTCATTAACCCTGTGATGTTAAATTTTTAATTACATTTCTGAAACGATAATTATTCTAGTTTTATGAACTTAATTTATGCACAAGAATCTTAGATTCATTACCTTATAAATTTGTGTTACCATTTCCAATTTATTTATGCACAAAATAATAGGAATCACAAGTACTTTTCATATATAGAAATTCACTATCAAACTATGAAAACCCTATACAAATTGTTATAACCCTTAAGATAAATAGATATTAACGCAAACAGTCTATCTTTCAAGAAATATACAGAGATGATAATGAGATCCGAGAGGATTCTTATAAAGATTAAAAATATACTAATTATTATCTATTGAAGTGATTAACAATGCTTATGCAGTTATGACCATAGCAAACCCTTTTATAAATCTGACTACAGGTATATAACTGTAGTGAAACAAGAGTCCAATCAATGCATTCTTAGATATTAGAGTCTTTAGAAAGGACAACTAAGTTGCCTTTCAACTAAATCCTTCATCAAAATGAAGCCATTTCTTCAACTCTTAAGTTGTAAATTTTAATTCAATTGAGAAGGCTAGAGTGCCATTCCTTTTAAATAACTTAAAAACCCTAGAGTCTTGTAAACCTTGATGGTCATTAATATCGCAAAGCAAATTCTAGATCCACCGACACTTTTGACATTAACTTATCTTAAAAGTAAAGAGGCTGAGAAGCCTTTTAATACTAAACCAAAGGTTTGGCGAATTAAGGATCTCTGCTAACCATATTTTAGACTAAATTTACACATGCCTTTTATGTGCAGAATAGACTTCACCTATGTAGGATCAACCACACCATGGATTGTACATGCAAGCAAGATTTAGAATGTTAGAATTTTTTTGGAGGTTGAATATAATGAAATTCGAATTTAGGAGGATAGGTTCATTTTTACCTTGGATTAAAACATTTTTGAACGCACGGAAGGAAGTTCGAATTGATGGCCTTCTTTGTTTATAAATATGGATCAAAACTGAAGTCATAAAAACTCTTCCTTTGTACAAAAAACGAACCCCACAATAGAACTACAAACAAAGGTATCCATTAGAGAACAACTAAAGTGGAAAGTTTCTTTTGAAAAACCATAAACCCTTAATAATGGAAGTAATACTTACAGTTTGGACAAAAGAAATGGCTATGAATGCAAGGCTAGGGTTATCTGCAGGTCACTCTTAAAAACCGACTGTACTAGAGTAGCCATACCTGGCCCTTATTTTATCTTCATCTGTCACAAACTGGGTATAGTTAAGATTTCTTAATCGAAAACTTGGAGCTACTAACTTTGTCTCAGGAAGAATAAATTACCCTTTTCAAAACATTCAAGAGAATCGAGGGTTCTCCTCCTCCAGGTTTTTCCATTACTATACCTTGTATAAACTTAAAATATTAGATTTCTATCCAATCTTACAATTAAATATAGAAGTGGGAAAAACCTGCTAAGAGTTGATTTTTACCGTGAAGAAACCCTGGGTCCTCGTCGATTTAGAATTTTTTTCACTAGCATACGAAGATAGGAACAACAGAAATTTAAACCCTTCCACATAAGAAATAAAGACAACTCAAAGTCTATGCAAAGAGTGGAACTTGAGTTAGTTTCAAACACACTAAGAAAAACCACAATTTTCACGCATTGTCGACGCGAATAGCACATCGTAAGTTGTTTTCAAAACCAGAGAAGCTCACAGGAATGTACACTAGGAGGTAAGCTTCAAACCTTAGTAAGGCATGACTCTCAATGAAGAGGTCTTGAAAACGAAACCAACAAACAAAGGAAGGGTTAATTTCACGACCGCATAGTTGTACACACTTTCAAAATATTGAGATAAACCCAAGAAAATGCATCCAACGTTGTAGATCGAAAGTAGTAACAGGTGGAGGGCCAAGATCCATTCTCCTTTTACGAAGAGCAGTTAAGTTTTCCAAAGCATTAAAGTTGCCCAGGCTATGCTATCAACTTGCAAGCCATGTGATAAACGGAGTAAACTTTCTACCCGATCATTTGCACCGATCGGACGATCAGCAATGGGTGATGTGAAAGTTCAAGCGAGCTAGGTCATCCGATCAGTGCAAATAGTCGGGTAAAAAGTTTACTTCCGTGACAAACAGCTTTAAACCTCACTTAAACTTTCATTTACGCTACATGAGTTGTCATCCATGCCATGCATACCTTATGCCCTTATAACTCCCATGTTAGAAATTTTTACCTTTTCATTATTTTCTTAGATTAGGTTATGCCTCATTTAGTTTCCATCATTCGTATGGTAGGGGATTGCTAAGTAACTTTTCCTTTTAAAAAACCACTTCACCCTTATGCAAGTAGGTAAAAACGTTAAACATGTAACTTCAAATATAATTGGAGCTAGATACTTGTCCTCAAGAGTATTTCAAAGCTTATGACAAGGTCCAAGCCTTAGATCTCAATTCTTATAAAAGAACTTAGTTGAAAACAACATTTTATTTACCTTGCTTCCAAGCTGTTTTATAATTTAGAAGGTCATCATAGACAAATATTAACCTCAAGATGGATGACAAACCTTGCCTTTATTCCTACAAGAAAACTTGACTTATAAACAAGCATGTATAAAATAAAAACAAAGTTAAGACTAAGAGAAATTATAAGTAAATACATTATTTTTGTATTTGTGTATTTTTGGAGATGTGACAATTTAGGGCCTAAGCCCCTTGTTTTCCCTTGGAACCGTGTTTAAGCCTCAAGGAAAATTTATTAAAATCTACGTATGGTGCCTTTATTGCACTTGAATTCTATATAAAAAAACATGTTTAGGGGCTTTGTTTTGTTCTAACCATGGAATTCATATACCTCTATGAAACCAAAAATACTCTATAAGGAGGCATGACATGGTTCAAGGATGCATTCATGACTCTATAACATAAAAACTCAAAAGATTCATTGATTGTAGATGTTCTTCATCGCGATTTAGCACAATAATATTGATTCAATGCACAAGTCCATTGTTGTCCTCCCTTGACCTTGGTTAGATCCCATGACCAATTCTTAGTTCAAAACTAACCTAGTCATGATGCCCATATCCCACATTGAGACGAATGATATCATACATAGGTCATATGTGGTAGTTTAAGAACACACCCATATCGCTTGAGCCTAATAAGCAATTTGCAAATATGTTTGACTATGGTGAAGGAGCTAGGAACCATCACTGATAAATAATACCTCATAATGGCTCCCATACTCAAGTCTGATGTCAAAGACTCTCTAGGAAAGCTTGTGTTGTATTTTTTTTTTGTTATTTGAGGTGGTTAAGTTTGAGAAGGTTTAATTAGGGTTAAGACCATTGTTTCCATATTAACCATGTTTATGCCTTGACATCCATTTATAATACACAAAACCTACTCATGTTGCTTTCCATATCTCAATCAAATGTCAAAACCCTCTACAATGTTCCTATGTGTTGTTTCAAAAACTAGTTCAATGCTCTCAAACTCAAGAAACTTGTCATAAGGTTCTTAAAAGCTTGTTTTCATTCTTTAATCCCATCATCCATCTATGGTGCATGAAATATCATAGTGTCATCCATATCCAATTCAAATACCAGTAACCAAACAAGGCCTAAAAAGGTTTGGTATGATGTTGTTGTCCATGGTGATTGATAACAAGAAGCTTTGTTCATAGCCCTCCATGGTTCTTGATAACAAGAAGCTTTGTTCATAGCCTAAGGGCTTTGGTTTACTCTATTGTTATTAGTTAGACCTTGATAATCTTTCCTTACTTTAAAAAGTTATTCAGGGTGACTGTCTCTCTCTAGTAGGCCAAAAGACACCATATATCAGTTTTGTGTGGTTTTTCAAAGACATATTCATGGCACATAAGCCTCAAAAACAATGCTTAAGGCTTGAGATTCATGGCACATAAGCCCCAAAAACAATGCTTAAGGCTTGACATTCATGCCACATAAGCCCCCCACAAAAAAAAAAACCTATGCTTCAGCCTTGAGGTGGTTGTTTCCCTCGACTAATAATGGTTAAAGGCTTGAGGTTGTTGTTCCCCTCAACGGATAATGGTCAAAGGCTCGAGGTTGTTGTTTTCTTGCTACTTCGAGATAAAACCAAAGCATGGCTACAACAACGGCTTGAACCGACGCAACCTTGACTACTTCTACTCTTCAACATTGTATATATATACACACACACACACACACACCAGATATCCATCTAAAGTGGAAAGTATTTCAATATGTACTTGTTATCCAACGCAACCTTCATTACTTCTACTCTTCGACATTGTATATATATAGATATATAGACCCGTTGTGCATTCCTATATTACAATTATTTCATGCATACGGCTTTAGTTATTATCAGACAAAGTTTACTG
>LPNX010094139.1:70756-119596 GCA_001517045.1 Pseudotsuga menziesii | reverse complement strand
CCCCCCCCCCCCCCAAAAAAAAACCAATATACTCTTTTACTCTAGTGAATTGTATCATGTAATTGATCGCAACATCGTTTATTTGTATAATAACTTATAATTGATTCTTACTGAATTGGATAGTTTATATTTTATGAGGTGTTTATATCTTGGTATCGACATCCATGTCATCGCACCTAAAGGTGATATTATTAATTATTTTTATATTTGGATTTACCATATGGTTTTGATAGGAGTTGCTTAGCCTAAAGGCTATGGTTTTGTCCTAACTGTCACACCCTAACTCTAGCAGCTAAAACATGATGCTAGCAACATATTTTTATGAAGAACAAAAGTTGGGGGACTGTGGTGTTAAACACCATAGTTTTGATCCCATTTACCTTGGGATGAAATATTGATATGTTAAACCATGTTGTGGACCATATTCCTAGTAGGAGAGACCATGTATAAACCAATATAAAGCTTATGGAAAGGGTTTAAAGAGTTTGTTGAACGTTAAAGACTTTGGGTTATAGTGCTCATACCCTAATCATGGCTTTACACCATGGCATAAAAAAATTCATGGTTTTAATACCATATGGTTTTAGCATGCGATTTGGGAGGTACACAACTTAAGATTCATTGGTACAGAAGTTGACATTGGTAATAAATTGGTTATGGCTGCGAGTTGACAGTGCACCCAACCAGTTTTAATGGAAAGGTTGCATGTGTTAATGAGATTAAATCTCGGCCCTCCATCTTTCATAAAACATTGGAAAGGGTTTTAATACAATTTTTACCTCTCTGAAAGATTCATTGTGTGTTTATTTTTGTCTACAATGATTGCGGAAGAAGGATCTGCTTCCATGACTCCGATGTGCAATTTCTTTTTGTTCAAGCTTTTTACTCAGATCGTTAATGGCATTCCTTTGTCTTCTTTTGAGGTATGCTTAAGGTCTTAATCAGTGTTGATGGTCTCCAAAAGGGCCTCGGCCTTGTTGGTTACTGTGAAATGATAATAAATCAACACTCATTGGCCTTCCATTCCATTAACGAGGTATGCTAAGAAACTCAGCTTGATTTTGTAATATTTTTATAAATTTGTTTTAAGATTATCAGGAAAATGTGACCACTGACTTGGGTTTTGGTTTTATCTATGGGCAAAGGAGTGCTAAGGGAATCCAAGAGGAGCTAACCCTTGGCCCTCTATGCATTTAGATAAGGTAAAGTGTTTAACTTTGGTCATCATCTTTTACAGTTTTTAATAATTATTGTTAAAGTTCTAATTGCATCGTACATAAATGTAGGTTATGGGAAAGCCAGCGAGGGTGGCGATAGGGTCACCTCCAACTACGTCTGTTATTTTACACATTTACGGTGAGTATAAAAAATTTCTACTCTGTTAACATTTATCCAAGAATCATTAGTGCATCCAAAAATAATTTCATCCAGATACACCAAAACAAATAATAAATCGTCACCTTAAGATTTGATGTACAAATTATTATCAACAATACCTTTCTTGAATCCTTTGTCCTGAAAATATTTGTCCAGTCTGTAATACCAAGCTCTTGGTGCTTGTTTCAATCCGTATAGTGCCTTCTTTAGTTTGCATACATTGTCAGGATTGTCTGTCAATTGGAATCCTTTAGGTTTCTCTATATAGACTTCTTCTTCTAGATCTCCATTGAGGAATGCTAACTTAACATCTATCTGATACACTTTGAAGTTCTTATGACTAACATAGGAAAGGAACATTATGATAGCTTCCAATATTTCCACTACTGCAAAGGTTTTATAAAAATATTGTCCCTCAACTTGTGCATACCCCTTACATATCAATCGTCATCCTCATTTGCTTCTTCAAAATCCTTAGGTTCAATCATAGATAGGAATGCAACCTGAGATTGTTCTGAATCTTTAATCATATTCCTTCTTGTATGAACTCCTTTATTCTTGTCACCAATTATTTGATTTTCAGGATGATTATTCTGAACAATTTTGGAAGGTATTTTTGTTTCTTTCTGTTGTTTTGAATTTGTTTGAATGTTTGCACTTTCATCATCTAACTCCGAATCTTCTTTTTCTGATTTTTGGACATTTTCTTCCTCAACTTCAACTATATCCTCTGTATTTGGTTCAACATTGCTTATTTGAATATCTTTTACAGGAATTTATTCATCGAATTTAATGTCAATACAGTCAACCAGTTTATGCAGCCTCTTATTATAACATGTGCACCCTTTACTGTTTGTAGCATATGTTATTAAGATACCTTTATCAACCATGTCTTGGTACTTATAACTACTGTGTTATGACCTTTTTAACATTTTCTTTCATGCAAAAAGTTCTTTGAATGATAACATGTATGATAAATTCATAGACTCCCCCTATCATAGTGCTTCTTTCTGTCCCAATAATAAGTTTTTTTTTCATTACTTCAAATTAATTATTTTCAAACACCAATTGCAATTTTCTGATATTAACTTCCCTTGAGTATATGCTTCCTTCTAATGCTAATCTCAGTGTCCTCTTCTAGGTCATGGGAAGCCTTTATAGAAAAGAAATCAACCATTATAATATTCTTTATCATTTTCATCTTGCTTTCCCTCATAATGGATGTCACTTATATTTGTAGCACTACTATGCTCATCATCATCTTTGGAAACTTCACTAATGTTTGAATTTTATTTTTCTTTGAATTTTAGGTACTATGAAGATAATTGGTCACCCAGTCATCAATTCCACAAACCTCAATCACATGCCTATGAAATTGAAAATAGGTCAAAAACATCTAAGATTTACTCTAATAATAGAAAAAATAAGAAAAACAGATGTCGTCGATGCAGTGATGACTGGACCCCAGGCCATAAAAGTAGGAACAATCAGACAATACAGTGCAAAATCATTAATGGAAAGGAAGTGCAAGTCTCTTCACAAGAAATCTCATCTGATTCCAATACCGACACCGAATCATAATGAAGGACGAAATTAGGAAAATACTCAAGCTTTGAGGACAAAGCTTTCCCAAGGGGAAGGAAATGTTGTGAATATTTAGTTAATATTATTATTGATAAATAAATAGATTATTAAGTTACTAGTGAAAGGGCATAACCCTTCACTATGCTTTCTTAAGACTTATAAATACGAGATTTATTGTAATTTTATAGCCATCATCTATCAATTTATTCCTATATTATTATTCATCATGAAAGTCAGATTCCACTCTTAAAACAGTCCAACCAGATATGGTTGTACCACTTTTGAATAAAGAACTCTTGTGGTCTTGGGTGTGCTCTCCAGTTTGATATAATGATCCTCATTGTTCTTGCCAAAGGTTCTATCCAATTATGTCCAGAGATCCTTTGGGTATTCAACCAAATCAATAAGGTAGCGCAAGCTTGGAGAAAATCCCATACATATTGTTCCAAAATCTATATCATCGTCATTTAGCCAGTCATTCTCATATTCAAAAGACTCTTTACCAAGTCCAATAGATATCTCATAGAGACCTTGTCTCTTTAGAGATGAAATCATCTTCAATTTCCATTTTGAATATCTTATGAATGGAGTAAGAAGAGGAACCAATAATCTCAAATCCATATTGAAGTTGTACCTACAAAATATCACTACAAAACAAACCAATTCACAATAATGTCAGTTTCAATACTTTCCACCTTGACATGTACACTTTTTTAGAGTTCGTCAAACGACTTGGATAAAATTATCTAAACATAATTTAGAGGGAGAAAGGCTATCATTCCAGGATTTATGCGGAAACTCAACTGCTTTTGGTGTACAATGGAGGTTGGACAAGACTTGCAACTAGCCTGAACAAGGTTCTGCTACCATGGTTGAATTATTGAACCATTGATCTACAGAAAATGAGAGAAATTGAAAGGTATAATTGTGAAGTGGAATGGAATGAACAATGTACACTGAATAAGAATTGATTAGTAAATTACAACAATAATCTTTATTATTTCCAGTAGTATACAACAGTGTTAAAATAAGGAGAATTTGAATCATGTGGATAAGATTCGAATCTTCCAACACTGACTGACTAACTAAATAACTATGAGTGTATGAATCACTGCATGGGAGCCAATAATCTAACGCAGAATAACTAAATTAGTATGATAATCAATTAAACTAGTTAAACCATTTAAAATGACAAGGTAGGTGTAAAAGGGCATCACTTTCCCATGTAGCCATGCGTTCTGGCACTAGACTAACTGAGAGTGATCTAACTGAATGTAATTGAAGCTTTACTCAGCATAAATGGTAACCTACCACAACCAACTTATGGAACCTGTTGGTCTCACTCATAGTGGCTCCTAAAATTTAGGGAATGGTCTCAGAGGCACTTAAAATCATGTATGAACATGCAGTAAGTGGAATTCAACCTCTATACGTGTTCCTCATACTCTAGTATAGTAAATACTCCTCTGTATGCTATACAGAATGATCAATAGACTATAAATGGACAAGGGAGGATTATAATAATCCCAACATCTTGAACCTACCATTAATGGATTGAATTGAATATGATCTACCACCTAATATCATTCTAGAACATGTTGAAAGGAAGTTCTCAAAATCCAATGAGTATATTGAGCAACTTGATCACCTTCATGTGGCAGAAATCAAGGAATGGATTTAGTCACCCTTGACTTCACAAATGAGGATCAATATTTTTTGGCACAAGTGGGAGAAAGTTAAGAAGAGGGATATTGAGTAGTTGATATTCAAAGCTCAACTGCAGTTAGAGCATGATCAATTTCAGTATATAGTGGATTTACTAGATGTATTTTCCAAGTGGCAATCAAGGATAATTTTAGGGGCGAATTTTAGCCCAGTTGGCTAATTTTCCATGTTTTCCTCCCAAAAAAGATTTGCCATTTTTCATTTTTTGAAGCCCTGTTTTGTCCAATTTTGATGGGGTAAAATGTTTTCACCCTAAAAATCGCCAAATTATTATATAAGCGATATAAAATCCTTGGAAATTAAAATATTTTTTGAAAAATATCGCCAATCATTCTATAGTTGGAGTTTTAAGAATTGGTAATATTTTCCAACATTTATACACTTTTAAATAAGAACAGTTCCTTAAAATCATCCCTGGTGGAAATCTACCCTTGGAAAATCATGAGACAATATTTTGTGATCCCCACTTCTGTGGATGATTTCTTTCTTTGTAATATTTTTTAATTGTTATTTAAAGGGAGGGATATCTCATAGAGAGGGATCCACCATAGAGATCGGGGGAGTGACCTTAGAGGACAATAAGGGACGGAACCACAAAGGAAAGACTAGAGATACTATGTATTTTTGCATAATTGTAATTTGTTACACTCTCAATAAAATCTAGTTAGTTTATTTTTTCATCTTCTGATTATTCAATAAATTTCTTTGGTGATTCTTGGTTATTCTTTTATCTTTTTGATATGTCTATTGCATGTTGCATTATTATTGGACACACTAATATTTGTTCTGATATTTCATTATTAATTTGTTGTGTTAAGTATGAATTAAATAAATTTCTTTGTTCAATCCATATACTTTCCATTGCAATTGATAAACAGTCACTCTTATTAAATGTTGATTTTCAATGGGTGTTTTTCTATTAAAACAATTATGCACTTAAATTCTTTTCGATAATATAATGCAATTGTAATTGCTTTTGTTCTATTCAAATTTGACAATAGTAATTTGGTTTATATGTTAATAAATTGGATCAACATTTGTCAAGCGTATTAATATAATTTTTCTATCACTTATTGTCAACTTTCATAGTTTCAGTTTAATAGGCCAATTTACTATTGTTTCACACCTCTCAGATATTCCACATATAAAGAAAATATCGATTTGGATCTGATAACATTGTGCAAATGGAGGCCTTATATTTCTAGGGGTTATCTATACCAAACAGTTCGAGGATAGGACCGTCCTTGTGTAGTATTACTTGACTCCTCCTGACTGGGTTTTCTCCTTCTGTTGATTGCCTTGTAGTTTTTCCAACAATTACAATATGGGCCATCAAAAAGAAGAAAAAGAGAAATGTATAAAACTGATGAAGAAATACATTGATGTGTTTTCTTGGAGCTATGCGGATTTGAAACAATATGATACCTCCATCATACAACATACTATTCCCATAAGACCTAGAGAGAAACCTTTTCACATAGAAATTAAGAAGAATAAATCTCATATTTTTCCGTTTGGTTGAAAAAGAAGTAAGGAAGTTATTTAATGCGAAAATCATTGTAACTCTCAAATTTTCCAAGTGGGTAGCTAAATTAGTACCTGTCAGAAAGAAGAATGGAGAAATCAGATTATGTGTGGATTTCAGAAATTTAAATAAAGTGTCATTGAAAGATAACTATCATTTTCCCAAAATGGATCACATTCTTCAAAAAGTTGTTGGAGATGAAAGAATTTATATAGTGGATGGATTTTCTAGATACAACCAGATAAAGTTTCTTCCTGAATACCAATAAAATACAACTTTTATTGTACCATGGGGGACTTTCATGTATGTTAAAATTCCTTTTGGATTAATGAATGCATGAGCTACTTTTCAGAGAGCAATGGACATAGATTTTGTTGAAGAGAAGGATAAGTTTGTTGTAATTTATATGGATGACATCACAGTTTATTCCAAATATGACATGGATCATATAAAACATTTGGAACAAAAGTATTTTTAAAGTGCACGAGGTATGGTATTTCTCGCAACCCTAGAAAGTCTAATTTTCCTATGAAAGATGGAAAATTATTGGGTCATATTATTTCTAAGGATGGGATTAGAATTGACCCAGATAGAGTGAATGTTATTCTGAAGGTAGAGGAACCCATGAATAAAAAGGAAGTACAATCATTTATTGGTCAAGTAAATTTACTCAAAAGGTTTTTCCCTAGTTTTGCATAGATATTGAGGAATGTTACCAACATGTTGAAAAAGGACGGTGAAATTAAATGGACTGCAGATGTCATGCAATCTTTTAAGGATATAAAAAGGAAAATCACAGAGGCCCCTATTTTAGTGAGTCTCAATTTTTCTAAAGATTTTCTAATTTTTTCTTATGCATCTGAACATACAATAGCTAGAGTCTTGTTGCATAAGAGTGAACAAAATGATGAACATCCCATTGCTTTCTTTAGCAAGGTGTTGAGAGTTGGGGAGTTGAAATATGATATTATGGAGAAACATGCTTATGTGCCCTTAAGTATTTGAAATATTTTAGAGTCTAAATTTTACATTCCCACATTATAGCATATGTACCTAGAAATGTAGTAAACAACATTCTTACTCAACCTAACCTAGAAGGAAAAAGAGAAAAATGGATTTTTGTTCTGCTTGAATATGATTTAGAAATAAGGCCTACAAAGTTGATAAAAAGATAGGGACTTGCCAAAGTGATGACTGATTCAAATTGTGAATCTCTACAGTTGAATTTTTTATCCAATCATTCAAATCAATTAGAATTAGAATTTTAGGTAGTAACATATTTCACTTTATCTCCATTGTATAGTGATATTATCTATGTTTTGCAAAACTTACAGGAACCTCCAGGATTGAGCAAAACTAGGTCTAGATCAATGAAATTAGAAGCAACAAAATTTTGTATCATGAACTAATATTTATATTGGAAATATCCAAGAGGAATTTTGTTGAACTTTTTAATGAAGAATGAGGCTCAACAAACCATGAAGGAGTTTCATCAGGGAGTCTGTGGAGGACATCACTCTTGGAAAGTAAATGCAAACAAAATCTTGAGGGATGTTTTCTATTGGACTTCCATGTTTTGTGATATCTACAAGGAGATCACTACATGTCATCAATGTCAGATCTTTGAGGGTAAAATAAAGTTAGTTCCACTACCATTTAATACCATTTCAGTTGAGGCACCCTTTCAACAGTGGGGGTGAGATTTCATTGGATAAATTAACCCAAACTCTTATGTCTAGCATAGATGGATCCTAACTACAACTGACTATTTTACAAAGTGGATTGAAGCTATACCTACTAGGAGGGAAACTGATGTTGTTATCATGGAATTTTTAGAGAATAACATTTTGTCAAGGTGTGGATGTCCCAGAAGAATTGTGACTAATAATGCATCTGCTTTTAAATCTAAGAAGATGATTAGCTTATGGCATACGTATCATATTAATTTGAATCATTCTACTACTTATTATTCTTAAGGAAATGGGCTTGCAGAATCTTCCAATAAGAGTTTAGTAAGAATAATAAAAAAGTTGTTGGAACAAAACAAGAGATCCTGGCACACAAAATTGAAGTACGATTTGTGGGAAGATAGTATCAGTACAAAAAAGGTTATTGGCATGTCACCCTTCCAGTTGGTATATGAAGCAGAAGTGATATTTCTAGTATCTTTAAGTCTGCATGTGATGAATCTGCTACAGGAACATGAGGAGGATCCAAATCATATGTAGAGTAGGATCAATAATATTATTTAATTAAATGAAATAAGGGGAAGGAATTATGATAAGGTGTATGTACATTGAGAGAAAATGAAGAAGACCTTTTACAGAAGGGTTAAAGAAGAGCAGTTTTAGATTGATGTTCTAGTTTTAAAATGGGATGCAACAAAAGAAGATAAACATGGAAATTTTGATTATATGTGGAAAGGGCCATATGTTATTGATTCTTTCAAAGGAGATAATTCATTCATTCTACAACATCAATATGGGGTTCGTCTAAAATGGGGCCATGTAAATGGAAGGTTTATGAAACATTACTTGTCTTAAGGTGGAATGTAATTTTGTATTTTAGCGTATATATTTATTTAATTTTAAAATCATTATAGATGGCGAGCTAAAAGATTTGAATCCTGGAGAGAAGACCTTAAGATATTGATGGTTTTCCATTTTTCTCCTATTTTATATACATAAAAAGGAAAACAGAGTTTTGAGTTGTAAAAAATTTGAAATATTTTGTAAATTCTTAATAGTATGATGGTGTTTTTCATGGATTATACCTTATGACACAAGGGTCTGGGGTCACCAACATACAAATATTTAACTTGCATAGATGCATCATTCTAGAGATATTTGTGAGAGAAATAGGGCATAAAGCACATGTACCTTATTTATGAAGGTTGGTACTAGCTTTAAACCTTTTCCCCAAATGCTCCATAAACTTCATGATCTTCAACACCTGCAAAAGAGACTGATATCTAACACATAGAACTTAATTGTTATATAAAGATTAATGAAATGCCACAATTGCATATGAATATATATGACAATGAATTTCATAAATCATAATAGAACAATAACACACAATGTGGAAGAACATCACTCTTTATTCATAAGAAATGATTGATACAACCTCTATCTGAGACAAGCCCTTCTCTGCTGACCAAGAACTGAATTCCTTGCTCCAATCTCCAAGGTATTTCCTCCAGCATAACCTTTCTCTTTTGAATTGGGGAAGTTGTAACTTCTAACCCAACTGTCCCTGACTAATCATGTTTTTATTTTTTATTTTTTGTCTTAATTTAACTGCAAGTGAATATACTGGAAAATCATGAATGAACCATGACTCCTTTGAAGGAAACACACGATTACATATTGTTATCATCTAACAGCGGGTTGAATGATGTGATACCTACGAATGAATCATGACTTTCAATGATAAGAGTCATAGTTGCAATACAAACTCATTTAAAAACATGGGAAATATTGAAAGAAGTAATGTGGATTAACTCTTATTCTCATCTATAGCTTTTGGGAAACTTCTATCCATAAGGTTGTTTTGTGTACCAACGTGCTTAGTGTTAGTACTCGGATGGAGAAGTTTTGTTTCACTGTATAACAAATTCCCTCTAATGTATGAGGTCAGAGGGAAGATATGGTCAAAATACATTACAAATATTTTATCTTCTAGAAACTCAGTTATCAAGGTTGCAAAGAGGTACCCTAAATAGAGAGATCAAATTCATGTACAAAATCATTACTCAGGATGCCATGTTCAATAGAGTGGAACACTAGCTCCTTCAAAATATCAGATTACATCATATAGTACGGGAAACAAGGCCACGTATGTTTTACAATGGTGGGTGAAAGACACAATAATACAATGATGAGTCTTTAAAATATGGAAAAAGTGTCACAGAGCACAACACAATCTTGTGCAACTTGGATTATAGAGATTGTAACCTAAGGTATTCGTCCAAATACATATAAACTAGTACGATTCTTACCATGTGAGTATCTGAGATGAACCCGAACATGGAATCCATCAGAGTGTCAGTGAATTAGTGATGCTAATGAATGATGAAAATGAATCCATCAATATGAGTAATGAATCCTAAGGTACAATATTCAGAACTCTAGGTCTTATTCTTTAGGAGGTACTAATCAGAAGTTGTAGTGCAAGTAGGAAGGCAATGAATCCTTCAACACATCACAATAGTAACTAGAATACTGGATAAGTTAAGGTAGACACAATGTAATCTCAGGAATGAAAATGATGGGAATCAGGATGACCAGACAGAGGTAGGGATCCTTGAACAATGAGCACGACACAGAGATGACCCAAGGCAGATTTATACTTTCAGTTGGCACAACTAGAATTATCTTAAATGTAGGAGGCATGAACAAATTCCCCGTGTCTAAAGGACAAGTGGAGGAGTAATAACATGAAGTGATAGATGAACTGGAAGTAAAAAAATGAGACATGATTATTGGGAGGTTCAAAAAGTGCTTTGTTCAAGGATGACATGTTTCCAACATACTTACAACCCAAAGAGTGAAATTCTTCCTTTCCTTTCTTGCTAAGTTTTAATGAGTCCAAGAAAGTCAACAGACGTCCTTCTTCATTTTTTACAAGATTGAAGAAAAGAGAGAATATTTCTTGATAGATCACATATTCATGGATTTTACAAGCCCGAATTAGTAAATTCTCGTCGGTTCTTTCATAATTTTTAGAGTCTGAAAATGCCAAAGAAGACTTTATGGGGGTTCTTTTTCATAAATTTGTCTCCTGATTCCAAAAAATTATAAAGCAATCCAAAGGAGAACTATCTTAGATTCCGAAGAAATAAGTTTTACCTTATTCATACTTAGTTGGAAAGGTCTGAAAAAGGGGTAAACTATCACCCAATAGACACTCCTTCAAAAGACGACACATAGCCTTAGTTTAATGAGTGTAAAGGAAGGAAAGATCACTCGAAAAGTTCCATTTATTTACGAGAATGCTACTGACAAAAGTAAACTCGATGTTTTGTTCTAGGGTTTAGAGAGCATGACAAAGACATAAAGAACACTTAGAATCTTTTCAATGTTTAGTTCCAAAGCAAAAAAAAGAGAAAACTAAGCTTAAACAAGTTCATTTTTCGTAATTTTAGTCCTCCAGGTTCAAAAAATAGATAAAGCTATGCCTAAAGATACTCTTCTAGATTCCAAAGAAAATAGAGTATTTTTTTTTGTAAGTAATACACATGGTCCGAAAAAGGGTTAAACTATCACCGATGTGGATGATCATTCAATTACTTTAACGAATCTAAAAGAACAAGTGACTTGGAAATCTAGTCCATTTTAAGGAGTCAGACTAGGGGTTAAAGATGACTCCCTAAGGGCAAGAGCCTTATTTTCAAGGGTATCTTAGTAAAAGATGCAAATTGAGGTTTTTTTTGACAGAAAAAATGATTAGAAAGGCTCCTGCAACCTAACACAATTGTGACATGGGTGCCTAAAATGTTATAACTAGGGTTACCCATGTAAAGGAGGCCGTAACCACAGAAGAACAATGTTGTTTGCAAGTTAGATAGAGGTCATACGTCGTAGTCCGTGGATGAAAAATAAATCCTAGGGTTCAACGAAGGATGAGGTATAAGTGCAAAAATATGTTGTGGGGACCAGATCTTACCTTAAATGTGCCTTAAATGCAAAGGAAATCATATTTTTGATCATCAAGAACTTGTAATAGTTAGGTAAGGACACATGGTATCAGTTCAATAACATAAAAAATGACTTTAACTATACAAAGGTGGGTAAAAATTACAAATTTGTACTATAAATAGTTAAAAATCAAATTAAAACATACCATTTTGAGTTTTTTACCATAATATACCATTTTACCTCTCCACTTTGATCGATCATTGTAGGCAATCCAAAGGATGGTTTTCAAATCTGTGAAGTGCACGTATTTCATTTCTCCCTCCCCTTCAATTCTAGGTCTTCAATTTTTAAATTCCGTGGTTAATTTATGGTTTTTGGCCCGCCCTAAAGGCATCATGCTGCATCCATGGGTAGACTTCATTGGAATCGTGAATGCGCATTATAACCATGGGTTGATAGTACTGAAACCCTCAAATGGATCGCGTTGTGCATACTGCATAGTCACAGTTAATGCAGAAACATGGTTTTTTTCAAAATCTAATGTTGAAAATGTTTCTTGGGTAGGAAACCATGGTTCTTGAATGGAAAGAAAGGGAACACAAGGATATGGATTACTTGGAAATGGCAGGTCCCATGACATCGAATGATTTTTGGAGGAACGTCTTACTAAAGTTTTAATGCACGTCAAACATTCTTGCACAAGTCTGTTTTATTGAGACTTTCGTGAGCTTGTGGGACCATGACCTTGGGATGTTTAACCTACAAGGGGAAACCTTGGAACTAATAGCAGAAGACATACTTTATCTTGGGTTTATCACACAGGGGGGAACCTATGAACATGGAGGGAATCGATTAAGGAGGTGACCATCTCAATGTCCAAGACTATATCAACACTTATTTCCTACCTAGGATTCAGAAATTGAGGACCCAAATCCTGATTGGACAAATCACTAGCTTTCTACAGATTAATGGGTATGAGCTTTTGTCGAGCAAGTTTTGTTATATTTTTATCATTCAAGCAAGAATTATATTAGGATCTTTAACGGAGAGAATAACAAGCACAACAATCAAACACAAGAGACAATGAACACAATGTTTTTCCTCTAGGATAACATAAATGGAGAAAACCCTGCAACTTCCTCAAAGATAGAATCAACACCAAAAGTAAAACCCCAAAATAGTAAGATGACCTCCCGACAGTAATATTCTCTTTCTTTCTAGTCCCAGCAACTTCGTCTCCCTCAGCTATGCACTACAACTGAGTGTGAGTGAGTGTGCGATAAATAGAGAGGCTCACTCTCTATTTATACTAATTCTTGACTTGACAATAACTCACTAGGGTTGACTTCACTTGGAGAGTCTAATAACCCTAGGGCCCCACAAATGCGAGGACTTTAACCCTTGATCAATAGGAGGGTTACCCACAATGGCTTGCCATGACTTGTTTACATTATAGAAACTCTCGATCGGAACATCGGGGCATGAAATGACTCAATTACATTACAAACACTTCCCGGAATAAACATCAGGGTAAAATACATAAGATATACAAGTGAATACATTCTGAAGTTACAATTACATCAACATTCCCTCTTCACTAGGAAGGTATTGTCTTGACACAATTTATCAGCACAATTCTTCTTCTCTGTATCATATGAATCATCATCAAGTTCTCGTCATCTTCATCTTCAAGTAATATTCTTCTTCAATTCATCTTCATCACTGGATCTAGATCATTACTGGATCTGGATCATCTCTGGTTCTAGAACATCTCTATTAGATCATCATCACAGGTGTTATCTCTTGATTCTCTTCATCACAGGAAGTTCTACAGAGCCAACCCTTTTTCATGTTGGTTGTAGGCTGATCCTCCATGTAAATATTCTTCAGCACTTATATCTAACCCTAAGTTAGAATGGCACACCTAACACTTACATTTGACCATGAGAGGAACACATACAACACCATGTCAAAAAGGTACGCCCAAAACTCACATCTGACTATGAGAGGAATCAATCCAGTCATCTATGTCAGAAAGGCCCAACACTCACATTTGACCATGAGAGGAACCAATCCAATCATCTATGTTAGAAAGGCTCTGCACTTACATTCGACCATGTGAGGAACCAATCCAACCTACATGCCAAAAGGGTTCTGCACTTACATCTGATCATGTAGGGACCAATCCCACAGTCACATTAGAATGGCTCTACACTTATATCTGATCATGTAGAAACCAATCCCATAGTCACATTAGAATGGATCTACACTTATATCTAATCATGTAGGAACCAATCCCACTATCACATCAAAATGGTCCTCAGTCCCAGACTGAGTATTCCTTGCAACTAACCAGGTGCCTCCATTCTCCCAGAGAATGGCATCTTAGCACCAAGCTGAGTATTCCTAGTAACGGACCAGGTGCCTCCATTCCAAGAATGGAATTCAACACTTATATCTTATCATATAGGAACCAATCCTATAGTCACATCAGAATGGCTTACAACTCATATTTGACATGGAAGGAACCAATCCTTTCACCATGACAGAATGGCTTAGCCCTTACATCTGACCATGGAAGGAACCAATCCTCTCACCATGTTAGAATGGCTCAAGGACTCATCACTTCCCTTTAGAGGGAACCTCAATTTGGAGAACACCAAGCTTCTCCCTAAAGTACTCAAACTCCACTCTGGACAATGGCTTCGTCAACACATCAACTATCTGTTCGTCCATCGCAACATACTGGAGCTTTACTGCTCCTTTCAACACCATATCCCTGATATAGTGATACTTGATCTCGTTATGCTTCAACTTGTCATGGAACACTGAGTTCTTCGACAAATTCACACAACTCTAGTTTTCATAATAAGTAGCATCTAACTGGAGATCAAATAAATCAGACAGTAGCTTCCTCATCCATACTGCCTCACAACTAGCTGAACAAGCTGCGACGTACTCTGCTTCAGCTGTACTCAGTGCCACACATGATTTCTTCCTGCTAAACCAAGAGATCACACTTGATCCCATACTGAAGCAACACCCTAAAGTGATCTTCCTATCAATCCCACTTCCTGCCCAATCTGAATCAACATAACCCTCCAAGTTAATCTTCTGATCCGCCTTATACTTGAGCCCATAATCAACTGTACCCCTCAGGTACCTCAGAATACGCTTTGAAACAATTAAGTGAACATGTCTTGGATCTGTCAGGAACTGGCTCAAGGTGTTCACAACAAAGAAAATATATGGTCTCATGTTCATCATGTACATCGAGGATCCAATCATCTAATGATACATCGTAGCATCAACCACTTCTGATGAAGCATCACTCAACAACTTTAGATTTTATGCCATAGGTGTGGTCATGGCCTTGCAATCCATCATCCCGAACCTCTTTAGGATCTCTATTGCATACTTTCCTTGTCCAAGGAAGATTCCATCCGCATTTTGCCACACCTCCATGCCTAGAAAATAGTGCATCATACCCAATGCCTTCATTTCGAACTTGGAAACAAGATTCCTCTTCATATCAACAATCAACCCATCCATACTTGTTACAAATGGATCATCTACATATAGTAGTAGTATTACTGGGTTACCATCTTCAACCTTGTAGTAAAGGTTGGAATCTGCTTTACTTTTGGTAAAGCCTAAACTAAATAGAAAGCCATTAATTCTGCCGTACCATGTCCTGGCTACCTATTTCAAACCGTACAGGGATTTCTTCAATCTACACACATGAGACTCCCTGTTATGTGTCTGAAAATCAAGTGGCTACTCTACATACACTTCCTCTTCCACTACACCATTCAAGAAAGCAGCCTTGACATCCATCTAGTGTAACTTCCATTTCATCATTGCAGCCAGATCAAGTATTGATCTGATGGAAGTGTATCTAGCTACAGGTGCAAAAGTTTCTTCATAATCTATTCCTTATTTTTGTGAGAAGCCATGAGCCATGAATCTTGCTTTATATTTCACTATGCTTCCATCTGTAGCATGCTTGATCTTGTAGATCCATTTGGAAGTTACAACAGACTTCCCTTCTGGTCTTGGGACAACATCCCAAACATCATTCTTCATGATCAATTGATACTCTTTGATCATAGAATCCTTCCATTCTTTCCGTTCTGCCGCTTCTTCATTGTCGGAAGGTTCTTTATTGACGAAGTCACATAATAACGCTACATACCCAGAGCAAGACCTAGTCCTCTTTCTTTCTCTGTGATTCTCTTCTAGAGCCCCATATCTTTCTGCACCTTGGATATCTTCTTGTACCCAAGTAGGTTTCCTCTTGTGAGGATTATTCGCCTGAGGTGGATCTACATGTTCTTGAGGTTATTCTAATTCTCTATCTTCTTTTTGAATTTCTTCGTTCATTGTTGTGTCATGAATTCTAGGTGCTTTTGTTTCTTCAGGATCTTCAGCAGGTCTCTTTCTGGATTTGTTGTAATTTGTTTCTTCATCAAATGTTACGTCCCTGCTGATGTCGATCTTCTTGAATCCTGGGAAGTATATTCTGTAAGCCTTCGATCTTTCAGAGTATCCCACAAATATACCCTTCTTTCCTGAAGGATATAACTTTGTCCTCTTTTCTTTTAGAATGTGTATGTACACTGGACTGCTGAATATTCTGAGATGGATGACTTCTGGTTTCTTGCCGAAAAATACTTCTTCAAGTGTCTTGTTCTCAAGTACTTTGGGTGGAGTATGGTTCTGTACATACACCACTGTTCTGGTACCTTCTTCCCATAGATGCATGGGAAGATCTTGATCATGAAGCATTTCTCTTGCAGCTTCCATGATCATTCTATTCTTCCTTTCTACAACTCCATTCTATTGTGGATTATATGGAGTGGATAAATCCCTCTTAATCCCTGAATCTTTGCATAAATCTTTGAATTCATTTGATGTGATTTCTCTACCATTATCTGATTGAAAGGTCTTGATCTTGTTTTTAGTGTGGTTCTCGATCAAGCCTTTGAATTCTTTGAATTTGTTGAAAACTTCATCTTTGTTCTTCATAAAGTATATCCATGTCTTCCTAGAAAAATCATCAATAAAAGAAACATAGTATACATACCCACTTAAAGAACTGGATGACATTGGACTGCATACATCAAAGTGAATGATTTCCAAGATTCCTTTTGCTTTGCTTTTGCTACTTAGAAATGTCTTCTTTTTGTTTTTTCCTTTCACACATCCTTTGCAGACTCCTTCATGTTTTGAATGCATTTGTGGAAGTCCTTCAACAACTTTTCTTTCAAGGGGTAGTGCTATGTAGTGTACATGTGCAAGCCTTCTCTGCCAAAGTTCATTTGGATCTACTGACTCATGAACCAAATCTTGTTCTGGTTGGCCTTTGAATTTGTATAATCCTCCTTCACGTTCTCCAATTACTATTGCATCATCAATAGTCTTTCCTCTTGGCCACATGAGGACTTGGCCATCTATAGATGCAATTCTCATGTCTTTTTCATCCAATGACGATATGGAGAGAATATTCTTCTTTAGTCCCGGTAAAAACAAGACATCCTTCATTTTCATAGACTTTCCAAAGTCTATCTTGTAGGAGGATTCACCACTACCTTTTATGGGATATTGGTAGTCATCCCCAAGTTTCACCTTATGGGGTGAATTATGTTCGGATAGTCTCTCGAAGAATTCCTTGAATCCTGTCATGTGCTTGGAAGCCCCACTGTCAATAAGCCAATATTTGCTTCCATGTGTGACAGTTCCCGTGAGAGTGGAGATCAGAACATATTCTTCATCACTTAAAGAGTCTTCACTTTCTTGTTTTACTCTCTTTCTGGGAGGATCATCATCCTCAGCAGTGTGAGCACGATGTTTTCTTTTGGATTTCTTCTTCTTCTTAGATCTATTCTTATTCATGGGAAACTTTCTAGAAAAGTGTCCTCTTTCATCACATGTATAGCATCTGAGTTTGGATAGCTCCTTGTTTGTTTTACAAAATTATCTTTATGATGAGAATGCTTACCTTGGTGATGATGATTTTCCCTTCTGCCTTTCTTGGAGAGTACTATGAGAAATTGATATTCATTTCCCATCTTTTCTTCTCGAGCTACTATTCAAGCTTCTTCTTGTGAGCATTCTTCCCACATTCTACTCAACTTGATTAGCTTCTTTCTAGAACAGGGAAAGAATCCCATGATCTAGGGAGACCATTCAAGGTTTTCATCACAATTTCTGCATTCTCCACTTCTTCATCCACTGCTTCAAGTTGTTCTTTGATCTGGGAGACCCTTGTAAATTATTACTGTATGGTCTCCTCATTCTAGATGTTTACATTCTTCAACTGGTTCCTCAAAGTCATCTTCTGGTTTATGTTCTTCCCTTCAAACAGTTTGCTCATGGCATCAAACATAGCTTTAGGTGTCCTGAGGGAGGACACCTGTGGTATGAGGTGATCATTGATTGAATAAGCAATAATCCTCTTAGCCATGACCAATTTCTTCTTGTGTAAGGCCTTAGCCTCATCTTCCTCTGGAACTGGAACCTCATCATTGATGTAGGAGTCCAACTCATTTTCTTCCAAGACCAGGGAGATCCTATACTTCCAGGCTCGAAAGTTATCATCTCCCTCAAGCTTTTCATCAAGCTTGGTATTATGAGACATATTAACTGAGAACCTCAAATGAAAATACAAAATATTTAGATCTTACCAGGTCAAGATGTCAGAATTGGGTCTGGAGCTGAATTTCTGTAGTGCTGGTTCATGAGTAGATTAGGGTTTGAATTTCTTGGAGTTCTGTCCAACCAAAAACTTTGACCTTCATCTCTAAACTTTGATTTTGAGGAGGAGATCAATATAGGCCTGGAATCACTCGAAAATAGTGGAAATCCCTAATTTTCGGCAACAATGTCAAGTCAAAAACTGGAAATGCTCAGAATCTGATTCTGCTTCGACAGAAAGATGTGCCCTAGAGAGGAGAGTCATCCCAAACTTCTTTTGCTGAAAATATATGGAGAGAGATCCAAAAAGTAG
Organism: Pseudotsuga menziesii; assembly: GCA_001517045.1. Taxonomy (NCBI): domain Eukaryota; kingdom Viridiplantae; phylum Streptophyta; class Pinopsida; order Pinales; family Pinaceae; genus Pseudotsuga; species Pseudotsuga menziesii. The sequence continues at coordinate 100,737 of LPNX010094139.1, read as the reverse complement.
GAATCCCTAGTTTCCACAACTGCATAGTTTCTTCTTCTCAGGTTAGCTCTGATACCATGTTAGAGTTTTATAATTCAACCTAGCATTATATTAGGATCTTTAACTGAGATAATAACAAGCACATCAATCAAACACAAGAGACAATGAACACAATGGTTTTCCTTGGGGAAACCATAAATGGAGAAAACCCCGCAACTTCCTCAGATATAGAATCAACACCAAATGTAAAACCCCAAAATAGTAAGATGATCTCCCGACAGCAGTAGTCTCTTTCTTTCTAGTCCCAATAGCTTCTTCTCCCTCAACTATGCACTACAACTAAGTGTGAGTAAGTGTGATAAATAGAGAGGCTCACTCTCTATTTATACTAATTCTTGACTTGACAATAACTCACTAGGGCCGACTTCACTAGGAGAATCTAATAACCCTATGGCCCCACAACTGCAGGGACTTTAACCCTTGATCAATAGGAGGGTTACCCACAATGACTTGACATGACTTGTTTACATTATAGAAACTCTCGATCGGAATATCGGGGCATGAAATGACTCAATTACATTACAAATTATTCCTAGAATAGACATCGGGGTACAATACATAATATAAAAGTGAATACATTTCGAAGTTACAATTACATCAACAAGTTTTGCATTAGGGTATGTTTGGATTTCATGCTCTACTCTTAAGGGATCAATTCATGGCATATCCTCATATGAACAGGAAAATATGTCTTGGAATTCCTTGAACAAGGAAGTATAATGGGAAACCTATTCTGGAGTATAGTTTGCACCAATGTGTACATTTTCCACAACATTAGTTTTCGCAGAGATGTTGATCGGGATTGTTATGGAGAGAAACTTCCTATGGCTTGTGGTGTACCAGAACAGATAGCTAGGCACGATAAATCAATCCTTTCCCGATATGCAAGAGAAACCAAACATCTAACACTAAGGGACCTCAGATCGTACATTATTCCGGATGGTTGAAGTAGATCCCTGTTGAGCTTTTTCCAAGCCTACTTACGCTAGCAATTTTCTCTCAACAACAACAAACAAGACAAGAATGCTATATAATATGGTGTTAGATCTACTCTAGCATATATAATCAACAATGTATAAGAAATTAAACATATCCATGGATTCAATATTCATTCAAATGCACATTATTCAATAGTAAAAGATATTTCTATTAATCAAATCATAGATTACACAAGTGACAACCTCTGTCGGCACGTTTGCGAACCAGAGAAACTGAGTCCTCCGCCTGGGCCTCCACCACCTCAATCCTCCATCTCTCGATAGAAAGCTCACAAGTAAAGGAAATATTGGGAAGAACACAAAGTGCTCCAAAGGGACAAAGGGATGCAGAATGAAGTATATGCAATATATGGCAACAATGGACTATAGTTTCATTGCTCTTTTATTCCTCCTCTTCAATGTATCTAAGGGGTTCCTTATATAGCACTACAAATGGGTGATGGAGGGTCAAATCCGAGCGATCTCAATGCATATGGAAGGCCAACAGTCAAGTGGTTCGGACACACATGAAGGAAAACTCCAAAAATATTTGGATTAATGCACACATCCCCAGTGTACACGGGTTCGAGTTCAAAAGCCACGTGTACATGCGAGTATGGGTTTAAAAGTCGCATACAACAATAAAAAGGGGTTTTTAGGGATTAACTTGGAAACATCAAAGTATAATATTAGTACATGGGGTCTAAAGAGTTTGCAGAGGGATAGGAAAGGGAGCCATAAATATGTGATCAACCATTTGTGGTAAAATCAGCTATAACAGATGCCCCCTAATATGTGAGGTTAGAGGGGTAACATGATGGCCAAAATACATTATGAAATCCATCCCAGAAGTGGAGTGATGAAGAAACAGGTGGAAAAACCAGCCATCCATCAGTATAGTACAATAATCAATCTTTGCATGTTACTGCAAATACATATAGCAGTCCCGGATACATAAGAGTACAATGGCCATGAATATGCATGATATACAAAATGTGACATGTGTGTTCATCGCCACGTAAAATATATAATATATTAGAATATCCATGATGAAGATATACAATGGATCAAGATCTCCATAGAAGTTGAAGATATACAATGGATCAAGATCTCCATAATGGCTGAAGATATCTGACATATACTAGAATCAAATCACAACAGCTGAAATCTCATGAACACTGGCATGATCAAGGAGGTAGCATATGTGGAATGCCACCAAGCTGGAAGGTCTTCTACACAAATCGCTATGAGTACATGTCATACTATGAGAATAGAGGTGTCGAGGTCGAACATAGTAGTCACAAGTGGGAATCAAGGTACTAGAATGCAATCTAACAAGTACTATATCACCCACCGATAATGAAAATGGGAATTAAGCTACTAGAGTGAAATCTAACAAGTGTGAATAGATGTGTTGAGGTCGAACACTTGGAAGATCCCATCGATTAGGGGAAATTGATTTATTCCCAAAACTGTCGATGGCGAGAGAACCTACGACTGATGACTGTAAGTCTCAAGGCACTCAAATGACTCCAGACTCCTACCCCAGAATAAATGAGCTGAAGTCAATGGGATCGAATCTATTGGAAGGAGGGCATTAAGGAATCCCCCATCAACCAACATGAGGTACTCAACAACACTGTATAATTTGGAAGAACTCGAACAAGATGTGCATGAACCAGTAATAGTACCAAGAATGGCCGACATGCAAAGTCAAGATAACTAAGGAATGACCGAATCAGGCTTCAACTTCCTTTGAGAAAGAGAATATAGGAAAATGGTGAATGAAGGTAGGTAGCATGGAATCGATATTAAAATTGGGACATATCTGTGACACCAGAGGCATCAACAGAGGATCCATAGGGACTGGAAGCTTAAGGAGTTAGTGGAGATAAACTCAGAGTAACAAGTATATCTCCTAAAGTAAAACTAATAACCCAACAAATAGATGTGGTATATAGTGCTCTGTTAGCAAGGCGACACGACTCTACTGCTGCGAAAGATAACATATTTTCCTCTCCGAATTTTTGTTTTTTTTTTATTTTTTTGGACCTTTTTCAGATATTTTGAAAATCTTGAAAAAGAATAAAAGCGATTTATAGTTACAAATCTAGGAGGAGACGAGTGTTAGAGGACAAGAAAACTAGTTCCAAGCAGTGGAACATACCTATTCTCAATGCAAGGAAGTATGTGCAGGATAACGACACTCGAGGGAAGGTCCCCATGGTGGGACCCATCAATCGGGATTAGAGAAAGCTCAACGGGGATCTACTTCAACTATCTAAAATAAGATATGATCCAAGGTCCCTTAGTGTTAGATGTTTGGTTTCTCTTGCATATCAAGAAAGGATTGATTTCTCGTGTCTAGCTGTCTATTGTGGTACACCCTAAGCCATAGGAAGTTTCTCTCCATAACAGGGATGGTGGTAGATATGTTTGTCGTATTCCACTCGATAATATCCTCTCCTTAGAGAAAGGAATGACAAGAAGATAAACATCCTCTCTTAGTATCACGTGGAAATATGAGTTTTCTATTTTTCTTAGTTCTGGAAGTAATAAATACTTATGATGGGGGTCCTCATAAATTTTCTCAGCTCCACACATGACTTCCAGAATGGCTACACCAGATGTCAAAACCATACCTAAAAAATTGTAGGAATTTGTCAAGTTCTCCTCCCAAGCAGGAAAGTAAGCTTCATTTGATTCTTCTGAGACTAGAGGATTCATGATGGAATTGGCAACATCATCATATATAGCTTGGTAAGCTACTTATGTTGTTGATAGGGGATCAAGGCTCTTCTCACGAAGGAAGGACGTAGGGGTCATTTCTATATACAATTGTATATATAGACTTCCCAACACTTGTTGAACCTAGATAATTTATAGGAGCTGGTATATCAAATGTTCCCATCAGTGAGGTATACATTCCAACTCACAATATTGCATTGGTTGGTTTTGACTAATCGATCAAATGCATTGTAGACTAAGTGGTCTCCAAATGGACCTTTCGAGTATAAATCTATTGGCCAACTATAACCAACTTCCCTTTGTGCAGAAACACTAAGACTCAGAAGACAAACTAATGAATAACACACATGGCATAAGTTTGGCTTCTCCCCAAAAGAAAATTTTAGTCCAAGGGAGTATTAATCACTTTGACTTCAACAGACACTGCTTTCCCTGCCAACTTTATTTCGAAACATGATAAGATACCATAAGCATGGAAGGATATTCCATCAAAAGCAGTAAGCAAAGTGTTCGATGGGACCAAATCAGGGGATCCTAGAGCTTTCCAACAAGACATCGACATAACAAATGTGGAAGTAACCTCATTAATCATCATCTATCCAATGGTTTTTCCACCATGGATGGCATCGATAGAGAAGGACAAATGGTATGGTAGGTGCAGTTTAACCTCAGAAAGATTAAATTTTTCCAACATGTTCATAGAGTCCATATTTCCTATAGCTTCTAAGAGTGCATCTCATTGGGAGGGACAAATCTGTAGCATTTATAAAGCTGACATCACACACGGGGTTTTGGATAGGTATTTTACCAGACATTAGTTAGAAGAAGCCCTAGAATTAGGGATGTGGAATTTCTTCTTAAGGACACCTTTAGGTATCTTAGGCACAAGTTCAGTCAGTTTTTCAATATTAAGAGGGGTTGAAGGTTCAGAAACAAAATTATCTTTTTGTTGAGCCTCCGACTCATAGTTTTAATTTTTGGTCTGTAAAAGTGTACTGGATCAGACCATGTGAATATAACACTAATTAGTAGGAGCTCTTGGTGTGCCTCGGACATATTTTGAAGCAAAAGTTGCATTATGTCCTTGGGGAAAGGGATCCTTCAGGACAATTAGTTGTTATTTCTTAAGAAGATTATTTGCTTGATAAATCGGGGGCATTGGTAAGTTAGATGGTCACGTTGGCACAAATTGCAAGGAAATATGACCTTCTTCTTTTGTTTCTTACCCCCCTCAACATAGCTCATGGGATTTTTTATTTTGGTTTCCCTCACCCTTCTTCCCTTTCTTCTTTTTCCCACCGAACTATTGAGTTCCCTTTTGGGAAGAATGTGTTGAATAAACATTAGAATTTTTTGGTGAGGGAGTAGAAGCCTTGGCTTCCTCCAATGTAGATTGTTTAACTAACATCTCATGGAGCTTCTTATCCTATGATTCTATAGTGGTTGTACTTAATGAACCAACCACACCATCGGCATGGGGTCCAGGATTAGGTTTCTCCAATTCGTTATTAGTCATCATCGCCTCAAGGATAATTTCATAAAGGATCCTAGATTGAGCATAGATGAGATCTAGGTGTTGGGCCTTGAGAATTTATTCTTCCGTGGAAACTCCCAAGGTAGAAACATCTTTTGAAATATATGGCAGTATTGAATTAAAAAACCATACTAATAAGAACTCAAGAGGAATGTTGGATTTAATAAGCCACTTTCTCCTTCTCTACTCTTGAATATGGTCAGATATGTGAGTGGCATTGGTTTTTTGAAAAGTCGACAACAAGTCTGTGTCAGCATCACACCAGACAAGAAGTTGAAAATGATTCAAAACCACGGTTGGTAAGTCAAGGAAACTATTGTACACAACTGACAGAAGTTCAATGTACCACTTAGCCACTACATTAGTGAGTGCCATTTGAAATGGCCTCAACTGAATAGAGTCATCCTTCAGTGAGTTTCAAGAACACCATAAATGGAAAGTAGTGATATGAGCACATGGATCCTCAACTATCTTTATTTCAAACTTTGGGATTTCTAAAGGTAGTTTAATGGGAATAGGTGGCCATGTCACATTATGGCACATGAGATCGTTCATGAATTTCAATAAATCTGACAAGTTTAAAGTTTCCAAAAAAGGAATTTTTGGCTTAGTCGGTGTTTGGTATTGTGGAGTGTGAGGCGAGGAAGTACCTACACTAGGGCTCCCAAATAAGGGGTTGCTCCCAACTATCGGTTGTGATGTAGTAGCACTACCTTGAAAGGGGTTCCATCCAAATGATAAAGAATTACTAACTTGTGGTGTATGATTATTTGGTTGGCCAATTCCAGCTAAAACTAGAGTTTGGAAAGTAAGGGAAGAGATCCCACCACTAAATAGTGAAAAGGGAGAGCTCCCAAATGGAGCAGTCGAAAATTGACTAGAGGTATGAAAACTAAAACCTATAAAGGGATTTTGGTTCCCATACAACACGCTAGCATAAGTAGGTGATGGTCCTACATAAGGTGCATATGGAGGGATGTTCCCTCCATTCCATGGAAATCCTTGAACAAAATAAGTGGACCCACTCAGACCACTTTGAGAATTTTGCATGAAGGGAGAAGAATATAAGGTGCACTGGGTATCCTAGTAACCCACCCACTAGAATGACCAGTAATGTTTAAATGTTTTGAGATATTAATCACTCGAGCACTAGGAGAGAGTGGAGTTGAAAAGTTCAACGACATTGCAGGTGCAACTGATGCACTAGGTCTCGGAGCACTCATCGGTGGAGGAGAGACTCCACTAGCCATCATGGCTGAAGTGGGGGTAGCCATGCCTTCTCCTGAACTAAAAATACCTAGACTCAAAGAAACACCAGATACATGTGAACTAAAAGGACGGATTTGGACTAACATAGGGTCACTTAAATCAATAAGAGGTGTATTATAATTTCTTGCAAAATCGTTAACTTACATATCTTCTATCTCTAATGGTTGAAATTATTCCTAAGTATACCTAATTTTCAGTTCACTTAGAACTTCACTAACACATGTTGGTTCAAAATAACTGTTTGTATCTAGTCCCTACCTCTGAGCTGGCGGTGGAGGTTCCACTGTGGAAAGTGGAGGAAGGTTTGCAACCTTCACAACCTACGAATAGGTTGGCCCTCCACAGCTAAAAATTTATATCACACACCTAAAAGGTCACACTAAATAACAAACAAACCAAAGAGCACACTAAAAACATATCCTACGTATCACAAACACAAACAAGTTATGGATAGACCTTCCAAAGGAAATTATGGGATGATTAGGGCCCAAAACCAACCAGTGAATATTGGAGAGTAGCTAATTGGGGTCTCATGATGCATTATCTGGTTTAAGTGCTGGAGTCACCCAACCACCCTCCCAAATTATCAACCAAGGTTAGCTTCCAAGTCTACCCTAAGTGTAATGGAAATATCCTTCCATTTCCACCTGTGTAAGAACCTAAAGTCTGGATACTAAGGATACCAAATTCACAATGAGATTCTGGCAGAAGAGTCACTGGCTTGACTAGTGTGCATGGGAAGGATAGCTAATCCAAAAATTCTAATAATACCAACACCTCAGGGGGGGCAACAAGTGGTATTAAAAGAACCCTCGTACTCACAACAATCTTGGTTTATGATCAAACAAGGTATTGGAGGCTTATTTCCATAACCAAGCTCTCACACGGCCTCATGCTCAACTCCTATGTTAGAGGAGATTTCCAGTTGATCCCTTGTAAAATTGGGTTTACCTAATGATTGGCCACTAGGTTTGAGTTCAAAATTCTCTTGTATAGTTAAACGTTCCATAGTCCAAGAACCTAGCCTAATCTAGTTGATGATAGAACCTAAAAATAAAAACATTACTAATAATTTTTAGATTAAGCGTTCTTTTTAAGTCTTATATTACTAAAAGGTGGAAGAAGTGAGACTTGGTGATGTTTTGACTCAACATTTCAAAGCAAAGATGGTATAAAATTTTCAAAGCAAATGATATTAATAATTCTTTTTTTTCTTTTCTTTTATAAAACAAATGAAATATTTAAAATAACATGGAAACACAATACTTTTTGTATTTTTATTTTTTGAAAATAACTAGAAATACAAAAATGCAATGAGCCTAGACTAGGGATAACAATGCAACTACAACTTCCATGTTTGTTTTTATTTTTTCAAAAAATCAAAATTTGATGCAAATGAATGCAACTAACTAAGGTAAGATGATATGGATATGTATCAATGCAAGTAATAACACTTATTTAAAAATAAGTTGGAAACACAATACTTTTTGTATTTTTCTTTTTTGAAAATAACTGGAAAACAAATTTGTAATGAGCCTAGACTAGGGCTAACAAAGCAACTACAACTCCCATGTTTGTTTCTCTGTTTTTCAAAAAATCTAATTTGATGCAAATGAATGCAACTAAGTAAGCTAAGCTACGCTAATCTAGACATGTATCAATGCAAGTAATAACGTTCAGATCTTTAAAGTAACAATCTTTAACAAACAATTAAAAGATGACTCAAACCCTACTTGGAATGAACTACCGACTTGACAAGTCAAGTAGATCAAAACTTGGTAAAGGTAACAAACCTAGAATACTACCAAAGCAATCAGAGGCAGATGAGTTTCCTAGAAGGAATTATAGAGACCAACAACCTACAAACACACAATTACTTGAACCAAAGAGACCAAGAAGGAAATCCTTAAACCACTTACATGCAAGGATTCAAACCTAACTCACCTAACAAGGAATTTGTACAAAAAGATCAAATTAAATGCACTCATCAACAATAAAACCTATGCTAAGGAAAGAACCCTACATGCATCATATAAGCCATAAAGCACAGTATAGGAAAAATCCTAGCAGTTTGAACAAACCCTACAGGAAATTGCGACTGTTATCAAAGAATCCCATGAATGAACCACGATTGTCAAGAAGGAAACCTGTGATTACAACTTTTCGACTGTGACTGTATACACAGCAACCCGTGGTTACAACCAAAAGAATTTCAAAGAAAAAATAATTTCCCAAGAACCCTAAGCATAAAATCAGGCTAATTGAAAGCAAGGCATAAGCAAATCATTACAGAAACAGAAAGAGAAAATTTGGACTAGAGATTCTATTGTAACAGACCCAAATCAAGATAGACTCACTAGTAGAATTGCTAGTTCTATTGTTCATGGATTCTACCTTATGACACAAGAGTCTGGGGTCACCAACATACAATTATTTAACTTTCTTACATACAACATTCTATATATATTTGTGAGAGAAATAGGGAAAAAAGTACATGTACCTTATTTATAAAGGATGGTCCTAGATTTAAACATTTTCCCCAAATGATCCAGAAACTTTAAGATCTTCAACACCTGCAAACGAGACTGATATCTAACACACAGATCTTAACTTTTATATAAATATGAATGAAATATTACAATTGTATATGAAGATAGATGACAATAAATTTCATAAATCATAACAAATAAAAACATCAACACGTAACATGGAAGAACATCATTATTTATGCATAAGAAAGGATTGATACAACCTCTATCTAAGACAAGACCTCCTTGACTAACCAAGAACTGAGTTCTCTTGATCCAATCTCTAAGATATTTCCTCTAGCATAACCTTGTTCTTATGACTAGATTTTTCATCCTCTACCGCTTCCCTCTATTATACTTGGTAATTAGGGGAAGTTACGAGGCCTGGGATGGTTAAGGAGGTTGGAAAAGTTGAAACTTTGAACCCAACTATCCCTGACTAATCATGTTTTTTATTTTTTCATTTTTGTTTTAATGTAGTCGTGGGTGCATATACTAGCAAGTAGCGAATGGAAAACGAATCATGTGAAGTAAACCCGCGAATACATATTGTGATCATCTAATTGTGTGTTTCGTAACACTCTACCCACAAATGACTTGTGACTTTGAATGATAAGATTCGCAGTTGCAAGACAAACTCATTAAAAAACATGGGCAAGACTAAAGGAAGTAATGTGGATTAAGGCTCATTGTAATCTATAGATTTTGGGAAACTTCTATCCATAAGGTAATTTTGTGTACCGACGTGCTTAGTGTCAATACTCAGATGGAGAAGTGATGTTTCACCGTATAACAATGAGTTCTTGCTACCTCACAGGGAGGATAGAATCCCTAGCTGGAGCTAGTTTTTAGCACTATTTTGGTTAGAAATTGGATGGGGCGGGCCTAAGGAGAAATAAAGAAGTGATATGGAAAATTATGATAATGCTTAAAGGATGATGCAAGGAATAATTATAGGAGTTAAATTCAAAGTTGGGGCTAGTATTTCTTAGAAAAACATGGGCTAAACTTTGGGAAAGGGTTATGAAAGTCTTATAAGGTTCATATCTTTAGGAAGGGAAATCAATGGTTGATATTTAATCCACTCTCAAAATTTGTGGGATATACATGAAATGGAGGACCACCAGAGGAAGGTTAAAGAGAATCCTAGATCTACGGTCGAGTGGAGAGCTATAGTAAATATAGGGCCAAAGATAAATCCACCAGTGATTCTTAGGTAGAGAAACATTTTTTTCCAATCAGCGGAAATACTTATGGCCCACACAGATCTACGGTGGTGGTTTAAAGTGAAAAATATCAACGATGGGAGATAATTCCACTAATAAAAGTTGCGTCGAAGAATAAATTTATACGATCATCGGAATGTGTTAAAGGGCCCACTTTAATCAAAGGATGAGATTTAAATGTGATGAGATACCTTATTTGGGAAAATTCAACTGTCGGAATATGCATGGATAAAGTCAAAAGAGAGATTAGAGGAATGTGTTAAAGGGTATCATTAATCAACAACTGAGATTAATGATTGGCAATATCAATGGTGAAGATCAACTCCACTGGGTGAACATGTGTGTTAGGTGCATAGTTAGGGTGCATCAGATTCGATAAAGGCCGATCAAGATCAATGGTCAGGATTTGAAGAAAATAAAATCAATGTTTTTCAAACACTCTTCTAATGGAAGTTACACATTGTTTTGCACTTTATATGGACAACATAAAATTAAGAAGGGGGTTATGTTGCAAAGAAGATCTATGATGGAAAGTTGAGATCTCACAAATCTACAGTAAACAGGAGATCCATTGTTGAAAAGTGGAGGGTAGATAAAATATAAGTAGGGTAGTGGAATTAGGGAAGGATCATTAATCAACAATCTAGATCAACAGTGCAAAGTAAAAGTGGACTAGATCTACAGACCAGGAAGGATTTGCTTAAGATATTTGCAGGAAAGATAGCAGAGAATTCTATTATGGAAAATACTATAAAAATGAAAGGGCACGTGGTTGAAAGATATTTGTAATTTTGTGCATTGGGAGAAGAAATATCTATTCAGGATGGGAAAAGCTAGGTCATATAGATACTTTCCCACCCATCGGTTTGCTAGGTAGGCTGCGTTTTACCTTCCAAGTAATATTTAAGTATGGATAGTGGAGGAAATATACAAGCTCGGGCTTTATATTTCTAGAAAATTGAGGAGGTATTTGAAGACAAAGATAGTGGAATTTTTTTTACTCTGTTATCCTTTGGCCCTATCAAACAATTGAAAACTAAGATAGCAGTATTTAAGGACCTGGGTACAGGTTTAGATCATTTTTTCAAGTCTGATTTTTACTCTTTCTGTCTTGAAAAAACCCTGAATTTTCCAGATTTTGTTGAGTGGTGTGCATCTAACTATTCCTCCTATGAAAGAGTGGTCATGGACTTGACTAAAACTAAAATTATGTGTCATGATAATGACTTAGTCATCCTTGATTCACTTATAGTCCGTTATTCATTGATCCTAAACTAAGAAGACTTTAATGAATAATACCTAATTCAGTCTTTTCGAGAAGCAACCCTTGAACATAAGAAGCCATTTTTCACTAGTTGTTTCTAGTCAGATGTGTCTCTTCTAAACCGGTCCTTTCCTTTAGACGTTAACCTTTTCAATGAAGAAAATAAGTTGGTTGTTTCGTTAATGAGTCAGTTTTTAGGTCTTGATGTTGATAGGTACATCCCTGAGTTGTCGATGATCCTTTTATTCAAAATCAACATAAGTCAATCTAAGTCACAATATTCCCAGTTAGTATGCCTTAAATTTGATGAATTCCTGGTTAAGAGTATTCACTCTCAGCTAGTTACTTTACACAACATTAAACATTTCATATTCTAGTATTATCTAGTCATAATGTTATTGTTTTTTAATGAGGACAATTTACAATTTCCATAGATGGTCCTTATAGATGAAATTAGTAGTAATTTCTTCAAATGCATGAACTTCTCAATGGTAGAGGTATACAAGGTATTTTTCCAAGCTAAATTACCTAGGGTACTGCTAGTAATGAAAGAAGCCTTATGTATTGCCCCAGACAAAAAGATAGGAGATTAGTTCTTGCTAGAGGAGCATACAATTATTAGAGTATATGGCTTTACTCATGAGCCTTATATTCTACCAGCATTCCTCACTCCTAGAGTTTTTGCATTGGAGCTAGCGAGACAGAAGTTGATAGTTGAGAAAGAACAATCCATCAGTTTTAGAAAGGCTTCAGAGATAAAATTTCCTTGGTTAATTGGACCCTTTATCATAAAGAGAAAATCTGTGATTCCTATGGTGGAAAGTTTGCTCAAAGAAATTAATTTTAAAACAGCTAATGCAATAAACTATGATCCACATCATATTATTTCAATAAGAAGACAGGTAAATAAGAATAATTCTTTTGAAAATTAGGCATTTGAGGGGTTGAAAGACAAATCCAATTGGTTGGACTATCCCTTGCTAATGTAGGATGAAGAGGTTATGCAGCAAAATCCTCCATCACCAGTATAGGATGTAAGTGTTACACGACATGATCAAATGGATATGATCGCAACATAAAAAGTGATTATCCCCATTGCAAGCCATTTAGAGATGACTGGTAAATCAATCTTCTCATAAGCAATGGAAACAGATAGTGAAGGAAGTTCAGAGACATCAAAAAGGAAAAATATTGATGTTGAAGGGGAGTTGGTAGAAGTGATTAAGGATGAAGGCAAGAAAAAGAAGATGAAGGTTAAAGGACCAACCTTTGAAGTAAAAGAGTATTCATCTTAAAGACTCCTGAAGGATCTACTGATAAATTCAAAACTAGAGTTGAATTGTATGACAAATACAGAGATAAAAGGGAGACATCCTTAGACGAGTCTCTAAAGTTATATGTTGATTCCAGGAAGACATCTGGTAAAGATGTTTCTTTATTCAATGTTAAGCATCATGACCATAATACTTTAAGCTTAGTGGTGGATACTAATAACAGAGTAGCATAAATGAGATTGAACTTAGAAAATATTCCAATCCCATATATGATTCACTTGCACAAACAGACTGGAGAAGTGATCCATAGTGATTTTCTAAAGGCTACTCTAAAGGTGTCTAGGCTGCAATCCACCAAAACAAATATATAAAATCAATTAAGGTAGGAAATGGTACGAATAAAGAACACCAATAAGAGATTAAGAAGCTCCAAGGATATTTGTTAATAATGGAAAGTGAATCTAATAAAGGAGAGGCCACTCAAAATCTATTTACTTAAAAAGAAAATACCATTCAATTGTTAAAGAAGAAATTAAAAATCCCTGCTACATAGTGGATTCAGGCTTCAAAGTTGATTAAATTAGAAAGAGAAAAATAGTTACTAACTGATGAGTTAAGTTACTACAAAGCTAAGCTTTTGAAGTTTGATGAAGAAATAAAAGAGTAGGAAAATGAAAAGTTTCTTTTGATGAAAGATGGAAAAGTTCTTAAAGAAAAATAGTCTATTTTATAGAAGGAAATAGTAAATAGAAAGAAAGAGCTTGACGTACAGGTAATTCCACCTGCTGCACAGAGAAATGAAGAATCTATTATGCAATCCATGTCCCAGGTGATTTTGAGAGACTTGGAAATTGTGGGTCTTAAGAACCAAAATAAAAAGCTGGAAAATTGCAGCTTAAAAGAAGGAGGAAGAAAAGAAAGCGTTGGAAAATAAATGAAAAGACCTCCTAGATAAAAATGATAAGTTGATGAAACAATTGACAAGGAAATTTCCATTGCAAGGAGCAAGGCATTTCATCTGGGATATGATCATAGAAGAAGTTGTAATGCTTAGACCTTACTTGAACTACATTCTAGACAAGGAAACAATTATACATGATGTTAAACAAAGTTGTACAACAGTAAAGGCGGCTTTGAATAAAACCCCATAGACACAACAAACAATACAGTTAATTTTCTAAATGGCTTATCAGAAGATGATTTGTAAACAATGGGAATAAAGGACAATATATTAGTGATTACTTGGGAAAGAAATATAGTTTGGAAACATCAACATCTAGACACATTGCAGGCCAAAATAGACATCGTGCAACATCAAGTTAATATATTCATAGGTTATTTATAACTGTTTCAAAAGGGTTTACCTTTCTTCTAGGAGGAAAATGGTAAATTTCTAACTCAAGTTGAATACCATGTTCAACTGGTTAGATGCAAGTTGGATCATAGAAAATTTGAAGACATGCATCAGTCCTTATCAAGGAAAACAATAGTTGAAAAATTATCCGTTGAATTCAAGATAATTGATACTTTCATATCTATTTGTGCTCAGTTGCCAGCAATTTATTATGTGGACCACGTAGAATTAAGAGTACTGGCTAAATAAATGGACTCCCTGGATCTTCCAACTATCAATCAGTGGAAGACCGTAGAAAAATATGGAAGCACCAAGTACAAATTGTATCAGTGAATAAATTTCGAAGATTGTTGAAGCCTAGTTTAGTTAAATTTTATAATTAATTTCTGAGGAGTTAGTTAGTTAGAAAGCAAAGTGACAAATGTAATAAGGCATTTATTTTTCCTATTTTTATTATAGATTTAGTTATCAGATCAAGGAGCATATTTTGTATTTAAGAAAAACTTTGCAATGTAACAATGGTTGGAACCCGTGATATAAACTAGGATTGTAAAAGAGTTCTAAAGATCAATAAAATTTCAGAGTCGAGCAGGCATTTTACAGAGATTCTTATGTTATTTTCTTTGCATTCTATACTTCCCCTTCTTTATGTGAATGTGTTTCCTGTTAATATTTCCATTATGTAATATTTTCATACTTGAATGATCCATTGCTTTCAACTATTCACAAAATTGTTCTTCTAAAGTTAATATTGGATTCATCCTTGTTAGATTCCAATATTAATGGATTGTTTCTAAATTATTATTTATTACCAGATAAACAGCTCTTTGACTATGAAGAAGTATCTACCTTTCCTCTGCCTAAAATTCATTTGCAACAACACTGTTAATATTTTTATCATATATGACTCCATGCCCAATGAGCACTTGTTTCAGTCACATTCATTATTAAAAAAAAAAAATGTCACATATTTATGGCCTGTGAGTTTAATCATTTGAGATATCTCTCTCTGGAAAGAAAGAATCCAACTTGCTTCCTAAATATTCTTTTTTTGGTTACCTTGGGATTATCCTTTCACAACCGTGGGTAAATTCTGAGTGTTAACACATAGTATATTCTCTACTCATTGAAGTATATGGAGAATGGGTTCTGGATGATTGGTGAATAAGTTTATTTAGATATGTAATTGTCTGGAATACCCTCATTTGGAGGTATACAATATAAGTATTATGTATATATGATCTATGTTATTTTTTTTTCATGGATTAGTGTATTTGTAGAACTTTGGAGAATGCAGCCTCGTTTTATGTATATTAAAAACCCATTCAAATGGTTTTAATATATTTTAATTAATTGATATAGTGTTTGGAGATGGAATCTCCTTGAAGAGATCGCAACCCCCTTCAAATTATTTTAATATGTATTAATTTCTTGGTATGGTGTTGGAAAGTGTTTTTCTCCTCAAGAGAACATGTCCTCAACATCACATTTTTTGTTTAATCGTATATCTTTATGTGTTATAAAAAGTATGATTATAAGATATGGCATTGTTACATGTATTAGAGTGTTTGGAATCGTATGATAATTATCGAGTGTAATAAAATATATATGTGTATTTATAAGTATATGTTATAAAATATTTATATATGTGTCGATAAAATATGTATATACAAAGTACATAGGGTGTACGCAGAACATGCATTATAAAATGTGTATTAATGTGGGTAGGTGGGACAGACTATAATGCGTAATTTATTATATACAATAATTATTAGTATTGTGCATATACAATATCATGTATATACTATATGAATTTGTGCGCATGTATGTAATATAGTAACTGTATAATACATATGTGTGTATGTGTGTGTAACCACTTATACTATGAAATGAGAACGCGACACAGTTCTCGTTTTTCTCTCTCCTTATTTTAGTACCTATTATTACCTACACTTCAAAAAGGGTTAATACCAGTATCACACATTTTCATTTTGAGGTATTATTTTGGGCATTTGAATAATCTTGGTCGTAAAATATTTTTAATTGCTATTTTCAAGTGTTTTTTATAAATTTAACAAAATACCATACATTTAGAAGCAAGTTATAATGAAAAACATATACATTTTGCAATTCGTTATTTAAAATAAGGTATTTTTATGGACAAAACAAGACATTTTTATTGACAGAATTGTAAAAATTTTGATAAAATAAATACATTTAAAGCCATATTTAATGGATTTTCATAGATTGTTTGTATAAAAACGATACCATTTTATATTATTTTCCATAAAGTAATCATTCACATAAATTCAAGAAAAACTATACCATATTGTTGATGTATTCACTTGTATATTTTATGTATTGTATCCCAATGTTTATTCCAAGAAGTATCTACAATGTAAACAAGTCATGTAAAGTCATTGTGGGTAACCCTCCTTATTGATCAAGGGTTAAAGTCCTTGCAGTTGTGGGGCCCTACAGTTATTAGACTATCCTAGAGATGTCGGCCCTAGGTGAGTTATTGTAAGTTGAGGCAATAGTCCCCACCATATAAGTCAAGGTTAACCCTCCTTGTTGATTAGAGGGAAAATTACCCACAAGTTGTGGGGCACTGGGGTTATTGGACTCTCCTACAGATGTTGGCCCTAGTAAGTAATTGTTAAGTGAGGCTGACATGTTGGAGTGGAAATAAAGTGAACGAAATAATATAAATATAGAGTATCACTCTCTATTTATCACACACACACTCACTCATTGGGGTGCATGAGTGAGAGAGAAGTAGTTCTCTCAAGTGAGAGAGTGAGAGAGAGAGGGAGAGAAAAGCTATGGAGATCATCTTTACGTTTTCGTGTTTTACTGCTGCCGTTGGTGCTCTTTCTATGTCTGAGGAAGTTGCGGAGTTTTCTCCTTTCTGGTTTTCCCAAGGAAAATTCTGTGTCTCTTGTCTCTTGTGTTTATTGTTGTGCATGTTATTTTCTCAGATAAGATCCTAAGATCATTCTAGCTTGAATGATAAAAATATAACATGGTATCAGAGCTAACCTAAGAAGAAGACACTGTGTAGTTGTAGAAGCTAGAGATTCTTACTTTTTGCGTCTCTCTCCATAATCCATTAGTAAAAGTATGCTAGAATGACTCTCCATTGAAGGGAACATCTTTCTGTCAAAGCAGAATTTGATTCTGGGCTTTTTCAATTTTTGGTGCCGGAAATTAGGGATTTTTACACAAGAAGAATTTTTGAGTGAGCCTGGAATAGGATTTCTCTTCTAATCAAAATCAAAGTTTAGAGACATGGGTCAAGATTTTTGGTTGGGTGAAACACTAGGAATGTGAAACCCTAGTTTGACCTCGAGTTGAAAAAACCCTAAATACTAAAATTGATAAGTTTTGGTATATTTGCTATATCTCAGAATTGTAGAAGTCTCAGGGGCCGAAAATTTCACGAGTCAAAGATACAATACTAATGTACATTGTTTCGAAGTTTCAGCCTCAGATTCGCTATATTATAGGAGATATGATTCCTCCAAGTTAAGGTTCTAGCCTCTTCTAGGATTCATCCCTAAAGAGGACACCTGGGGAGATTTGCTATATCTCGGGTTACCAAGTTCCAAATGAAATTTCACAAGATGTTCCAGAAAGGGAACAGAATGTAATTTTTGTGGTAGAATTTTTATACCATGAAGATGAAACATTGACACATGGAATTCCCTACAACTTCGCTATGCTGAATAGTCGTGAAATAGGTCACCTTGGTAAAAATCTCATAAGTCTCAATCGGTGAAACTAATTCTGATGAAACCTATGGTGTTGGAATAGGGACAGATGAGGCTACCTAAGTGTGATGTTTCAGATACATAGGAGAAGTAGTTTCTGATATCCTATAGAAACAGTATCAGGAATGTCTGCAAAAGAAATTGGAAACCTAGAGCTTCTTGTTCCGAGAGCTTCCCTCCACTGTTTTCAATAGAAGAAGTACATTGGACACCTTTCCTTGAAGAGATCTATCTTTCTATCCAATCATATTTGAAATATTCCAAGTTTTTAAAATTATGTTTTCTCTGACAAACCCTAGATTAGCCATCTCTGAAACCAGGATGGAACCCCAAATTAGTAAGATCTAATCCTTTGCTATTTTCATGTGAGGCTCTCATTTCAGAGTGATCTATCACATCAGCTTGATGATAAGATTGGTGAAGTTGAAAATATCCAAGCATGGAAGTATATGATCTATTTGAAGAAAATGAATTGGACACCTACGTAAGTAGAGAGGTTCCAGTTCCAGAGGGAGATGAGGCTAAAAGCCTGACACAAGAAGAACTTGGTCAAAGCCGAGAAGATCATTGTTGATTCAATCACGGATCACCTTATACCACAAGTGTCTTCCCTAAATACACCTAAAGAGATGTTTGATTCCTTGACCAAGATATTTGAAAGGAAGAACATAAATCAGAAGATGACTTTGAGAAAATAGTTGAAGAATGTGAAGATCCAAAATGTAGAGACTATGCAGTCATACTTTATGAGGGTCTCTCAAATCAAAGAACAAATTGAAGCGGTAGAAGAAGAAGTGGAGAATGTAGAAGTGGTGATAACCACCATGAATGGCCTCCCAGGATCATGGGATTCATTCATTTGAGGAATTTCTGCCTAAAGGAAGTGATTACTTTCAGTAGACTCTAGGAAGAGTGCACACAAGAAAAATAAGCTTGACTCATAATAAGAAAAGAGAAGATGGGAGCAACTGAGGATCAAGCTCTCACCATCCAAAGAACATCCCTCAAGTGATGAGGAAATATGAAGGACTCAAATCTTAAAGAACCTCTTATCCATCTTAGCATTTGGATAAGAAATGATGATGTCATCAATGAAGAAGATGATGAAGCGGAAGGCTCAAGAAGAAGTCTACCAATGAAACAAATAAATATAATTATTTCATTGTCATTTCATGATATTGTTTTTGTTATGCATTCGTTTATATTCAATTGATGTATTATGCATGATAGAATGTTTGCATTAAGGACAATATACTACTAATATGCATGTGATGGGTAAGTAGCTCATGGTGCTATACAACTCTCCATTGCTACTTATCTAGAATGAAACCTCTTTGCTGACATATTGGATTAGTACACAATCTCAATGTTGTCCTGGTAGAGATGGAAGGCATTTAGAAAAGTTTTCATGAGATATGGATGAATGTTGTATTGGCTAAAATAGTTGCATCGTCATATATTAATGCACAAGGATTTTCCATTATGAATATGCCGTATGAAATGTTTCTAACCATACAACTAATGCATTTGACTTGTATGAAAGATCGTGTACAATCACCTACAAGCAAGGAAGGATGAGACTTGTTCTGGAGAACAAGTGACGACAGTTCAAGAAAGAATCCAAGATGAAGAATAATATGACGAATGCAGCGACATCATTGATGCAGAACCTTCTAGCTATGAAGAAGTAACCAAGAAGAAAGGGAAGACTAGTTCAAGAAGAATGTTGTCTAGGATGTAGTATCAAGACTTGAAGAGAAGTTCGTAGTTCCATCATGCAATCGATGGAAACATCGTGGGACACAAGGCAAGATTCGTAGCATGAGGCTTCTCATGGAAAGAAGGCATAAACTATGAAGGGACATTTGCAGCCACTAGAAGTTAAGACACATGATAGGTAGAATCATATGTGAAAATGAAAGAAGGCCTTGTACTAGCACAGAAGGCACCCATGGGATAACACATACATGAGGATCTTAAAGATCACCTAGAGTGATGAAGATCTTAACCCTTGCTACAAGGTTGAAGATGACATCCTATAGAGGATGACAAGCTCACATATGGGTGCGAGAAGGAAGTTTTCAATATATAGGATCTTGGTATCCAATGACCCCAGATGGATACATAGAAGAATAGTAGTAGAGGAAGCTACTTGTCACTCCAATACATAATGTTTTAATGCATAGAGTATGAAAGACATGGGGAGAATGGTGCTCCACTTCAAACGAAGTGACTGCAGAATATCTTAAGGTTCGACATGATACAACAAGATGGACAGCTTATTGATGAGTCTAGGATTTACCAAGAGTAAATCAGATTCCAACCTTTGCTTCAAGGTTGAAGGTGGAAGACCAGTGATGCTCTTGTTATATGTCGATGACTTGCTCCTGATAGAAAAGAGGAACTCATTAAATTTACAAGAAGAAGACTTTTTGTCGAGTTCGAGATGAATTACTTGGGGATGATGTACTATGTTATAGGCATGGAGGTCTGGACAAGGGAAGTATGCAGTAGAGATCCTGAAGAGGTTCAGGATGATGGACTGCAAGGCCATGACCAAGCCTATGGCATCGAACCTGAAGCTATTGAGTGATGCTCCATTAGAAGCGGTTGATGCTATGATGTATCGTCAGATTATTGGGTCCTTTATGTACCTGATGAATACGAGACCAGATATTTTATTTGCTGTGAACACCTTGAATAAGTTCCTGACAGATTCGAGACATGTTCACTTGATTGCTACAAAGCATATTCTGAGGTACCTGAAAGGTACAGTTGATTATGGGCTCAAGTACAAGGCAAATCAAAAGGTTAACCTGGAAGGTTATGTTGATTCAAATTGGGTAAGAAATGCCATCAATAGGAAGATCACTTTAGGATGCTGCTTCAGTATGGGATCAGGTGTGATCTCTTGGTTTAGCAGGAAGCAGTCCTTTGTGACACTGAGTACAGCTGAAGTAGAGTATGTTGCAGCTTGTTCAGCTAGTTGTGAGGTAGTATGGCTGAGGAAGCTATTGTCTGATTTATTTGATCTCCATTTGGATGCTACTTGTATATATTGAAACAAATAGAGTTGTGTGAAGTTTTCTAAGAGCCCGGTGTTCCATGACAAGTCAAAGCATATTGAGATAAAATATCACTATATCAGGGATATGGTGTAGATAGGAGCAGTGAAGCTCTAGTATGTTGGGACAGATGAACAGATAGCTGATGTGTTAATGAAGCCATTAGCCAGAGTGAAGTTTGAGTACTTTATGGAGAAGCTTGGTGTTCTCTAGATCGAGGTTCCCTCAAAGGGGAAATGATGAGTCTGTGAGCCATTCTGACATGGTGAGAGGATTGGTTCCTTCAATGGTCAGATGTAAGGGTTGAGCCATTCTATCATGGTGACAGGATTGGTTCCTTCCATGTCAGATGTGAGTGTTGAGCCATTCTGATGTGACTATAGGATTGGTTCCTACATGATCAGATATAAGTGTTGAATGCCATTCTTTGGGAGAATGGAAGTACCTGGTCAGTTACCAGGAATACTCAGTCTAGGACTAAGATCCATTCTGGTGCGATGTGTTTACACATGGTCAGATGTAAGTCCGAAGTCATTCTGGCATTATGTGTTTACACATGGTTAGATATAAGTGCAGAGCCATTCTGGCGCGGTGTGTTTACACATGGTCAGATATAAGTGTTGAATTCCATTCTATGGGAGAATGGTGGCACCTGGTCAGCTACCAAGAATACTCAGTTTGGGACTGAGAGCCATTCCGATGCAGTGTGTTCTCACATGGTTGGATATAAGTGTAGATCCTTTCTGGCATGATCTGTTTACACATGGTTAGATGTGAGTGTTGGGCCTTTCTGACAAGATGAGGTAGGATGCGAGTGTTGTGCATGCCTTTCTGACAAGAAGAGGTCAGCTGTAAGTGTTGGGTGGGCCATTCTGACATAGGGTTAGATATAAGCACTGAATAAGACCTACATGGAGGCTAGGCCTACAACCAGCATGAAAAAGGGTTGGCTCTATAGAAATTCCTATGACGAGAAGAATGAAGAGATAGCACCATTTGATTGAGATAGCGGAAGCAATGATGATGATGATGATCCAGATTAAGTGATGATCTAGACTTGATGATGGTCTAGATCAAGTAATGATCCAGACTTGATGATGATCCAATGATGCTCTAGATCAAGTGATGATCCAGACTCGATGATGATCCAATGATGATCCATACTTGATGAAGATGACTTGACGATAAAGATGACTTGAAGATGAAGATGACTTGATGACGATCCAGATGATACAGAGAAGAAGACTTGTGCTGATAATTGTGTCGAGAGAATACCTTCCTAGTTAAGAGGGAGTGTTGATGTATTTGTAACTTCAGAATGTATTCACTTGTATATTTTATGTATTGTACCCCGATGTTTATTCTAGCAAGTATCTGTAATGTAAACAAGTCATTTAAAGTCATTGTGGGTAACCCTCCTTATTGATCAAGGGTTAAATTCCTTGCAGTTGTGGGGCCCTAGGGTTATTAGACTATCCTAGAGAGGTTGGCCCTAGGTGAATTATTATAAGTCGTGGCAATAGTCCCCACCATCTAAGTCAAGGTTAACCCTCCTTGTTGATTAGAGGGAAAAATCCCCATAGTTTATGGGGCACTAGGGTTATTATACTCTCCTAGAGATGCCAGCCCTAGTAATTAATTGTTAAGTGAGGCTGACATGTTGGAGTGGAAATAAAGTGAACGAAATAATATAAATAGAGAGTGAGACTCTCTATTTATCACACACACACTCACTCATTGGGATGCATGAGTGAGAGAGAAGTAGTTCTCTCAAGTGAGAGAGAGAGAGAGAGAGAGAAGCTGTGGAGATCATCTTTATGTTTTCGGGTTTTACTACTGCCATTGGTGCTCCTTCTATCTCTGAGGAAGTTGTGGGGTTTTCTCCTTTATGGTTTCCTCGAGAAAAATTTTGTCTCGTGTCTCTTATGTTTATTGTTGTGCATGTTATTCTCTTAGATAAGATCCTAAGATCATGCTAGCTTGAATGATAAAAATCTAACACATATATATGTAAATAACATATTAAAACCATTATATATAGAAATTTTATTTCTAAAATAAAATCG
The DNA here is from genome assembly GCA_001517045.1 of Pseudotsuga menziesii. Taxonomy (NCBI): domain Eukaryota; kingdom Viridiplantae; phylum Streptophyta; class Pinopsida; order Pinales; family Pinaceae; genus Pseudotsuga; species Pseudotsuga menziesii. The sequence goes on along the minus strand of LPNX010094139.1, from coordinate 77,620 downwards.
GAAAGTCAAAACATTATCAATATATCTTATCAAAAAGTTGTCAAAGTTAACATTTTCTTCAAGACATGAAACTAACCAACAATATCATGTAGGCCAAATTCTTCATCGAAATTGGAATTTTTTGAGCTTGGATTTCTTCAAAGACATCAACGTCCTCTTCCATTAGATGTTGTATGTCTTCATGATGCCCAAAGTGCTCCTCTATAGACATCCCTCCTAAGAGGGGTTGAAGCTCTTTTAACTTCTTCGGCATAAGTGTTTCATTAAAATTAAAAAAAAATGACATTAAAAAAAATTGCATAGATATTACATTAAATTGAATTGGCCAATATAAATGAATGCAAATAACCAATTCAACTTATTCAATGCATTTATTCAACTTATCTCATGATCTCTATTCATGTCAAATTATTTTTACCCAATGAATGCAAATGACCTATCAACTTATTCAATGCTTTTATTTTTGTGAATAGACATAATGGATTCTTGCTAATGATGACATCTTCATTATTGTCGCAAAATATAGTAAATGGATCAAAGCCATGGTTTTTATCACAATTGCATTTATTCAACTTATTTCATAATCTCTATTCTTGTCGAATTATATTTACCCAATGAATGCAAATGACTAATTCAATGTATTCAATGCATTTATTTTTGTGAATAGACATAATGGCTTCTTACCAATGATGCCATGTTTATTATTGTCACAAAATATAGTAAATAGATCAAAGCCATGGTTTTTATTACAATTATATATTTTATTTTATTTTTATGTTATTTCCCATAATGCCATGTTTATTATTGTCACAAAAATAGTAAATAGAAAAAATCCATAGCTTTTATTACAATTATATATTTTAAATTTTATTTTTATGTTTTTGTGGTTGAGAAAATGTAAATTAAAAAATATAATTACTACAAGTTTTACTCGTATACATGATTTTTTATTTATTTAATTGTAATGAAAATTTAATTTAATAAAAAACAAACAAAAATCATTTACAAAATAAATATTGGTATGATCTCAAATGAAACGTCCATGAGATGCACAAGAAGTGGATGGGGTACAACCATATTAAATGGTCTTTCATTAAGAAATTTGACAAAGATCTAGGCATAAATGATTTTGACTTTTTAAAATAAAATTGGATAAGATTTATTATGATAATTATTTCTTTACTTTAAAATTGATCTTATTACATGTTTCTTATAAGATACAAATAACAAAGGCATTAATAATATTTTTTAAATATTACCTTTACAAAAAATGGTTTTATATTCTAAATGTATTAAAAAGTTATTAATAAGTTATTAATGTGATAATGAAAATATATTTAATTTTCTCTCTTATGATTTCAAAAAAGCATAGAAGCACGAGTAGAAGTCAGGGTCAATCAAGTCTTCATCATAGCACATCCCAGAGCTGCTTCAGTACTATATATCACATACCCACAAGAAGCTCAACCAGAGATTAGGTAGACGTCTCCTAAACATAGATGTGCCTCCACCATCTTTAAATTAAAAGCAGAAAGATTTTAAACATAACCACACAATCACACTTTGCATTTCCTCTACTTAGTTTTAGAATTCCTTATATAAAATAATTCCCTTCCATGTTATGTACATTGTATTTAAATGGTTTACAACATCCTCTACTTAAATTCCCTTAAATGGTTTACAACATCTATATTTCAAAAATAGTTTATTAATAAAAAATGTAAAAATATATAATACTTATGGTATAAAATCTCTAACGAAACTTAATGGAATCACAATATAAAACCCTTTATTTGTTTATATATATATATATATATATATATATATATTAACAACTTATGCCAATACATTTTTGAAACGTGATCCACCCAATTTAATTGAGTCGCTTTATGGTTATCCAACCCCCAAAAATTAAAACTTATTCCAAACAAACTTGACCCATTTCTCATATAATAATTCATTTGATCTAGTTTTGTCTCTTTTTTAAATAAAAGATAACTATGTGCATAGGGAATCTTTGATTTTTATCATTTTTTTTTTAATTTCCAATATCTTTTTAAGGCGTTTGGTAGACAACTAATTTTCTAGATATCCAAGTAAAATTAGTGACAATTTAAATACTTTCGCAGACCACTAATTTCATAGATATCTAAGTAAAATTAGAAATTGTCTCGGGTTATATCCAAATCAAAAGTGAATTATGTTGATAATTTCTTGAATTCCATATCTTTTATATATATATATATATATATATAACTCACCTACCACACTGTGATGCCCATGAATTAGAGCATGACTTGGTTCTAATTAAAAGTTTTAGTCTTTAGACACATCAACCAACTCATACTCAACGAATGGAAGATGTGTCCGTCTTCACAATGAAATCTACAGGTGCGGTTGCCTCAGTCCTTCTCCACTGAGTATTAATGAATCTTTATCGAACCTCTAAACATATCAAACTTGTGTTATGTCAGATAACTATAGGCCTTCTAAGGGATACTTTAGTTTGCTTCTTATCTCAGTTTGTTTATCTTAAGTGAAAACACAAGTGATAAGCAAGCTATATACACGATGGCCCTTGGCATTTTCTAAAATCAAAAGATGGTTGTTGTAATTGCAATGATTCCAGCCAATATGGGGCACTCTCAATCCATTTGATGAAAAACGACTGACCACCCAGGTAATAGATGGAGACCTTAAACATGCCCATTTTCCTCATTGTATAAAAAATGAAGTTGTAGACCAAGATAGATGCCCGAAAAGGGACATCACTTTTGATATACTCATGTACGGCTTTCAGCGATCCCAGTTTTATTTAGAATGTTAGAGCATTTGGTGATGAGGAATTAAGATGAAGAGTTGTAAATTTAGGAGATCAAGTCGTAGGAATAGAATAAATTAGCACCAGAGCCACTAACAAATTGAATTCCACAGATCAATAATGTCTTGTAATTGCCATGAAAATGCGGTAATGACATGAATGGCAACTTCCATGCTCATAATATGAACACAAAAAAAGGAAATCATTAAATATGGGCACCACATAACATTGAGGCTCTGGTAAGAATGGACCCTTTAATCCTTTGATTCATGGGGATTCAACCAGCGACCATGGAAGCCAATTGATCTTATAACAATTATAAAAAAGCTCTACCATGATTCCTTTCTTTAATGCAAATGCAAATATAACTTTTAACTTTACCGTTTGAAGGGAATAACTTTAGATTTAGCTTTCTCTTTATAGGGCAGGAAACATAAAGCAAGTTTGGAACGAATCAGTCTTCATAACTAGTAATTTTGGTTTGTAATTCTCGCTGGGGATTTTGTTTTTCCTGATTTTTTGGAAACTATTAATCTTCCATTACAATCCAAAGGATTGTTGCATTGCGGGTTTTGGATTTTTTTTAGAAGCCTTATAAAAGAGTATGCGATATTTTTCTGTTATGGGATATCGGTGTGATGATAAGCTCTAATGACGATAATTAAAGTTGGTGTTAGAATCTTCATAACTTACTTTAAGCTTAAATAACCCAGCATGGTTTGTCGATAGTTTCAAATAATTCGGTAGTATGTAGAGTCCAGAATGGAAGTCATTGAGGCTTTGACAATTTCAAATCTTAGTTTTCGAATCTTGATAGAAAATCCTAGGAGCTATGGAGGGATGGCTTCCCTGGAATCTATAATAGAAAATGGAGGGAGGCGGGGAAGAGAATAGAGANTCAAAGAGCTGCCCCTTACTGGTGGTGTGATTCTCAGAATCACACCACCAGTAAGGGGCAGCTCTTTGATGGCCAAGGGAGCGGAGCTCCACTCACTCCTCCCTCTTCGCTTCCTAGCCTCCATAGCTTACTTTAAGCTTAAATAACCCAGCACGGCTGCTCGATAGTTTGAAATAATTCGGTAGTCTATAGAGTCCAGAATGGAAGTCATTGAGTCTTGGACAGTTTTGAATCTTAGTTTTTGAATCTTGACAGACCATCCTAGGAGCTATGGAGGGATAACTGCCTTGGAATTTATAACGAAAAATGGAGGGAGGTAGGGAAGAGAAGAGGGAGGAGGGAGCGGAGCTCCTCTCCCTTGGCCACCAAAGAGCTGCCCCTTACTGGTGGTTCTTTGGTGGCCAAGGGAGCAGGGCTCCGCTCCCTCCTCCCTCTTCCCTTCCTCACCTTAGTAAAGTGATTTTCCCTGCCTCAGTTAGGTGATGAGTTTACTCAAAGCTCACTCAATTGGGATATATGTCGACCAGTCTAGAGTTAACATACAGTGCGAAACCCAAGTGCTTTATTTAGTAGTTTAAATGGCGGCCAGTTAAATAAAGATTTATCTTTTATGTGGCAAAATATGCTAAATGAATATCCTATCACACTTGGAAGACGACATCCGTAAGTCCTGGTTTGAACTGAGCACATTTCATTGCGTGGCTTACACCTGCTTTTTCATTTTGACAACCGAATCGTGGAAGCATCCCATGAGTAATTGGTGGCATATTTCGTAGGGTTCTGGAACAGCTCAAGAACAACTAAAGGGTAGTCGTCTTTTAATCTAGTATCCATTTCATATCTTTTGCAGGAAGCCGCTTGGGGTGAGCTACACCATTACGGTGGAGTCTGGGAGCTTTCAAATTTTTCTTGGTAGCCAATAAAACTAGCGCCCAATTTCATATTCTTGGTATGGAAGATGATACGAAAGCCACTCGATAGTGACCTTACTATTGTAGAGTTTTTTCTGGAGTAATCCACAAATTTTTGTAGCAAACATTAGTATTAAACTGAAGCATTCTGATTTGGGAAACTAAAGTGTAGAGTATGACTCTCGATTATTGGTAGTCGAGTGGGTTGATGGATCTTTTCATATCCAACGTTTGGCATCTATATGGGGTATAATTTCATCACCTAGAAGATTGTTTCATTAAAATTCAAGATCCAGTTCTTAAAGGATGGAGCAATCAAGTCAGTTTAGTAATACCACTTTCAAATAGTGTAAAGTCCCTAAATTGTATGGTATAGTCAAAAGTGGAGTTCCATTTATAATGTGAAGTCTTTGAATTCGTGGGGAGAAAAGGTGAATCTAGGATGATCACCTTTTCAATTTATCTCCAATATTATAATATTTTGTTTTGTTTTAATAGGTAGGTTATCCTTTAAAGATTTGAGGATATTTCATCATATTCACTTGATGTGGATGAACAATGATCTTCTATACTGAGTTGTTCATTTAATACATATGACAATAATTTTTATTATTATGTTGGTACAATGTATGTGAATGATAGACGACCATGAACTATATGAAGGTTGAATTTTGATATTTTTGGTTAAAAAAGGATAACAACAACTTGTTTTTTTAGCAGAAGACAAAAGGTTCAATATTCAATCTCAATGCATTTCATGGAAAACTAATTGTGGGTATTAACAACCGGATTGTGTTGTACACTTTGATGCAATCTGCTGATGGTTTGACATTGTTGATGAAAACTTGTGTAGATAGAGGTCAAATACATGCCTTGCAAGTTCAGACTTGTGGAGAACTTATCCTCATTAGTGATTCACAAATATCTATCTATTTGTTGGAATAAAAGAATGACAAGAGATTCGAGGAGATAGCTTATGATGATAGTGGAAAATGGATGACCTCCACGATTGAAACTATGGATGCTGATTTATACTTGGGAGCATATATCAATTTCAACCTTTTCCATTAAGGAAAAATAACAAAGAGGGAGTGGAATTGGATGTTGAAGGTGAATATCATCTGGGGGAATTTGTCAACTGGTTCAAACATGGATCTCTTGCTGTGAACGTGTTGAGAACTAAAAGCTAAAACATTCCTACAGTTATATTCATGACACGTAGTGGTATGATAGGTGTTCTTGCATCTGTTTCATAAGACCAATACCAAATTCTTGAGAAGTTGCAAATGAATATTCAGAAAGTAAGCAAAGAAATCAGTGTGTTCAGCCATTGGAAATGGTGGTTGTTTATAAGCATTGGACATGCAACTGTAACTAGATATGCTACTGCGAACATATATGCAAAAACGTTTCTTGATAGTGAATTGATTGAATCATTGCTCAATCTCGACAGAAATCAGAAGGAGGAAATTGCAAGTGCAATGGAAATTCATCTAGAAAAGCTATGCATGATGGTGTCATGGCTTAGTACATTACATTAATTTTTATCACTCTTAAAAAATGACCAAATGATGGTGTCATGGCTTGGGACAATACATTGATTTTTATTCCTCTTAAAAATGGACTAAATTCTTTTATTACCATAGGCAAATGATATTACAAGCACAACCACCTACCTTTAATATTTTGTGCTCGTGAAACAAGTTAAGTGTTATTACTTGTTATCAATAATATGGTTTTTTGCATTATATGCTATTTAGTACTATTTATGTATGATATTTTGGTTTTGTTCAATTTGGAATTAATAACATAAAATCAATTTGAAGATTCAAAGGAATTAATAAAGTTTCTTACGTTGGGGTTTTATCCTAAGTTGCGATTCTGAGAATCGTGCCACCAGTGAGGGGTGGCTCTTTTGGGGGGGTGTGGGAGAGAGGGGGGAGGATGGGGGTGGAGGGATGCAGGGAATGGATGAGGGAGGATTGAGGAGGCCGCAAGGAGGAGGAGGGGGATGAGGTTGGAGGAGGGACATGGGGAAGGGAGGAGGGAGGACGAGGGGGGAGAAGGGGAAGGGAGGAGGGATAAGGGAGACGCGGAAGGTGGGGGGCGAGGGAGGGAAGGGTTGGAGTTTTGAGATTTTTTTATTTTTATTTATTTTTCAATTTTTTTAATATAAACTTTAGGGGTTGGTTTATCATAGAATTTAAATGTAATGTTATGGGGTGTTAAGTGGG
>LPNX010094139.1:0-70503 GCA_001517045.1 Pseudotsuga menziesii | reverse complement strand
GGGGTGTTCAATTTTTTTTTGTAATGTAATGTAATGGGTGGGTCATGGGGTTAGGGGTTTCATTTTTTTATATTCAATTATATCAAGTTGTTCATCTGCAGAAAATATAGATTATGATGGGGTGTTAGAATCCATGGATGAGTTTGAATGATTTCACATGAAACATTTTAGATGTTTTTATTAGTATGATGTTTATAATTGAAACTCTAAAGGATTTTCTGATAATTTATATGAATAATTTGTTCTTGTAGGGTCTAATATATGATTTCATTATGAATCAAATCATAATTTGTTTGATTTTAAATGGTTAGAGTGGTGAAATTATATATGAAATATTTGTTTTTGTTTAATATGCAAGTTTCAAAAGAGTTGTATTTTATCTCTTGCAGAAAAAAAATATTTTCCCAATTTATGGGTTGATTTCAAAGTTTTTGTAAACAATAGTATGGCATGTTTAGGACATGGATCTATTTTTTACCCCCCCCAAAAAAACATGTATACTGGTATCAACACTTTTCCATTTGGGGGGTATTTTTGGCGTTTTTTATCCAAAACTCATCGTTTTTATGGCTAGAGTTCTCGTTCTTAGTATAAAGTTCTCGTTTCATAGTATAAGTGGTTATGTGTGTGTGTCATTGTTGGTTGTGGAGCTTGATCTTCCTAATTCAGAGATGTTATGTTAGTCATGTTTGGATCCCAACACCTAACAGGGGGTGTGGGGGGTTGTGGGGGGGTTTTCCATACACCCCACTATAGTCTTCAGGGGGTCCATGGGGGGAAAATCACTAGTTTAAGAGCCTCCCCTCTTCCCCTTGGGAGGGAGTTTGGGGCCAATGACATCGTAGAAAAATTTACAAAAAAATGCCTTGTAAAATGTTGTAATTTCATAGTCATGACTTGGTCAATAATGGGTCATTTACAAGCCCATGGTTTTGGGAATCCCCTGGTATTTTTCCATGGCAATCCCTTTATAGAAGGAAGACATTGTAATATGGTTGTGTATTGTATTGTAGAATTGTAAAACAATATTTGTGATTGTGTGAGAGAGACTGTAAGAGAGCGAAGAGGAAGTGCAGTGGGGTTGTTGGAGGTTGTATCTCTTCATTTTGTTGAACAGAATAATAATAAAGGACTGGCAATTTTTGTGTGGATCTATCCCATCTTGAGTGAACCACGCCATATTTATGTCTCTGTTGTAATTTGTTTTAATATTTGCATCTTTTTTATCTGTTATTTTTATTTCTCTACGATTTTATTTTCTAACAATTGGTATTAGAGACAAAGGACTATTTGGATGGTAAACTCGCAAGAAAGAAGGGTTCTTGGTTCGAGTAGGAGAAATGGAAAAAGAAGGAAAGTTTTGGGTCAAGAAATTTAATGGTCAAAACTACCAATTATGGAAGATGAAAATGGAGGACTATCTGTACCAAAAGGATCTATAACCATTGTTGGGAAGAAAAAAAAAATAGTTGGTGACTATGAAGGACAAAGAATGGGAGGTTCTTAACAAAAAGGCACTGGGAACAATACAGATGTTCCTGGCTTCGTCGGTGACTTTCAATATTTCAAAAGACAAGACAATAAAGGGTGTGTGAGCACATTGGCTAATCCCTATAAACAAACCTTGGCTTCCAATAAGATACTTTTAATGAAGTGTTTATTTAATATGAATATATCAGAAGGTTATATGTCACTAACCATTTACATAAATTTAATATGATTACTAGTTAGCTAAGTTCTATAAAAGTGAACTTTGATGATGAGGTTAGGGATTTTATAATCTTGTGCTCATTTCCAGAAAGTTGGAATGGCTTGGTCATGGATGTAAGTAAATATATCCTTGGTTCAAGTACTCTTAAATTTGATGATGTTGTTGGTGTTTCTTAGTGAGGAAACACTAGTACAAAATGAGGAATTAGCTACTACGTGACTAAAAATTCTAGTCACCACAGGTTTTTCAAGTGATTTACTACTATATATGAGCAATTTTGATTGACCCAACTATAAACGACTAAAATTAACGACTAATTTAGTCACAAATTAACAAATATGACTAGATAATAAGTGATAGAGTTAAAAAATGACTAACATAAACGACCAATTTAGTCACGACATAAAAAATGACTAGCTAGAAGAATATGAATTAGTCATTTATGTTAGTCATTTTTAATTGTATCATGGAAAATTGCAATTTTGACAATGAAGTGTAAATTTTATAAATTTTCTACCTTCTATTATTAATATTGGTGCCATGCACCTCGATCTTTAGAGATCCAACAAAGCAATTGCACGAATTTTCTCTTGACCATTATTTGAACACTTAGTCAATTTCATGCATCAAGCAAATTTACACAAGAGACAAATATAACAGTGGGGTTGTCGAACTGGATAGCCCTTTTCACTTTGTATTAATAACAACTTTACAATAATGGATATACCACATACTGACAATGCTCCTGGTGTGAACCCAATTAGTAAACACACTTCCGTCTACAAAAATTCAAAGATTCGAGTTGACCCCACTCGGGTGTCCAACTCTTAATATTGTCAACCAACTAACCCCTGTAGCTATCAACCATCACGTGGACTGAACTCATCTGGAGCGCCATCTTTCCAGATGGACACTTCTTCCGCAACCCTCTTTCATTTATGAATAGATTCACTTAGTGACTGTTCCTACGACTGAGCTCAAATGCCTCCCTAACTCGCATGTCTCAAGGTTTGTCACTTTGTTTCTTGTCTAATGATGCTCACCAAAACCTGCCTCTTTCCATCCTAGGTGTCGTGCCTTTATACATGTCGCAAGGGTGAGCGCGAGCCGAAAGGTGGGGGCGCCCCTTTGCTTAGTGCATATGCTATCTCCGGGTCGATGCACTAAATACACTGGAGGGTCCACTTCCCATGCACACACGCGCTCGTTAGTCCGTCTTTCTGGCATGCTGTGTTGGTCGAACGTTGGGTGCATCTTCACAGGCGCTCGCCTCCATGCCGAAATCCCCCAAGTGTGCTAAGTGCACTAGCCATCTGTCTCGTTGAGTTATCGAGTGCATCTCTCCTAGGAACTCAGTCCAACAACCCAAACTACGCTTAGCGCTTCCACCAAGAACATCCTTGGCGACTGGTGTGGTGGTAAGTGATCTTCTAGTGGAGTGCTTGGGTCACTTGGATCTATTAATTTGTGCTTCCTTCCAAGGCATTTCCAACCCCTCTCTTGAGTGCTTTAGGATCTTTCTCACTGTCCTACGCCATCTGGCAACATGTTGTTGAGGTGTGCCACACTCGTGGGCTTGCTAATCTCCACTTGCTTGGGTGTGGTATTTGTCTGTGGGAGAATGCCCATACTTGGTATGCGCCCCACCTTCTTTATGTTTCTTAGCCAAGTGTCCCCTTTCCAAGTCTTTCCAACCGAACTTTCATCTTGCCCAGCCGAGTGCCCAAGCGAGCTCTTGGGCAGGGGTGAGGTTCATGGTTGTAACAATGATGCCTACAAATGACAACGATGATCGTGATGCTTATGATGATGATGAGGTTCTTAATGATGATCATGATCAATATGGTGATGATAATGAGAGTCATCAACACCAATGTAGTCACCGTCATCATCACTAACCTTATTATTTTATTTTTAATTTATTTTTTAATCAAAATTAAATATTATTTTTAATTTTTAATTATTATTTTTCAATATATAAATAATAAATAGTATATAATAAGTAAATAACAAAAATACAAATAATAAATAATACTTTTAAATAATAATGATATATAAACAATAAATTAAAAAGAAACATAAATATAAAAAAAAAGCTTACCCCCAACCAAAATTGGTGCAAACAATTAGCTTTAATATATTAATAAAATTAAAAATAATATAAAATACTTTTAAATTATAAATATATATAAACAATAGATTAAAAAATAAAAACATAAAACAAAAGTATATATATATAAAACTTACCTTTGACCAAAATTTGTGAAAAAAATTAGCTTTAACCTCCCGCCAAAAGTTCACTCATTCTATCATAGAAACACAGCTCATGAGTAGAGCAACCCAATGGGTGGATCTCACACTGGGGTTATTGTGGCTGTGTAGGGGAGAGGGATGCCGAGCAAAGCCACCCAGGGGGATCACATACTAAGCTAACAACATGGATCAAAGCCGAGAAGAGTAGTAGAGGAGTCAATGCCTGCAAAATCGGTGAGTAGTGAGTCCTAAATCTCTTTTTTTAATATTTATGTCTCTATTTGAATTTGTTTTTCCTCATAGCTAAGTTTCTTTTCCAAGCTGATCCGATCTCATATTGGGGTTTTTGTTGACCTAAGTCAATCTCAGAGTGGGGTTATTGGCTCTCTTACTACTGGAAAGTCTATTGTGAGCTAATATGGCCTTGGGATGGGATCTGTTTCTTATGGGACTGGGATCGAATATGCTCGGATAACTGGATCAATTAGTTTTGGTTCACGATCAATTGGTTCAATAATGCTCTACTCCATGGGAATCTATTCGTTGAACCTCTACTCAGGGGCATTAATATCTTGTCTATGTAGGAATACAGTATACTACGTGGGTGCATTAATGATGCTCTTCTCTATAACAGAATAAAGCTCTAGCCAAGGAAGCTCTAGTCGGTGAATGCAGCTCTAGTCTGTGACAATTAGTTCGATGTTGATTGGCATGGGTGTTTCTATTGTGTAGAGGAGAGAAAGGTCGAACATAACAACCTAGCATTGAGCTAATAACATGCAACATATTCGAGCAGAGCAATAGAGGAGCAAATGTCTCCGAAATCGGTGAGTACGCTTGAAATCGGTGCTTAGTATTTTAAAATTTTAAATTGCTTTCTAGCTTTTGTTGTTTCTATATTTGATTAAAAATGGATTTTACAAACTGTTACAATTCGTAGTAGCCTTAAATCCAATATACTAATAACAGTGCCAATATTGGAGAAACAACACTTAAATTTATTTCCTAAGCTTCCAAACTACCACTAACACCTTCCCCACTTTCCCTGGAGTCAATTTCTAGAACTTATGATTAATCCCACAGATATAGATCACAAATAGTCCTTTCTTCAAAAGATACAAAATAGCTTTGAAAGAATTATAAATTTAGAGATGAGGTATCCCTTGAAATCCACAATTGCTTCTACATGAATTTTACCTTTAGACTCTAGAGAATCGAGATGAGGCAGCATCACCCACCCTTCCTCCAAAATACTTTCACTAAAATCCTCAACTCGATTCGAACCTTTGGATATTTTCCTTGTCTATTTCATCTTCCTTCGAATTGATTGAGGAATTCTTGAAATAAAGAGGAGTTAAAAAATTAGTTTGTGAATTATTTCAGAAATGGTTTAATAGGTATCATGAATAGTCCTTTCCTCAAAAGATACAAACTAGCTTTGAAAGAATTATCACTATAGAGATGAGGTATCCCTTGAAAGCCACAATTTCTTCTACATGAATTTTACCTTTAGACTCTAGAGAATCGAGATGAGGTGGCGTCACCCACCCTTCCTCCAAAATACTTTCATTGAAATCCTCAACTGGACCTGAACCTTTGGCATTTTTCCTTCTCTATTTGATCTTCCTTCTAATAGATTTCTAGAGGAATTCTTGAAATAAAGAGGAGGTAAACAATTTCTTTGTGAATTATTTCAAAAATGGTTTAATAGGTATATTCTGCATTGCCAAGTTACTTGTTGATATCCTCAGCCAGTTTTTCAGTATATTATGAGAATAGTGTTCCTCTAAATTTTGATGGTTTGATGCCACGTTTGACATTTTTACAAATTAACTTTAGTGAGTATAAACAACATATACTGTAGAAAAATATAGTCAAAGAAAATGTACAGTTAATATAGTTTACAGTTAAGTTTTCACTATGAAGTATGTTCTAACTTCTACATGATGTACATAAAACTTCCAGTGCCAACGTTCGAAACACAATCACTTTATTTATTTTCTTGGGTTATAAGGTATAGTAAGCTCTCAAACTACCAGTGACAACTTCCTAGCTTTACAAGGAGTCCAGATTTCTAGAATTAATGATTAATAATAAAACCCCATAGATTACATGGACAAGAGTAGATCATTGATCATGAATAGTCCCTTCCTTGAAAGACACAACTGTTACGAACAACAACAACATATTAGCTCGCCGCATATGCTAAGAACCCTAAGGTAATGTGACAAAGAGATAGTACAATGAAGCATGCACAAAAAACTGAAACCATAATAGAAATGGAATCAAGAATGAGATTCTTTATTATCCTCAAGTCACTGAATACAATAACAACGAGTCTCATTTATAGAGCTCATGTCACCAAAAAAACTAAACCTAGTTATTACCTAATCATTAGTTGACCTAAGTCCCTTATAAACTATGACTTTATTACATCACGCAAGTTTTATATTCTAACAACTCCTCTTAAGCCTTAAGGTACAATTGAAAACATCAATTAAAACATTCTTCAGATGCTTCTATTTGATAAATATTTCTTGGACCAAATAGGGCTCCATCAAGCTACCTCTCAACCCTCATAAAGGTGTAGCTCCTGAGCAGAATTTTAGGGTTTTCAGATTATACCCCAAACTCACAAATCACACATCTCTTGAACTATCTGGGTTTTCGGATTATACCCCAAACTCCCAAATCACACATCTCTTGAACTATCTGGGCCTAAGCGATAGTTCAAGAGATGTTTTGTTCTTGAAATAACTTTTTTGATTGCACGGGTTGCCTAGAAGCATAACATTATATAGGGAGAAAAAAATTCATTTTACTTTTTGGAGAACGTTATGGAATAAATGGGAAACCCGATTGCATTTTAGTTATGCCTATCATCCACAGATTGATGGGAAAACTGAGATTGTAAACATAAGTCTTTAAATATGCTAAGATGCTTGGTTGGTTAAAGGCCAAGACAGTTAGACTTAGTGCTGGCACAAGCAGAATTTGCATACAATAATTCAGTAAAGAAGTAAAGAAGTCAATAGGCCAAAGTCCATTTCACATTGTTAATGGAGGTAAACCTAAAGGGATGGTTTACTTGGCACCATTGCCGAAAATAAGGAAAAAGAGTGCTAATCTATAATCTTTTGCAGAACACATGTAATAAGTTAATGGATAGGTATAGAAACGGTTGCAAAAGAGCAGCAAATAGTACAAGCAAAGAGCTTATATGAAGAAAAGAGTAAAGAGCTTTGAAGAAGGAGATTTAGTTTGAGTACATTTGATAAGATAAAGATTTATAAGGGGCATTTATAATACACTGAAGATGAAGCTTTGTTTAAAACCAATTAGAAGGACTTTTTTGCACGCCGGAAACTATATTTTTGATTTTGGATAACTTATACCTTTCAAGTTGTTTATTTTTGAAGAATTACATTTTATGCTTATCCTAGGGCGCCACATATTCAAATTTGTGTTCAGCTTTTAAGGATGCAGGCTGTGAGATCTTCTTCGGGAGAGACAATTTTTTAAATGTAGAATCCTTTGGTTGGGGTGGGGTAAAGGGAAGAACGATTTATTAATGGCCTACCTTGCTAGGCACAGGAACAAGGGTTGCTTGGAACATATCTTAGGACACTCTATAAACTCTATACAAATGATGTTTCTTGTATTGCAAAAACTCGTTTTTAGGGGTACGAGGCATAATCCTCATTCGAGCATAGAAAGTGATTTTAAAAATTAATATTGCTTTCTCACGAAGTTACCCTAGGATGGATAGACTGGATGCCATGGATTCTCGCCGCTTGCTGGCTGGTCAATGAACCGATGAGGCTGGGATAAATCGAAGATTGGGATGGAAATATGTCTGGTCTTAGTCACCGGGGCTTCTCTCGCTTGTTCGGGCTAGATAGATCTTTCAAGTAGGTTTACGCTTTGCGGGATACAGTGAAAAGAGCTATTCATCGCTTATATACATTGCACTCACAAATAACAAATCACTTGATCCCGTCTTTATGGGCATGTTTAAATCATGAAAACATCATTTATTGAGTATTTCAATTATCCTCTGTTCTAATCAGGCACATGGTTAAATACTTCTCTACTACATAAAAAATCGAGGGAACCTGTTCCACCTGTTCAGCAATCTAGGAAACGCGTTCCTCTTTCCAATTTGACAAATTAGGCATCCGCCCAAGCTAAACATGGCATTCCCCATAGCCAGGTGAAAGCATTTTCCAATTCTGTCCAAATAGGTTTTCTCGGTTTTGGCATTTGTATTTAGAGAATGCAAGGGTTTTAGGGGTTTTTTTGGGTATTTATTCTAATTTTACTGGGCAGTTTGCTTTTGAAAATTTCTGTCAGAAATTTTCAAAAAATGATTACTTTGTCTTAAAGGGATCTATTAGCCCATCAGCATCTTCAAAATCCAGGGCTAGAGGGACTCCCAGTGGCACAAGAGACTTTGAAATTCAAAAGGGTCCTGCAAAATCCTCTATTCCCACGCACCCTGCAAAACCCGATAACGGTGGTCTAAGGGTTCTGAGAAATAATGTGGCCTGCAGTATCTCTGGTTCCTCTAATCCAAACAACAGGATTTCATCTACAGGGGGAAGATTTCAAATACAACTGCTTCTCATTCTTCAATTATAACAGAGGCTCTACCCATCGATGACAATGCCTCAGATATTGCTTCGCTGGAGAAGAAAACCTTGCAGAACTTGTATATATCAGAGCATCATTTAAAGTCAAAACCATTGGAAGGTAATTTTATGAATAAACTCTTTTTGCTTCATCGCTCGTGTGTTATGTGACCAGAAACCTGACCCGGGGGATCATTTCTTGTTTCTGTTCCAATTCTTGTTCCCGCTCCTTGCCTGACCCTATATTTGTCCATTAATAATCAAATTTAAATGTATAATATAGAGGGTGTTAGGGGAGTTGCTTTGTTTTTTGTCTGAAAGAGATCTATTAGCCAATCGGCATCTTCAAAAGCCAGGGCTAGAGGGACTCCCAGCGGCACAAGAGACTCTAAAATTCAAAAGGGTCTTGCAAAATCCTCTATTCCCAGACACCCTGCAAAACCCGATAATGGTGGTCTAAGGGTTCTGAGAAACAATGTGGCCTGCAGTATCTCTGGTTCCTCTAATCCGAACAACAGGATTTCATCTACAGAGGGAAAGATTTCAAATACAACTGCTTCTCATTCTTCAATTATTACAGAGGCTCTACCCATCGATGGCAATGCCTCAGATATTGCTTCGCTGGAGCAGAAAACCTTGCAGAACCTGTACATATCAAAGCATCATTTAAAGTCAAAACCATTGGAAGGTAATTTTATGAATAAACTCTTTTTGCTTCATCGCTCGTGTGCTATGTGACCAGAAACCAGACCCAGGGGATCATTTCTTGTTTCTATTCCAATTCTTGTTCCCGCTCCTTGCTTGACCCTATATTTGTCCATTACTAATCAAATTTAAATGTATAATATAGAGGGTGTTAAGGGAGTTGTTTTTTATTCCCCATCCAGGGTTCATTTCTTGTTTCTGCCCCATTCTTGTTCTCGCTCCTGTCCTGACCCTATTAAAGTGCATTGCCAATCAAATTTATATGCATAATATGGAGGGGGTTGCGGGGAGTTCATTCTTCTCATTACACCAAATCCATTAGACCTATTTGTTGTTCCATTCCTTGTTTCCCGTTTCTGGAAACATAGTTCTCAAAATTTGAAGGGTTTTTTAAATCTTTTTCACTATTCAATGTGAGCTGCAATTTATTGTATGCTAACTTTTATAACAATGATACTTATTATAGTCCACCTATTTGAAGAAAGGACTCCAGTGGCAGCAGGGGTGCAAGAATCTAAGATTGTTGACATGGACGCAGATAACAGAGATCCTCAGATGTGCACATTCTATGCCTCTGATATCTATGACTATCTTCACAACACTGAGGTACTTCCCACCCTTCATGTATTTCATATTTTTATAGGAATAAGATGTTTCAGCTATGCTATGCAATACAGGCAATTCATATGTAAGATATGACTATATCTACTGATGCAGTTCATATGTGAGATATAATTATCACTGCTGGTTTTCTTTCAATAAATGATCAGTCTTTTAAGCACCCACTAATGCCAATTACAACAAAGAAAACAAAACTACTTAAGGATGCCCAGAAACACCTGCTAGTACATATTACACCAAAGAACCAAGGCTGTGAAGATGCCTAGAAATAGGGCACAACAGTTTGTTTTACATGCGTCCTGATCTATGCTTGCTAAAGCAAAAGCAGGATATATCAGTAGAAAAAAAGATTCATGAATCATTACACAGCAAAGAAAACATTATAAGAAAGACTAATGTTTTACTCCATGAGCGAATGACTGTGTAGAGCATAATTACATATCAGTGCACTCCTCCTTGCACATCGACTTTAGCAGCAAATATTTTTTCTCTGTCTGGGTCTGCATCCTGCTGTGATTGAAGCCCTACATCTTTTCTCTCAATGTTTTCCTCAATCACTGTCTTTTTGTCCCCAGCAAACTGAGTGCAAAAACAAGAAAAACAAAAACCTAGAAGAAGTTTACTAAAACTGTATTTGTAACTTCTCTGGCCAAATGTGGAATTAATGCCAACATGGATATAATATATAGTTGGATCAGACCTCCTTTTCCATCACGTTTGCCTTTATGTCAATGACTGGATCTGGCCTTTTTAGGTACTGTTTAACTGTTTTATTACCTGTACATGAATAGAAACAAGGAGCGGCATGACACCAATAGTTCTACTCCATTGCAACATCATCATAAAACTAGACCAGAATACTTACTACAGTGCCCAACTTCTCTGAGAAAATCTCTGAGAAATAGATTGGGCATTCTCTCAACGTGAGGCCTAGATAACTTGGAAAGGAGAATAGGGCCAAAAGCAGTGTACCTGGAATTTCTCTTGAATTATTAGGACAGGAAAGCCAAAGTCAAGATGAAGAAACAAAGTGGGATATGTTAAATCCCTAGGTGGATACGTGTGCCACTCCACTGATCCCAGAATGACCGGTGGGTAGCTTATGCAGGGCTTGGTGGATGGAATGGTAAACTAAAAACTCCTCTTGTATCATGTAAATTATCAGAATGCTGCTGCTAATATTTCTATGAGGAATTTCAATCTCAAATTCCAATTTTCTCTATGTATTTGGTTATTTCCTGAGCTAGATCCTCACATGTTGGAAGTTGGAAATGGCCAATTGAGCACCGAGGAATACCGGTCACACTTCAGCATATGGGCTTTAATGAAGGTAAGAAAGGGGGTTGAGTGTAAGATGTCACAGTCTTTGTTAGAAATTGACGGAGATGTTGTAATTGTAACGTTATGTAAAATTGACGGAGATGTTGTAATTGTAACGTTATGTAACATTAATTTACTTAGAAGTAATAAATATAAATTTAAAAAGTAATCCTTGGTATATCCTCATTCCTGCAAACAACTTTAACCCAAGATAAAAACCATTGTTCCAGCAGTGCCTTTTTCTTAAGGTTCATATAATAGTAATACGTAAAACTAGCTTGAGAAATCTTCCCATGAATTGAATTATTGTTTGCAAACAATGATATGTCCTCATTTCTGCAAGCTACTTTAAATTAGCTCTTGCCTTCAATTCCTTCATATTTCATGTGAACTGAGATAAAAATAGTGCGTTTGTTTCCATATACTACTGGAAAATGCCACTGACTGTCATTAGTTTGCAAGAAACCATTTTTTCTATAGAATGGTGATCATATTCCATGTGAAATATTATAATATCCTGCCCAAGAAAACTACCTGCATGAATAAAAACAGAATATAATTATCAAGAAACTTATGACCATCCAAAAATAATTAATATGAAGACTCCTTCATGGCAGTTCAAAATCTGATAATCATGAAGATAATAACAAGGTCATGTATATAAGAATAACAAGGGCATTTATATATGAATATTCCAAGTCCAGAATAACAATACAGGCTGGCCCCTCTACAAAATAATATGGACGTTATCCAGTATCCTAGGGCTCTTTCTGAATCATGACCAAACTAGATTTATATATTTGTAAAAACAATGTAAAGATTTGATCGCTGGAATTACAAAATCTGAGATAAGATTGAAATCCCTACACTGATATGAGCAATTGTGCTCTATAATTAGTAATCTGAACGCATGCAGGATTCTCTGAACAGTATTGCTTATCATGATCAATACAAAACTATATGAACTTAAAGGGGTTAACCCAGATTTGCAGATTTCAATTTATTCATGGTGCACAATATATTACATCGCGGTGCACAATAGAGAGTAGTATAGAGTATATGTAAGAAAAAAGATGATGAAATAGAAACAAAAACAAACAATGTCAGTTGAAAGCATTCCATAATGTGTCATTTTTTCAGCTGCATGTGATGCTTTAAATCTTGTATGGTTTTAACTTTTATGAGAATCTGGTCATATCATTCTTCACACGTTACCACTATAATTAGAAGGACGGTGCTGTGGACATTGACCCTGCAAATTTTAATTTCTTGTATGTTGCATCTATCGGGAGAATCCATCGCCATTTTTTTGCTTATTTAAGTAAAACCAGTAGGGGAGTTGGTGAAGAGAACCAACTATTTTATCAGTCGCGCCATAATAATTGGTGAATGGGGAGTTGGTAAAGAGAACCAACTATTTTATCAGGAGTTGGTGAATGAAATGAGCATGGGAATATTCAATATTAATACAAAAGCTAGAATCACTATTATCATTATCATCTAATGTTGATTTGATGATGAATTCAGTGACATAACCCAATAAACTAATAAAAGTCACATTGTATTGCAGCACAGTCAGCGTGGAGCAGTAGGAGATATGAAATAAGTACAGCAAGCAAGCAACAATCCTATGATGATGAATTCAGTGACATAACCCAATAAACTAATAAAAGTCACATTGTATTGCAGCGCAGTCAGCGTGGAGCAGTAGGAGATATGAAATAAGTACAGCAAGCAAGCAACAATCCTATAATTCACAATGTGTGGGCGGTGCCCCAGTAAAGTAAACATTTTGTAAAGTTTAAATATGTTTTTAAAAAATAAGGTTTTTAAAATATAATTGAAAATATAGTTTATTTATGAAATAGTATAAGATTATAATGTTTTAAGATCTTTAATGTTTTAATAATTATATAGAATTGAAAAAAGAGCAGAGCAGAACAGCGCAAAACAAAGAGTACATAGTAGAATTGATGAAGAGTCAATGAATTCATTTCATTTTCTATATAAAAGTGTGCTACTTGCAATTAATAATTTGACTATCTATTTTTAATATTCTGTACTATCATTGTCTCATGCTGGATGATAATCAAATCTGATATCCTCCAGGCACCTCTGCTGATTGGATGTGATATAAGGTCCGCAACTCCAACAAAGAAGTTATTAATGTCAACCAAGGTCAGATTTATAAATTTGCAAGAAGACTTTTGATGTATATGTTTCAAGGTTAACTTTGTTAATTGACATCTATGAATTCTATTAGATTTGTGCAGATCCACTAGGAGTCAAGGAAAGAAAGTCAACCAGGAGGGGGACATTGAGGTATGAATTATTTTGTAGGTTAAATATTTAGTTTCTCTGAAAATTCTGTAATTTCATACCCTTTGTACTGTATTTACAATTTCAATGTTTGTATGCTATCTCTTGTGCCTTCTAATTTCAATCTATGTTTTGTAAGTTTGACCCATTTTCTTTTTATATAAAATTGAACATATAAATGACTTCAGGTTTGGGTTGGGCCACTGTCCAACCGCAAAGTTGCAGTAATCCTATGGAATAGAAGTGGTTCACAAGCATCTATAACTGCCAAATGGTCTGACATTGGCCTTCCCTCTAATGCAGTTGTTCAAGCTAGAGACTTGTGGGATGTATGACTACTTCCTCTTATTTTTCATTATATTTCTCTTTTCACATCATTATCACAATTACCACAACTAAATTTGTGTTTTAGGCATTACTAAACTTTTCTGTGGGGTTTCACATAATTTTCTTCATACCTCCAGTGTCAACTGGTTACATACACCTTATTGGATGCATTGCAGAGAGCAGTACTTCACCTACCCTATCACAAAATGCTCTAATCAACAGCTCAGCTTGGTTATAGAACTTTCTAAAGCTTGAACCCAGCAATTGCTAAAGTGTTTGAGGCAAATATGGGAATCAGCTGGAAGTCAAAGCTGCTGATGGGAGACTTGTGTGTCAGAGCACCTGAAGGCTTAATCTCTGGATCAAGTTAGTATATCTTAGAAGGTTTTTTTGAGGATAGAATGCAGATGTATGGTTAAGAAATGGCTTTTTATTGACTTCTTCCCATTCCCATTTTGACATTGTAGCACTCATACCTTCGATCAAGTTTAAAGAGCAACCTCACATCATCAGTTGCTTCACATGCTTGCAAAATGTACATTCTCAGCCCTTTGGGCTAAACCCTCACCAAAACAACCTATCCTTCCGAGTATGAAGTAGAATGGAATTCTAATTTAAGCTGTTGCTTTATGCAAACAGAAATATAGTTTGTGTAATTTTCCTAGACCATAATTTCAACCGATTCTTTTGAGTATGAAGCAAAATGGAATTCTAATTTCTAATATGTTGAAATAGTAGAACAACTAGGGACAAGAAATCTAATGGCACAAGAGGAATAAGTGCAAAAAAAGCTGTTACCTCATTTTGGAAGGTCTTGGTCCAAATAGGATCTTCAGGTTGACCTTGTCTACATTCAGTTAAGTCTTTCAAGGCATGGTTTTGCACAGAACAAGACTGAAAACAATTAAGAGGAATGAAAAGGAAATCCAGGTTTATAATTCAATGAAACACTACATCCACTTCAAATATAACCATGGAATGATAACACCATATCCACATAATTAATGTGAGCTTGATAGTGGATACAAATTTTACAATCGCACCTGAGATATTTCATTGGGTTGCCTAGCATTCAAAGGTTTCCCATGTTCAGAATTAGGCAAAATAGTAGGAGATTTCCTACTCCCTTCAGAGAAAATCTTTCCTGAATTAACTCTAACTGTAGATATACCATGACTTTGGGACATACTGCAACATTGTTGGATTCTAGCTTCAATTTTTTTGGATTCAACCTCTGCATCCTTGCATCTTAAGCATCCTAAAGGTTGAATTTTTGTTTCAAGTCTTTTTGCCCCAACTTGACCATCCTTAGATTGGCATGAATACTGCACCAAAGAAACATCACACTCGTTGGCAGACTCTTCACTATCACCTGGGAACACACCACCCTGTGAGAGCACACATTCTTCAATTGTAGATGAGACAGAGTCAAGTCCAATCTCTGAAGTCTTGACCTTGAATTCGTCTTTCTCAGTGTCTTTTTCATCTTTGTTATAAACTTTTCCTGTCGTGCATGGCACATATAACCCTGCTATTGTTGCTTCTTTGACATATTTTTCAAGGTTTTCAAGATAACCAAGTTTTCCTCCACCTTGGGTGCTAGGATTCCCTACAATAAAACAGCCTAATAAATGTTACGGTTACTCTGCACCAGCTGCAAGGATATTAAGTGTTCAGTAAACTATTTTAATTTTTAACGCTTAGCTCCATGCCATTATCAATATATAGGAGTAACTGTTCCTTTGGAAATCTTTTTGTCAGTATCTGTTATTTCACTCTAAACTTCAGAATCTAAATATACCCAAAGAAATTAAATTATCTTGCTTCCTACTTTCCAAGTCATTAAGCAAAGAGTTAAACTTTTAAATCCTGTCCTTTATTTAAAAAGAGTAAAAATACCATGTTAACAAAACAATTTCAGATAGGCTGGAACATAACAGAGACATATATATGACCCAAAGATGAGCATATCAAACCTAAACTGAGAACTCTATTGCATGTTAATTATGCAGCTTCAAATGACTGTGAGAACCAATTTTACAACTACCTGACTCTAAAGTCATGATGCATTGCTCATTACAAGGCTTTGGCTACCCCCATCTTGTGCTATTGCTTCAAATATTGTGCAGCCTACATTAACACTGATTTTAGATTCCTGGTTGATAAGACAAGCTTTGTCATCATTATCATTCTCTATTTTCATGCCGGTTCTAGTTGTTTTAAAACTATGTTCAGATTTCAAGTTCATAAGATTGTATTTAGTAAGACTATTTGGTATTTCTATGCTAGTTTTGGTTACTTCAACATTCTTTCCAAAGTTTGGATTCATATGACGAGTCTGTTGAGTAAGATCATCCTCTATTTCTGCACTAGACTCTAGTGCTTTATCACTCCCTTTAGATACATGGTTCATAAGACCAGTCTGCCTAGTATGATCACTATCCATATCCATGCTAATGACGATTGCTTCACCACTGTTTTGAAATTCTAGGTTTTAGTGTTCAATTTGCTTGGCACAACCATTCACCATCTTCATGATAAACTGAGCAGTTTGCATTGCTTGCTAATAACCATCAGTCATAATTTTTCAACAAGAAATGTTAAACTATTAAGTTTCTGATGATAGGTGGCTTTTGGTGTAAGCTGAGCTGCTTTCTCATTCTTTTCGCATTCCTCTGCCATTGGAACATTCTTGTCAATATCTCCATTCTCTACTACCATGCTTCATTTGGTTATCTGCACAGCTTGTCTACATGAAGCAGTAAACATACTTTCCTGCACATTCAATGTCAATTCATTAGACTGTTGTATAAAAGATGGCTTCTAACCTGTGGTGATTTGTTGAGTGCCCACTAAAAGAATAACGAGCAATGCTTTCCCTCTTTATACTTTCAGACTTGATAGTGAAACTAAAGACATTGCAGAACAAAAATTCATTTCCAAGTTCCAACACAGTTTTACTATCCTTCGGCATTAGCTATCCAGTGATAAAATTTTCAGACTTCTGACTGCTCACATTGTGGGAAGGTAAGGATTCTAATGAATTAGAATTATTTTCAATCTCTAAGTTGTTCACGGCACCACTTTCATTCAAGATGGCAATGACAGATTTGTCAAATTGAAATTTCTCTGATTCTGTCAATAATGAAACATTCAGATCCTCGACATTTTGGAGGGTAACAAAATCAGTGCCAAGTGATTTCACAATTTGTGATCCACTATTACGATATTAGATGGCTTGATCACATGACTTTTCAGCTTATAGGTTGGCAAGAGGCAAAACCTGCAATGTCTGCACTACTACCTCTTCACAACTTGGGGAATTGGAATTACATGATACATAGAACGAACTTCCAACAAACAAATTATTTTCAAATGATGCTTTTTGTTCGTGTGTTTTAGATATTTTTCTTTAAATTAGCTAGGTTAGACCTTATCTTACTCTTATCGTCTTCTCTGCCCTGCCTCTATCCTCCCGCAGAAACATACCCTTTGTTATAATGCTGTACTAATGGTAGGTTTTGAACAATTCTTCATGAACCTTGAACTTTGTACTTGTAAATATAACTCCACACCAAAATACGATACCCATGTCTTAGTGAGGCTCTTATATTCCATTGAAGAAGCAACGCATCCCACGTGGGGAGTCAGAGTGGAAGGCGTAAACATGCCATAGGGCTTGAAGGGAATTGGAACTTAAAACTAATACATAATCAGATAATCAGGGCACGGCACTTTCACATTCCACTCAAGGAGGATGGAGACATGCTTTATTACACTTATGAAGAAATAGTTTCTTGTAGGTAGTTCAAATGGGGAATATGAACCTCATCATGATTTTCTCTATCCTTTGCTTCATCAATAAATGTGCATTTCATGGTCAAGTAAATTCCTTCATTTTGAAAGTCACAAATCTAGATAAGAATATGCCTTTATGCAACTGTGCATTATAAGAACATTGTAGAATACCAGTCTCTCCATCCTTTACGATAGGTTTAGTCAATCTCAAAAGCTTACTAGAATCTAAATTTTAGTGTAGTCTTACTTTAGGTGACCACACATTCTAAAGAAAGTTCAGTTCTTATCAATGGTTATTTCTCTCTGTGAACTATTGTCCAATCATCATGGAAGTTGTTTCAGATCTTGTACATCTCAACACAGAGCTGATATATATTTTGTTATACCTAATAGTTTGCAATCTTTTCAAGTTTAATTCATGCTTAACCAGTTGTCTCGCCTTTCAAATAGTTGGTATCATCACCTAGAAGCTAAATATACAACCCTTTAAATGTTAATCTAAAGACGCAATGTTGTAGGAGCAGGGTATTTCTCTTTATATTTACAACATGACTCTTTAATCATTGAATCCACTATTAGGTGCCCTTATAGCCAAGGAATAATGATTCACAAAGCATAACTCCTCCATACAAAATGGTACCTTTGAAACAGTATATGACTAAATGCTAAATATTTGCAATACTTGCAATTCCCCAAGTCAAAATACTTGCAATTCTTTGAATTATAGGTCTAAAGATCATTTTTGCAAGACATTACGGTGCATAGGGAGTCAAGTCTCTAATTTTGCAAATGATAATCGTCGACTCTCCATTAGCAATAAGTTTTTGAATCTTCCTGGCTCTTAGAATGTTTATCACTTGATTTAAAGCTAAAATAGGCTTCACAATAAGAGAAGAAACCTTTTGCAGATTGATCACAACCATAGACCTGCTTATTATGGAACCTTCTAAAAAAAAGGTGAAAATACTTTGCATAATTTTAAGTTTATTAATTATCAAAGCAACAGGTTGTGTTTTAATTTTGATAGCCCATGATGAGGAACATCTAAAACACCTTAAAGCTCATGGATTCTTAATAATGCAGTAGACAAGAGGGAAAGTCACGGAAAAGTTTTGTTTTTGACTCTTTGTTTTTTATGCAGTGATGGCATTGGGCTTCGAAATCCTTTTAGGAAGGAGTCTTCTTTGGACTATGAGAATGATAGTGATGAAGAATGGGAAGAGGTACTCATCGCTAAATCTCTTTAGTAAGAGAATTTGTAGTATTTTTATTAGCTTTAGTTACAGGGAAAATTGTACATAGCTCAGGAATTAGTTTATCATAAATACTAATTACTAGTAAGTTGTAATAGTAATAATTATGTAGTTTGTAGATATATATCATAAATTTGTTTGAATATCATCATTGTCAAGCAATAACAACTTCTTAAAGGGTGCTAGCTCAATGGTAGAGCGCCTGCCTAATTATAGGCAGGAGGTTGGTGGTTCGATTCCTTCGTGCCCTATCATAAATTTGTGACTACAAAAAGACTAAATTTGCATATATACGACTATTAGTAGCTAATTTTCTATATCTTAGTCGTATTTAGCTTAGTCATTAATATGTTAACATATAGTAGTTTATTTAGTCGTATATTTGGTCATTAATGGTTGCAATCACTGACTAAATCAATGACTAAATCAATGACTAACTTAGTGACTAAATCAATGACTAAATTAATGACTAAATCATTAACTATTAATGACTAAAACAATGACTAAATCATTGACTATCAATGACTAAAGCATTGTCTATCAATGACTAAATCAATGACTACTAATTCAAGCTATTAATGACTAGTGAAATATGACTAGCTATAAGATAGTGGAAATTTGCTACTATTAGTCACCGACTCAAAAATAGTCGTTTATAGCCTGATTTTAGTCATTTTTTTAGTCATTAATTTCTCATTTTCTACTAGTGAAATGCGAAGAAAGAGAATAGGTTAGCCATCAAGTAATGCGTTGACCGTGGAGAGCAGAAGAAGACAAAGAGAGAGAGGAAGGATCCTAGGTAATATTAGAAAGTCTAGAAATGGAATATCTAAGTCCATTATAGGAAATATAGAGTGTTTTAACTATGATAAGAGAGGACATTTGAAGAAAGACTGCAAACCTCCAAAGAAGAAAGGAGACAAACAACACGAGACTACATAGGAAGCAAATGTAGCAGGTGATGTGTTACAAAATGATTTGATTCCTGCATTAGATAATACTAATGATTATATGGTAGTAGATTCAGGGGCTTCATGTCATGATACACCCGATAGGAAATTATTTCATGATTATGTTCCAAGTTATTTTGGACATGTTTTATTGGGGGGTGATCAATCATGTAAAATTATTTGAATGGGTAAGGTACAAATTAAGTCAAATAATGAAAATGAATGGATGCTAAAATATGTAAGGAATACTCTTGCTATGAAAATAAATATGTTCTCAATAGGGCGGTTGGGAGATAGTGGTTGTTTGTCTACGTTTGGAAGAACGTGGTGGAAGATCACTAAAGGATCATTGGTAACAACAAAAGGAGATATCATAGGTATGTTGTATTTATTCCCTCATAATATTGATTATTATATCTTTGTAGCTTTCACAGAAATAGGTGCAACATTGTGGCGTCATAGGCTTGGCCACATGAGTGAGAAGGGGATGAAAATTCTCGACTCAAGGAAATTTCTTCCAGATTTGAAGCAGGTAAGTTTGGACTTTTGTGAGAACTGTGTTTATGGAAAACATACGAAAGTTATACTTCTTAGAGTTGCAAAAAAAAATAAGAGTGAGAAGTTAGAGATTATGCATACATATGTATGGGGACCAACTCAAGTATAATATCTCGGTGTCTCTCATTATTATGTTACTTTTATTGATGATTCCACTAGAAAAATTTGAGTTTATTGCATTATACATAAATCAAACGTGTTTTCTACCTTTAAGAAGTGTGAATCTGTGGTTGAGAATGAGAAAGAGAAAAGATTGGCATGTATCAGATATGATTATGGAGGTAAATACTCCAACAAGGATTTTGATACTTATTTTTAATACCATGGGACTTGTAGAGAGAAGACAATTCCAGGAAAACCATGACAAAATGGTGTGTCAGAAAGGATGAATAGGATGATCATGGAGCGTGCAAGGTGTATGATATTGCATGCATGGTTTCCCTTACAATTTTGGGTTGATGTTGTAGATATTGTTTTTTACTTAATAAATAGAGGGCCTTCAAGCTCTTTGGATGGTGGAATTCCAGATGAGGCATGGAAAGGTAAAAAG
The DNA here is from genome assembly GCA_001517045.1 of Pseudotsuga menziesii. Lineage (NCBI taxonomy): Eukaryota > Viridiplantae > Streptophyta > Pinopsida > Pinales > Pinaceae > Pseudotsuga > Pseudotsuga menziesii. The sequence goes on along the minus strand of LPNX010094139.1, from coordinate 49,507 downwards.
GTAAACTACTCATTTCTTAGAACTTTTTGTTGTTAAGCATTTGTACATATTGATAAAGAAAATAGAAAAAAGCTTGAGGATAAATAAATTAAATGCACCTTTATTGGATACAGGGTTGATGATATTGGTTACCGCTTATGGGATTATGAATAGCACAAAATCATTAGGAGTAGAGAAGTGGTATTCAATGAAAATTTTATGTACAAAGATCAGTTGTAGGAAAAAAGAGGAAAAGGAAAACACAGAGTACACAGCGCTTGATTAAAGAAAATGAAGTTCCAAAGGTACTAGAAAATAAAGAGAAGCAATAGGTACCTCAAAATCCTGCAAATGAAAGAAGATCTACAATGTTAAGTAGACCCTTGTTGATGTCTCGAGATTATAGATTGATGGATAAACTACAAGGAAATCAATAGGAGGAGATATTCCAAACATAAAGGATTCAAATCGATCCCATGCAGAGATGATTTTATCCCCAATTTGTTTGATATAAATAAATCATATGGATACAAGGCCTTCATTGGAACAAGATTTTGCAGATCCAAATGGATCTACTCTTCCTCCATGCAAGATCTAGGAATTTTTTGCAGTGACTGAGGATTCAAATGTCTAAGAAAATTGAGACAGTGATTGTGGATCATTTTAGATAGAACAATTAGATGTATAATTTGTGACAAGGAAATATTAACCCAACATATATAAATATAAATCCAACATGTTCTTTTCCAACTTTGAATGAAACTGAAACAATGACAATTGTATTGATTTATCCAAAAGTATTATGTATATAATTGTCCTAGTAGAGTGATACTAATTCAAAAATTAGTATGGGAAGAAGTGACTGTTCAATGGTTGAAATAAATGGAATATAAATTAAAGAAAGAAATCTATTTAATTCATAAGCAACACATTAACATTGTAATGAAAAATCAATACAGTAGTTAGCGTGTTTGATAAATAAGCAACATATGATCAATTTCTCAATAAGATAAAAGAATTACCATAATACAACAAAGAAATTTAATAGATAGACGAAAGGTGACATAAGAAACAATGTAAATTTTATTAAAACTGTAAGAAATTAAAATCCTACAAAATTAAATAGCATCTCTGGTCTATCCTTGGTGGTTCTTTCTCCTGTAGTCCCTGTAGAGTTACTCCTGCAAGCTCCCCTTTGGGAGACATCCATTCTCTTTAAATAAATATTACAATATCTTACAAAGAAATGAAATCCTCCTAAGATTTGGGGTTACAAAATATCAATTTTAAGATTTGCCAAGGGAATACTACCACTTGGAAAGTACATCCAATAAATCATGTATATCATGATATTGGGCATGTTCACGCTGCAGTTGAGCCTTGCAAATCAAGGAATCGATCTCTCTTTTATTAACCTTTCCCCATTCTCAGAGGAATAGGTCAATCCTCATCTACGATGTCAAAGGTGACTCAACCCAATCCTTGATTTGAGCCAAGTGAACCTAGTTAAATTCTTGAATCCGCTCCTTATCCTTTGCAAAATCCCCCTCCATCTATTCTAATTTGTGCTTCGGAGGCATACCATCCTCTATCAGATATAGTAGTGGTAGGTCCATAAAACCTAGCAAAGTTTCTGAGGTGAACCACCTCTTTTTATAGGACGCATGTCCATCCTGAATGATGGACTCTACTAGTTCACATACATTTTCTCATGTTTCTAGTGAAACCTTGATTCTTTTTAGATATATCTTTTCTAGGACCGATAAATCATCAGGTCTATATTTGATTTACTTTTTCCAATCCACCAGAGTTTCATAAGCTCTTGTTGATTCATTCCTCTTTTGATTGTGATCATAAAGGAGGTGAGATTAGCATTCGAAGCCATTGTATGTTTCTTTCATTTCACTTAGTCCTTCAAAGAGGCCAAACATTTTGAAAATTTGGTCTAAAACATGATCTAGGAGCCAAAGAGATTCTCAAAAATCAAATTACTTGCAAAAAAAACAAAAAATATTTAAAGAGGAACAATTTTACATACATAGTGTGAACAAAAACTAGATATTATTGAACTTTCTAACATTTGAATGTGTTAAGAATAGGTTTATATTACATCTGGATCAATTTTTGAGGGTTAGGAATCCAAATCTGAGTGTACATGTGGAATGATCAAAATTGGCCTCAATCCTCCCTAGGTGGACCAAACGAGCTCCAACTCAACCCAAACGGTCATGAATCACTGTGAGGATGTTGTTGAAATGTTCTAGGAAAATCATGACTCCATGGCATGCATGGGTGAGAAATTAGAGGTGAGTGGGAGGCTCAATATGAGTAATAAATGTTCCAACGGTCCAAAAGTTGGGCTAGAAACACCCCTAGCGCCCCTAGTCAACCAAATATCCTCAAAAAGAGGAATGGGAGGGCTCATGTCATTAATTAGGGTTCACATGTGATGGTTGACTAAGCTGGCCCGCACTCTTGTAGTTGTGAACATGACAAATTAACTGGTTATATTGCTAGATTAACTTCCCTAAGTCCAAACCATAGCATATTACTGCATAAATGCAAATAAAAATGACTAAGGATATAGACTAAGGTAATAAGTGGTGGATTACTTTTATAACACCCCCAATCAACCACAACTTATTACAACTCATCAAAATATTATTGGAGGCCTTGACAACAAGTCTCAAGTCACTTCAATACAAACAGGAATTTATTTGTCCATGGAAAAATGAGGAAAAAAAGAGGAAAACCTCATGGGGCAAAACCTCCTCTCTAAAATGGATATGGGACTGAAAACCTTAAAAAAGTAGCAGAAATTACCATCCATGACTCACTCTAAGAAAATATCTCATGTGATTCAAGGTCTTCTCAGTATAACTCTTAGTAAATATGTCAAACATTTGCTCGATGGATGGGAAATACTGCAAGGAAATCACTCTGGCATGCACTAAGCCCAGAATGTAGAAAATATGGATCTCTATGTGCTTTGTTATTTTTCTCTTTACTAGATCTTTATATATTTTATGGCACTTTTATTATCAACCCAAATGGTGGTGGGAGAATCAAATGCAACATCCAGCTCCTGAAGAATACCTTGCAACCACACACATTGTGTGGCTTCATTCACTGCTCCCCTATATTCATCCTCTACTAAAAAAGAGAGAAATTGTGTGTTGTTTCTTACTAGACCAGAAAATGGGACCATTAGAAAGCACAAAAACAAAACTTGAAGTGGAATTTTTGTCAATGGGATCTCTAGACTAATCCGAATTAGAAAATTCAACTAGTTCAATGTATGAAGAACTAGATGCATAGTGTATCTTGAAACTCTTTGTTTCCTGGACATATTGAAGGATTATTTTGGAATCCTTCCAATAGATATCATGTGGCTGCTTCATATACCTTTCCATAACACTAACAACATAAACCAAATCAGGTATGGTATGTGTAAGGTACAACAAACTACCAACTAGATTCTTGTACAGTGAACAATCTACCAAAGGAGAATCACCAAATTCACCTAGTTTTATGCCAGAAAGAAAAGGGCACTTGGATTCCTTACAATCATCCATATTGAACTTTATTAGCAGGTCCGAAGCATACTTATGTGGCTGAGAATTATGCCTCTTTCATATTTCTCAATTTCCAATCCTAGAAATTGTTTTAGCAATCCTAGATCTGTCATTGCAAACTCACTGTGTAGGGATGCCTTGATTGATCCAATTTGTTTGTTGTAGCTCCCTATAATTAAGATGCCATATACATACAATACAATAACCTGTAATAAAATATCATTTTTCTGCAAATACACATTTGGATCAGATTTGCATCGAATGAAACCAATTGAGAGCAAGAAACTATCCATTTCAGCATACCAAGCCCTGGGGGCTTGCTTGAGCCCATAAAGTCACTTCTTCAAACTAAAAACAAGTGAAGTATCTTATTGGAAACCTTTAGGTTTCTGCATTTATATCTCCTCCTGTAGTTCACCATGTAATAATGAACTCTTGACATCCATATGGTGCACTTCCAAATCTTTACTAGCTACAATTGCTAGAACTAGTCTTATTGAATCCATCTTTGCGACCAGTACAAAGATATCGGTGTAGTCCACACCTTGGAATTGAAAGTAGCCCTTAGAAACTAATATTTCCTTGTACTTTACATCAGAACCATATGCAACAATTTTGGTTCGAAAGACCTATTAGCACCTGTGCTAATATTTGAGGATTTTTACATATGCATCTGGACTAATTCCCCTTGTAAAGCTTAAACCAGTGAAAGAAAGAGTAAGGTCTGAAAGCTTTCCATATCACATGACTTTGAAGGATATTGATGGGGTTTCTATATGTTCTAAAGGGGGTTATCCACTGCTTTGAAGTGAAAAATTATCAAAAATCCTGAGTTTTAGCCTTATAAATATGACTGAATAAGAAAAATATGATCAAGGTTAAAAGCTAACCAAAATGGGCAGCCTGGATGGACAACGGAGTAGATCAAAGGCCGCAAATCATTTCCACCAAGGGAAAATTGGGAGCAGAAAAGAATATTAGGAAAAATTCGGTTGTGAAAGATGGTAAACCCAAATTCTACTTTCTGCAGTCTAAGATCCGATGGTCAAGGATGACTCTGGGATAAATCAACGGTCTAGGGAAGGCGGGAAGTAAAAAGGTGGAAGCAAAAAGGAAGAAGCGGAAAGGGATGAATTTGGTTATAAAATTTGGTAAATCTTCCTTCCAATTTCTGCTATTTTGCAGAAAGGAAAAAGAAAAAAAGTGGAAGATACAGAATTTGGTCATAAAAAAGTTAGAATCCCGCTTTCCACGATCCGCAGGATTGATGGTCTGAAAAGATTCTGTCAAAGATCAACGGCTCGGAAAGGAGCAGAACAATGGAATCGAAAAGAGGAAATACAGAAACTTGGTTACAAAACATTAAAATTCCTCTTTTTACCATCCCATAAGATCGATAGTTTTGAGAGCTTCTACACAGACCAGCGGCCCAGAAGGGAGCGGAAAGGAAGAATCGAAAAAATCAAAATTGTGCATCGTAAAAGAAGAAATCCCACCTTCCATGATCCACATCCCCCAGCTTGATCTCATATCAATGGCTGGGAAAGTTTCTGTCTAAGATCAACGGTGCGGAAAAGAGAAACATGTGCATGAGATAAGTACATTTCCCAATATGAGAAATCTGGTAGGCCCAACAAACTTTGACGATGGAGATCGAGGTGGATTTTAGATACACGATCCATAATGATTTCGCTGGGGGAAGATTCAGGGCCAGAATAAATGTTATTATAGATGGAAATGGGTTAACATGCAAAAAACATTGACCATTAAATGGGAACTGGGATGAATATCTATGACCGATATCCATTCCGTTGATGCAACATGCACAAAGAATGTAACTTTTGAAATCAACGAAATTTGGTAGACCCCACACCATTCAACGGACCAGATCAATGACTGATCAAAATCCTCGAATGAGAAAAATTCCGCTGTCAGAACATGCAAGGAGAAATTAAATTTTAAAATCAGTGGAATTTAGATGCTTGTGGCTAAATCCAAGACATGCGTATACATAGCATGGTATGATCAAATTGATCAACATATGGGAAAAATTCCGCTAGTTGAAAGTGTTGTTGGTTTAATTTTCCAAAACTTAGTGAAATTTTATAGATTTTTCTAGTCAATACATGTGTAGGTGCATCCAAGTGTTTTTCAAACAAATCCATGATCCAAAATTATTTTGTGGGGTCAAGGTGCGAGGAAGATAAGAAATAGAAAACCGATGATATGGAGTTAAAGGTTATAGGAAATGGATGGTGCCAATTTTATCTGGAAAAGATCAATGGCCAAAAACAATTTCGTTGGTTGAAGATGCAGGGATGAATGAAACTGTTGCATACCACTCGCCAATCCTATGAATAATCATTTTCATCAAGCAGGCCTGAGTCTCAGGTCTCAGATTTTCCCAAATTGATCCACCACACACATTCCAACGTGCTTTCCCAATTTTTTGTGATCATGGAGAATCTACCAAATTGTAATTTGTGAGGATTTTGTGTGTGCAGGTTTGATTCCCATATCAGAACTGACTTTTGGCTATGTTTCGAGGTTGGTCTCGGGGGCTTAGTACTCTATAAATCTAGCCCAAAGAGAGGAAGAAAGGGGCTAGACATTCATTTTGGAAGCCTTTGTGCTCGATTTTGTAGCTCTGCAACGTTTCTTGGAAGTATTAATGAAAATTACTTCATGAGTGTCTGAGATTCATCATGGTGTTCAATGTTCAGTATATGTTCCCTTGTATACTTCATTTCCATTTATTTGTAGTTTTTGCTAATGATTTTCTAGTTTTATGCGAGGAATTTGTTCCTTTTTAAGTACTCATTGCATCAAATAATGCATTTGTGATGTGTTTATGGTAACTATCTTGGAATTCATCCTTTTTTAGATTCTCCATTTCAGTTATCAGCCTTTACTGTTGCTTCTGCTAAAGGTGTTTCGGGAGATTCATCCACAGATAGGTGCCTCCTGTTTCATCGGGCTTCTTCTCATTTTCCCCTGCCATCCCTAAACATATATATTTTTTGGAATATATTAAACCCACTCAATAATTAGGATAAAATAATTAATCATTATTTGATTAATTATCTACCCACTAGCTTAATTAGTTGGCATCCACTTTCACCTTAAAGTCAACACATGCCATCTATACCCTAGGAATTCTTTATTTATGATCATGGGTTGATCTTTACCACTTTATGGACATCCATAATTAGTAAACAGTGCTTTACAATAGATTTTGCTTTATTTTGCTTTATCTTGCTTTTCTGTGGATAAGGTAAAGCTAGTTAACTAGGAAATTGGGTTCCTTTGTTTCCAACCCATCCTTCATGATTTTCTCTCCATTTTATAGGATTAGCATGTTTTCCCATCTCCCTTTACAAATCACTCATGATTTTTCTAATTCGTGAGTTCCTTGACATATTTGGGAAGAGCTTTAGCCACCTATGGGGGTTCTCTATATTTTGGTAAGTCAACCTTTTTGAGCTTTATGAGTTGTCTCCATACAACTATATTTTCCTTTATAAGGATGTATTACCATTGTAATAATATCAATTATAATTTATTGATCATTCATTAATGTGTGTTCATTAATTCTTCTTCTTCTCTCCTTATGTTAATTCTTTGCAATTCCCAGTGAGGTTAATTGTGTACTTAGATTCTTAGCTTGTTTATGGAATTCATGTTGCCATTAAGGATTTAGAATTCTAACATGGTATCATATATTTTGGAGCTCATAAATTAATTCTTCTTTTAGTTTTGCAGGTTTATTTGCAGGTGCAACAAATTCAATATGGATTCAAAATTTCCTCTACTGTCTCCTTTCAACTATGTTGATTGGAATCCAAAGATGAGCGCATACTTGAAGAGGCAATGTCTCTTTGATGTTTCCAATGGTGCTTTGAGAGAACCTGAGTCTTATGAAGAGAATATTAACTGGATGAATAATTTAGATAGAGCTTATGGAATCATGTGCTTGGCAATATCTCCAAATATACATCATCTCATATATTATGCTGAATATCCATTTGAGATTTGGAAAAATTTGGAAAAATATTTGGTTGTGCAGGAAGTAGAAGATGATGCATGGAGTGAACCAAACATCCCCTCTTGCTCTCTCTCTCAATATTTATTGGCCTCTACATTCTCTAATGAATTTATTTATGATGAAGAATTTTCTCATATAGTTCATGTTGTTGCTACCCTCTTTGATTCGAATGCTTCCTCCTTTAATGAAGAATCTAATATTGAAGAGCAATATTTTTCCATGTCTCTTAAAGATACTGATGATGAAAAAGAAGTGACAGATGGAGTTGTTATTTTTATTGATGATGATTCACTCACACATTCATTGTTATCTATTTCTTCTATCTATGTGCCAAATCCTTCACACTTGTGCCTACCTCTCTCATTGATGGTGTGCAACCCAGTGAATTTCAGGATGTTTTCTTATCCATATCAAGTCCAATTATTTTATTTCCACTTACCTGTTAGACACTGAGAGGGGGGGTGAATCAGTGTAAAGCCAATTTTACAGCTTTTCTTAACTTGTCAGAATTAACTACCAATTCATCATTCCATTATTCTACCAATCTCATAATCATTTCATAAACATCTTTCACTTCATCATTCAAATATCATAAGCATTTGAATCATCAAGAACCATAACACAAAAGAACACAACACCATATAATTTTGTAATCTTTTTGTATTAGTTTTGGTCTGGCTACAACCGTTAGGTAAAATCAGCACCTACTGATACAAAGAGCACCTACTTTGCATCGAGGACCCTGCCTGGTTTTCTTAGACCCTGCTAAGAAGGGTTTGAGGTATCCTAACCTCAAAAGCAAGACAAGCTTGCTTTTACAATTAAAGCTCATTGTCACATTATCTCATCAATCACATCAACATCACTTGTCTCTTCAATCTGTTCTGTTGTTGGTCAGTACTGCTGATCATCTGATCATCACTCTCACCAACACTGCTGCAACACACTTTTCAATCTTCTCTGTTCATCAACACCTGCTCTTCAATATTGCCAAGTCATCAAGGTCTGCTAAATATGTTGCTGCTGCAATACTCATCAATACAGATGACACTTCTGAAGGATGTCACCATCATCATCGTAAAACATCAAGGCAAGGTCTGGAACATCATAGGTTATGCATTATAGTGTGCATCATCATAAGAGAGTATGCATAAAAACATCATCATCATCATAGTTTATGGCACACAATGTCATCATTACCATGGCTTTTCATTACTGTATTTATACACTGCATAAGTCACAATACTGAACGATATATAGCATCATATCAACATCATTCTTGTGTGCATGCCACTGTATCTGTAACTATATGTATTGGATATTTAACTTGCACATCAAACTCATGTAATTGCTGTAGTGGATGATTACTGTGTGAATACCAACATACTGTTAAGACTATAGAAGGCTTAGATTTTTGGTGGAGGGCAGCCAATATCCAAGATGGAAACACCCACAAAATAAAACTTGTTGAAGACTATGTAAACCTTGTCACAAACTTGGATCACTGCTGCTTCACTTTAGGACTGCTCCTCCACTGGTCTGCTGCAAACTCTGCATGGTCTGGGCTGTATTGATCTATTGTAGAAGACCTTACTCTTCTTCAAAACATGTCACTGTATCATGTTACTGTATCACTTGTACATACTCCTTTCAAGGATTTGATCTAGATCATCATACTGTACATACTGTACTGTATACTACTGTATACTTCTGAATACATCATCATCTTCATCATCATATCATTAAGCATCATCTTATGGCATACAACATCATCAAATTATACCTCATTATAAATAATCGTCATCATTGTGTTCATCACAGGGTATACATCATTATCAGAGTATGTATTATCATCAAAGTATACAACATCATATCATAGTGTATGGGGATGCATCAACATGTTTATGTATTCAAGGGAAAGTCACTCATTTAGAGTGTTCTGTTCAAACCATAGTCACATGCATTCACAAAATCATCTCATCATATGTACAAGGCACCATCAAGACACCATCAACATCATATAGTAAGTCTTCATACATCAAGATATCACTTATGTCACTTTGTTCTTCAACAGTTCTTTGATGCATCTCTACTTCAAACCTCAGTCATCACTGTATACATCACTTTTAATATTCTTGAATAAATTACTTCCTCTTAAGCTTAGTAAAGATCACTGTGAGCATGGCATATAATATGCTAATAGGAAGCGTTGTAGTCCAAACCTATTAGAGTATGCTTTTATGATTTCAGTCTATTCAAAATACAACCCTCCCTCTTAGTCTTTATAATGCAACTTATGCCAAAAAAATAAATTTACTAGGTGTCTGCAAAAACTTACTTGACTTGGGACTTCTGAACATACTAAGTTCACCTATTGTTGTCTTTGTGAGAATGCTTTATGTAAAATATATTCACCAATCTGACTTGATGTCAGTGCTTCAAAAATTTGTATGCTTTGAATTCTTCTCTATGTATGTCTGCTTAAGTTCAGACTGTTCAAGTCTCGGTTCCACCATCAAAACTTGGACTATTTAACCTCGTAAATTCAGACTGTAACCTTCTCCAGGAGCTTGGACTGTTCATGTACCTTTAGATTGTATCTATGCTGTGGATGATGTTGAAAAAATGGAGACTGCTGTAGAATTGTGGAAAATCCTCAACACAATTCAGATGCTGGTAAAAACCATCAATGTATGAAGTGAATGATGCTGCAAAACATGACTGCTTATTCCCCCCCCAAAAAAAATTATGTGTAAGGTTCAGTCTAGCAACAATAACCTATCACTAAAGCCGTAGATGATTTCCAAGAATTCAGGATGTTCTGCTGCAAAAACTTGTGTGATTGTTGCTATGTCTGAGACTGCTCCTTAGGGATGCAACTATTCTCAGTTCACTCCACTGATATCATTAGGATAGTCATCAAAACAATCATAAGACATAAAACAAGTTTAAAAATTGTTGTTGTAACTTGTATGGTGCTCCATCTCTGCAAGACTGCTCCCAGTAAGCTCTGTTACGAATTCAGGGTTGTTACAAAGTCACTGAGAGTTGACTATTGCCACTACTCCTATACCTGAATTCCTCAGTCATCCACAGTCATGAAAAATTTCAGAGTTGTGTTTCTTTCATCCGAAAATCTTACCTCTCAACTAGTGTACATATGTTGGTAAATCCCAAGCAAGTTCATAATGAACTGATGCTCCAAAAAAAAGGAAAAGATTGTTGCAAAATTTGACTTCTCCTTCACCCTACTACTACCACCACAGTCTGTGTTTTTTCCTCAGTGGTCAGTCCAAAATTTCCACAATAAACAATCAAATTTCCTCAAATCTCCCACAAAATTTCACACCTCAGTCTAATCTCTGAAATTGCCTCAGTCTGACCTCCGAAATTGCAGCAGTCTGACCTCCGAAATTGCAGAGCTAATCCAAAATTGTCACATCTAAAATGAGTGAGGGCGTTGGTCTATTTATATGCATTTTTCATGAATTTTAATTGGGCCGACATGTCAATTTTTTTTCAAATTCTAATTTAAAAAAATAATTCTTTTGTTTGGTCAGCTGCCCCTACAATATGGTTTAGATTTGTCTTGTCATCTTCAAAAATTAATATCTCATCAACCATGAGGAACCACGTGACGTGCCACCTACCGTTGGAAAGGGAATGACGAGGGATATCATCTTATGAGGGTATTTATTGCATTGACAAAGTCCTTCACTCTTATTTTTTTCAATTTGTGCAGGTCATCATGAAATGACTTGAATTCTTCTTGATGGTTTCTTCACGTACTTTTATGGCATCAAGAGCTACAACACCAACCAAGGGTTTCAATAATGCATCAAGGTCTTCATCAAGCTTGTGGGAATGAGTGCAAGAGTCCCATGCACACATCAAGAGCTTCATTAGCAGGGTCTTCAACATCTTTAGCAAAGTGGTGGCTTCAAGATCCATCCTTGTGGGTACAAGGACCTTGTCAACTGGGTACAAGGTGCTTCAAGGCACAAACCCACTTTGTTTTGGATCCAAGGCACTGCAAGGTGCAAACCCACTCTGTAAGGGATCAAGGCACTATGGGTGGGACTTGTTGGCATCAATGACATCCTATGGGGCCAATGTAATTCCATGTTAGCATCAATGACAATTTCATCAACATTACCATACTTGATCACTTGTTCTTTTACATATCCTCTTGTGTTCTTGGAATCAATCCTCAGAGCCTATTTGAAGATCTCCTTCATTCCTCCTTTCATACTTCTACTACAGAGGATTCATATCAGTTTATTCCCATGAGTCTACTGATATGCTTATATGTGATCTTTTGGATTCTTTAGAATCTAGATCAGTCTATGGATCCCATGAATTCACACTCTTTGATCCTATGGCTTCTCTCTATTCCTACATGACCACTTGCACATATCCTCTCTCTGTAAATGAATTGGGAGGAATTATACATTCACTTGGATAGTTATTTCACCTATCTAAAGCTGATTTTATCTCTATTGGATTGAAGTTCAAGTCATCATATAATCTTGGAGATCATTACAACTCTCAAGATATTTCACATCATTGGATCTTAGTTGTTTTACATGGTCCTAGTTTCCGTCTTCCAGCTGTCTTTGATCTAGGTGAGCATATTTTCCTTCTTCCTAAGAGGAATATTCCTCTAGACATCAGCATTTATTTTGGAGCAGCATCAACAACATTTTTGGTTTTCCTCTGATGTCCTATCTTGAAGGAGGATTTTCCCCATGTGATTTTTCCTCTTTCCTTTTCTTTTTTAGACATAGTAATTGTTAAAGGGTGACCATAGCCTTGTTGTTGGGCCCTATATGCATCCATTTGCATCTATATTTTTTAACATAGCATCAGAAATTCATACTTATAGGGGGGCGTTGGAATAAATTAAACCCACTCAATACTTAGGATAAAATAATATCATTATTTGATTAATTATCTACCCGTGACTAGCTTAATTAGTTGGCATACACTTACACCTTAATGCTTTATTTCTGAATCTGGGTTGATCTTGACCACTTTATGGACATCCAGAATTAGTAAACAACACTTTACAACAAATTCTTCTTTATTCTACTTTTCTGTTGATAAGGTAAAACTAGTTAACTAGGAAACTGGGTTCCTTTGTTTCCAACACATCCGTAATGAATTTCTCTCCATTTTCCAATATTAGCATGTTTTTCCATCTCCCTTGATAAGTCACTCATTTTTTTTCTAATTCGTGAGGTCCTTGACAGATTTGGGAAGTTCTTTAGCCACCTATGGGGGTTTGCTATATTTTGGTAAGTCATCCTTTTTGAGATTTATGAGTTGTCTCCATACACATATATTTTCCTTTATAGGGATGTATTATCATTGTAATAATAGCAATAATCATTTATTGATCATTCATTAATATGTGTTCATTAATTCTTCTTGTTCTCTCCTTATGCTAATTCTCTGTAATTCCCAGTGAGGTTAATTGTGTGCTTATATTCTTATCTTGTTTATGGAATTCATGTTTCCATTAAGGCTTTAGAATTATGAAAATTTTACTGAATATCAATGCTTACTTTGCCTCATATTATGAATGTTATCACTATTCATTATGTTGTAACCCTTGAATGTTCCAGGATTTGACTCCATTTCCCATTGGTGCTCCTTGTTTGTTTGTCTTACACTCTTTAAAACTCAAAGGAACCATTATCTCCAGAGACCTAGCCTTCTAAATGCTTGTTTAAAGCTATATGTGTATGTGAATGACCCTGTGACAAAGAGAGAGCCCTCTCTGACTGTATAGGCTCGAATATAGTCTAAAGATTGGTTTGAAATGGTTACCCCAGTGATTCTCCTACCAAAAATATAGGAAAATTATTGGGTGATAACATCTTGGTGTCATTGTCGAGGACTAATTGCTATTATCTCTTTGGGGAAATGACATTGTCCTAGTTCTATGACCTAGTTGAGCAGCCGGTCCTAGACACATGTTGGTTGTATATGCTCTGGAAACTCCACTCAAATATTCTGGAAGGTGACTCCACTCAGAATACTGGAAGCTAAAAGGACTGATATGGGGGGATGGTTCAAATATTCCATGGGTATGAATGACAGAGTTTTATATTTGACTTTTGGTGGTGAACAATAGTCAAACATCAAGAAGGTTGTGTATCTTTCACCTAGAGACTCCACCTTCAAAGAATCCAATATTCAAAATTTTCTATGGTGATTCTACTGGGGAAATGATCTCAATGCAAAGACATGGAAATGCATGGTGAAAAAATAAGGTACTCAAGGTTGAATCTTCTCCAATATATCTTATCCTTTATTGTAATTTTTTTCCTATCATTTCCTAAGCTTGTCAAAGGGATTTCCCATTGTTTATTGCACTCAAAACATGGCCATCGATTTACCCCTGTATATCCTTCTTTAAGAAATGAAATTATCTCTTCATATTATACATATTATTTTGACAAAGATCCTTTAGTCGAGCCACATAAGAACAATGATCATCCCTGTAAAACTCATGGTGTTGCAGTTGATATTACATCCTTTCTTGAGTCTCTAGGTAGGAATATCCAACCCTTGTCTGATCGTGAATGCTCCTTATTTCCCTATGAATTAGCCTCATTAAAATCCACTTCCACGGAGTATTCTACGACCTTATCCTTATGTCCCACCACTTTAGAGCTTAAGGAACCTTCATCATTCATTTTACATTCCTTCATAGCTCATCAGTTCCTCATAGCAGATTGATTCTGTCTATCACACCAGTTTCAATTCCTCTTGAAAACCCTACTATAACCCCAACAAAGTATAAAAGGTTTTCCACTATACTTCTCCCTGTTTTTCTTCATGACCTTCCCCAGGGGTATGCAAAAAAACTAAAACAATTTAATGGGGAGAGGGGGTATTCAACTGATGAACACTTGGTATGGTTTTCAAACTGGACAAACTTGGAGGAAGTAGACCATGAGGATATTAAATTTAGACTGTTTTCCCAAAGTATTGATGGAGAAGAAATTAAATGGTTCACAAATCTTCTGGACAACTCCATTCTGAACTATCAAGATTTTGAAGAATCTTTCAAGAAAAAATGGGCAGACAAGAAAGACCCATGAAGTGCTTGTCCCAATTCCATTCCATGAAGAGGAAGGAGAGTGAATCTTCCCAAGATTTTTATGACAGATTTGTGAAAGTAGATAATGCCATCCCTTCCCAGTTCAAGCCTCCCATTGGTTCTGCCCAACTCCAATATGCTAAAGCTTTTGACAGTGAATTTACCTTATGGCTGAGTGAAATAAAAACAACCTCCCTAGCCGATATGATGAATGATTCCATAGAGATAGAGATAAACCTGACTATTGCTAGAGAGAAAAGGAGAGAAGAGGGAGAAAGAAAAAAGGATAAATATCCCACATAGCCTTCTTCCTCTAAATCACAAGAGTCTAGGATGGACATGATGATAAAACCATGGAAAATTTGATGAAGAGACTCACTATGGACAATAGGCCACCTCCCATATAAAATCAAGAGAAACATGAAAAAAAAGAAACATTTTCTTTTAATTTAAACCTTATTTTAGTCAACTTAAATATGATCATCCCAGTGTTGTAATAGAAGAGGGTTATACTCTATTGTTTTTTGAAGATTCCAATCATCCTATGAAAAATTCTATTAGCAATGGTTTTAACGAAAAAATCAGTCCACCTATATATGACGAGTATGAGGAGGAATACTTGGATAATCTACCTAAAAAACTAGCTGAATATTTTGCAATTCATGTGTCGGTTAATGGAGAAAATCTGATTGAAATCCACGATCAAATTTCTGTAGATAGGGTGGATAGTGAGCATGCTGAAAATAACTATTTTTCAGTGTTTTTCCTCATTTGAATGTTTGAAACAAAGATTAAGAGTTTCTAATCAAACACAGAAACTTGAGATTATGAATAATGTCATGGAATTTTTAGGAATGGATAACGAAAAGGATGAGAAATCATGAAATCAATCCCATCATATGAAAGAGACAACAATTTGCAATGAATAATTAAATCATAAAGAAGAAGATGAGGGTTCTTCAATGACTTTTTTTTCATGTCTTTCAAATTCAAAATTTGTATGTCAAGAAGAAATCATTTCGCTTAATTCTATTGAATAAACCAATGGTATTTAATTTGAAACATGTGGAAAGAATCAAATTTTAAATTCTAGAATTTTTAATGAAATTATTGATGCTCCATTTCAAAAATGTCATGAATGTTATTTTCAAGGTTCTTCTAAAAAACAATTTGATAGTGTGCAAGTGGAGCTACAGCTTGAGCGATCTTATTGGGGAAAACAAATGATAAAAAAAATTGAAGTTTGTCATGTATTTTACGATTTGGTACTTGAACATATGGAGAATCCTTGCAGTGGGAATGGTGGGTTATGTTTGTGTAGTAAAGATCATATCTCTCATCATAACCTTTTCCATTAAGTTCTTCATTTCTGATCAAGCATGATGAAGAATGTCAATCATTAGATCAATTTCTTGATTGGATTCATTGGAAGTAATAATTTACTTGATTGGGGATTGTTTTTCAGTAACTAGGGTAGGTAGGTATGAATAATATAGACATGGCGAGCATTTCTTTTAGTAATTTTTTAGTTTGTTTTCAGTATCAATTCAGTTTTTGTTTTCGGATCATGTTGAGGATTTTAGGAAAAGCTTCGGACCAACCCAATGGATCAAGAAATTGGTCTACAAGGTTCTTTCCTACCTCATAGGGAGGATAGAATCCTCGATTTGGAGCCATTGTTAGCACCTATGCTAAAATTTGAGGCCTTTTTACATATGCATTTGCACTAATTCTCCTGCTAAAGATTAGACCAATGGAAAGAGTAAGGTGTGAAATATTTCCATATCACATGGCTTTGAAGGATATTGATGGGGTTTCTATATGTTCTAAAGGGGTTTATTCATTTCCTTGAAGTGAAAAATTATTGAAAATCTCGACTTTTAGCCTTATAAATATGCTTGAATAAGAAAAATATGATCAAGGTTAAAAGTTGACCAAAATGGATGTCCTGGATGCACAGTGGATAAGATCAAAGGCCTCAAATCATTTCCGCCAAAGGAAAATCGAGATCAAAATAGCGGAAAAGGGAAAATTTGGTTGTGAAAGATGGTAAACCCGAATTCCACTTTTCGTAGTCCAAGATCCAACAGTCAAGGATGACTCTAGGATAAATCAACGGTCCAAGAAAGGCGGAAGTAAAAAAGGAGAAAGAAAAAAGGAGGAAGTGGAAAGGGCCAAATTTGGTTATAAAAGTTTGCAAATTTGCCTTTCAATTTTTGCTACTTTGCACAAAGGATAAAGAGGAAAGAAGAAGATAAAAAAATTGGTTGTAAAAAATTTAGAATCCCTTTTTCTGCAATTCGCGGGATCGACAGTCCGAAAAGCTTTCGTCGAAGATCAACGGCTCGAAAAGGAGCAGAAGGGTGGAATCCAAAAGAGGAAATATAGAAATTTGGTTACAAAAAGTTAGAATTTCACTTCTCGCCAACTCATAAGATCGGCGGTTCATAGAGCTTTCACACAAATCAACAGCGTGAAACAGAGCGGAAAGACAGAATCAGAAAAATCAAAATTGAGCATCATGAAAGCAGAAATCCCTCCTTCTGTGATCTGCATCTCGCAGCTTGATCTCAGATCAACGGATGGGAAAGTTTTTATCTAAGATCGACGGTGCATAAAAGAGAAACATGCACATGGGATAAGTAAATTTCTCGATATGAGAAATCTGGTAGTCCTAACAAACTTTGAAGGTGGAGATCGAGGTGGATTTTAGATCCACGATCCAGAATGATTTCATTGGGGAATATGTAGGGCCATAATAAATGTTATTATTGGTGGATAGGGTTAACGTGCAAAAAAAATTGACCATCGGATGGGCACCTAGATGGATATCTACGGTCGATATCCATTCCACTGATGCAACATGCACACAGAAAGTAACTTTTGAAATCAGTGAAATTTGGTAGACCCCGCAGCATTCAACGGACCAAATCAAAGAATCGACCAAGATCCACGGATGAAAAATATTTTGCTTCCTAGAACATTCAAGGAGAAACTAAATTTTAAAATCAGTGGAATTTATATGCTCGTGGCTAAATCCAAGAAACATGTCTCCATACCATGGTTTGATCAAATTAATCAACGAATGGGAAAAATCCGCTAGTTCAAAGTTTTCTTGGTTTAATTTTCCAGAACTCGATGGAATTTTATAGAGCCTGCAAGTCAATACAAGTGTAGGTGCATCCGAGTGTTTTCCAAAAAAATCCATGATCCAAAATGATTTTGCGTGGTGAAGGTGCGAGGAATATAAGTATTATAAAACCTACGAAATGGAGTTAAAGGGTATAGGAAATAGATGGTGCAGCTTTCATCTGGGATCCAAAACAATTTCATTGGTTGAAGATGTAGGGATGAATAAAACTATTGTAGGCCGCTTGAATATCCTATGAACATTTTTTTTCATCAAGAAATCCTGATCCCCAGGTGTCAAATTTTCCCAAATTGATCCAACACACACATTCCAGCGTGCTTTCCTGATTTGTTTGTGATCATGGTGAATATGCTAGATCAGAATTTGTTAGGATTTTGTGTGTGTAGGTTTGATTCTCATATTAGAACTGATTTTTGGCTCTGTTTCGAGGTTGGTCTCAGGAGCTTAGTACTCTATAAATTTAGCCTCAAAAGAGGAAGAAAGCGGTTGGGCATTCATTTTGGAATCCTTTGCGCTTGGTTTTGTAGCTCTGCAACTTTTCTTGGAAGTATTAATGCAAAGTACTTCATGAGTCTCTAAGATTCATCAAGGTATTCAATGTTCAGTCTATGTTCCCCTATATACTTCATTTCCATGTATGTGTAGTTTCTGCTAACGTGTTTCTAGTTGTATGTAGGGAATTTGCTCTCTCTTAAGCACTCCTTACGTCAAATAATGCATTTGTGATTTGTTTATGGTAAATGTCTTGGAATTCATCCATAGATAGGTGCCTTTTGTTTCATCAGGCTTCTTCTCATTTCCACCTGCCATCCCTTAAAAAACATTTTACTGAATATTAACACTTACTTTGCCTCAAATTATGAATGTTATCACTAGTCATTATGTTGTAACCCCTTGAATGTTCCAGGACTTGACTCCATTTCCCAATGGTGCTCCCTATTTGTTTGTCTTACACTCTTTAAAACCCAAATGACCCGTTCTCTTCATAAACCTAGCCTTCTGAATGCTTGTTTAATGCTATTTCTGTATGTGAATGACCCTGTGACAAAGAGATATACCTCTCTAACTATGTAGGATAGAATACAGTATAAATATTGGTTTGAAATGGTTACCCTAGTGATTTTCCTACCACAACCATAGGAAAATTATTTGTTAGTAAAAATACCCACTTACGTTGCAGAAGTTTCCTCTTCGAAGGAAGGGAAACCAATTCCCATGTTTCGTTCTCTTAGAGAGAATTGAATTCATGTTGCATGGATGATTTCCACCTTGGATCATGATAAGCTTCCTGATATGATTGTGTATCAAATCCAATCACCATATAACAGTGCTCAGTAAGAGAAATTTCACTTGCACAAGAAGCATTGTGAAATTGGGATCTTGTCTTCCTAGGACCTAGGCGATTTCCAGCTAGATCCCATGTAGCTTGTATAGTTTTCTCATCCCATTTGGGCCTTGAAGGTGACTCATGTATAGAAATTTCATATTCATCCATGTAATTATTAGAATTATTAGAAAAATCAAAGCTTGAATCATTACTTACATCATCATGGTGCTACAGATAAGACCATTCCCCCGGTGCAAGCTCAAAATAGGTATTATCTCCTCTTCGAATTGCACACTCCTCTTAATGAAAGTATTTAGTGTGGATGTTTCAAATCAATTATAACCCTTTGTGTCCTAACCATAACCAACCATGATACATTCCTTTCTTTGTGGCAGCAATGGATTCCTCTTTTCTGATGGAATTCAAGCCCATGCCCTTGAGCCAAAAATTCTGAAATGTGAGACATTTGGTTTATGGCCAAACCAAGCCTCGTAGGGAGTTTTTCCTTTAAATAACTTATGTAATGCCCTATTTTGTATATATGCACCACAATTGATGGCCTCATCCCATATCTTGGGACTTATATTCCTTGCTTCAATCATGCATGTATCGATCTCTTTGAGAGCCCTATTTTTTCTCTCTACCACACCATTTTGTTGTGGTGTGTAGGGGACCGAATGTTGCATTTGGATGCCACATTACTCACAAAGATGTTGCATATTTTTATTGAAATATTATTTACCATTTTCATTCCTAAGTATTTTTATCCTATTCCCAAGTTGGTTCTCCACTAAGGACTTCCAAATCTTCAATGTCTCAAAGACTTCAGATTTTAATTTTAGGAAGTATACCCAACAGAACCTCAAGTAGTCATCAATGAAGGTGAGTACATACCTTGATACTCCATAGGAGGGAGTGGGAAGAGGACCAATGAGGTCTAAATGGGGCCAATCCAAGTGTTTGTGTGGCTCTCCTTTCCTTCCTCTTCTCATAGTTGCGCTTTGGATGCTTCCACCTACATAGCCAATGAAAGCTCCATTGGAATATTTGATTGAAGGAAGTCCTTCCACCATCTCATCCTTGTTCAGTGCTTGAAGATACTTGTATTTCATGTGTCCAAATATTTCATGCAATATCTTGGAGGTCTCATTTGCATGAGAGAGTATCACTTGTCCTATGGAATTAGGAAGAAATTTCAAGAACTTGTACATTCTAGCTTGGTGGTATGCATATCCCAATGCTAGAACTTTGTTGGAGGATATTTATGCTTTCTAAACCAAGGCAAGAGTAAATGTTACTCTTGTAGCTTCTCCTGTATGTTTCATTTGATATACTGACAAAAAATTTGCTACCAAAACAGGTACATAGAGGACATCATTGAAATATTCATGCTAGAAGTCAATCCTACCAACTCCTTTGTTCTGGATCTCAGAGTCATCTCCCAGTCGAACAACTGGGCCACTATTCGAATGCATGGAGGAGAAGATATCTCTTACAGAGGCCATATGTCTAGAAGCTCCTGAATCAATAATAAGGGTGGAAGAATCATAAGAACCTGATACCAATGCATGGCATTTATCCTTGTTCTCAGAACCTAAGATGCCATATTTCGTCCTTGTGCCATCTGGGGCATGGATGTTGTTTTTCTCTAGAAGCTATGCCATCATTCCAATGGTATTCTTCCACGGGGACTTCACTTAGTGAACCTCTCACATAGCACGTACGATCATGGGATATTAAAGAATACCCTTAATTTCCAAAGATATTGACCCAAACTCTTTTTGTTGAAACCCCCTCCCAATACTTAAAACCTCCTCCCCACCCCTTTTTATACCTCAATCCTTATAAACCACCCTACCCACCCCCACCTTAAACCCCTCATCCCCCCAATACCTGCAATATATTGGTTCAATTTTTTATAATTTTAAAACCCACAATATGAACTAACGTTATAGGATATTGGTCAACAAGTGAAGACCCCATGTATTCTTCATGCTGGAGCTATATGCATGCCATCCCTTATGGAAATATGTGCATTTATTTCTCTCCTTCCCTTTCTTGTCCTTATCCTTTCATGGATTCGAACCCCCATCACGATTCTTGGGTCTGTAAGCTTTCTTCTTCTGTAATTGTTTCGAATTCTTTACCTTCTGCTTGACTTTGGAGGCATTTGAAACACCAGCAGCCAAGGCTTGAACCTTTCTTGATTCAATGGTGCCCATCTGGACTAGCTTTTCCTGCTCTTGGGTTAGGGACTCCATGAAGCCAACTAGTGTTAGCATCTTCCAATTTCGAATGGTTAGCTTTCCAAACTAGAATGTGGTAAAAAACAATGAATATTATGGCCCGAAATTTGAAACGATCAACAGTATCAACTGTTCTTTCTTCTTCTCAATACCAAGCTTCTTGAGTTGAAGTACTAGGGACTTGATTTTGGTAAAGAACTCCTGGATAGTGTCAAAATGCATTGGGCTCAAGCTAATGAGCTCATTTTCAAGTTGGTGTCCACTTAGATCATCAATTTTCCCAAAGAGATATTCAAGCTTCTACCACACCTCATTTGGGGTTGTCAAACTATCAACATGAAATAGCATCTCTCTTGAAATTCTTAGACACAGCAAACCAAAATCCTTATCAAGTCTATTGAAGTATTTCGAATTCTCTACTGCAGAGTTGGGTTCCACTTCTGTACCCATGGTGACCCTATAAAGACCCTTATATCTCAGTTGAAATACCATATTGGCCTTTCATTTGAATTAATTGAAGAGGTTTAGCAATATGTGGTTTTGTTCCATCTCTTCTTGCGCTAGCGGTGATATTTAACTAAAATTTCCTGCAAAAACACTCAATTTTATCTGGAAAATATCTCAAAAATGTAGATCAAACACTCAATATTGATATGAAAATCCAATAATCTCTAATACCTATTACGGAGAGAAATTCCTATGGATTGGGGTACCACAACAGACAGACTTGACTCCAGAAATCAATCTTTCCCAATATGCAATAGAAATAAAATGTCTAACACTAAAGGATCAGACCTCGTACCTTATTCCGGAAGGTTGAAGTAGATCCCCGTTGAGCTTTCCAATCTTCAGCTTGAATTGCTATAATACTTCCTCAACAACAAGTAAACAATACAAGCATACTATATATCATGGTGTTATATCTATTCTAGCATATATCATCAATAATGTAAAAGCATTTGACATATTCCAATGGATACGACATTAATCAAATACAAATCATTGGACATGAAAAGATAGTTCTTATTAATATAAATCAGAGATTACAAGATAGATACAACCTCTGATGGCACGTCTGCGAACTGGAGAAACTGAATCCCCCACTTGGGCCTCCACCACTTCAATCCTCCATCTCTCGATAGCAAGCTTACTAGCAAAAGGCAAGCTTGGAAAGAACACAACAGTGCTCCAAGGAACAAAGGGATGCAGACTCAAGTATAAATTCCAGCAACAATGGACTATAATTTCTTTGCTCTCAATCTCTCTATATGCCTTCAATGTACCAAGGGGTTCCTTATATAGCTTCACAAGGGATAATGAAGGGTCGAATCCGAGCGATCTCAAGGCATATGGAAGGCCAGGATTCGAATGAGTCGGATCCATGTCAAGGAAAACTCCAAAATGATTTGGATTATGCACACATCCCGATGTACGCGGTTATCGGGGTTAAACCCGCGTATGTACGCGGTTATCGGGTAAAAATACAGGTATATCATTTTTCATATAGTTTTAGGGATGATCAAGGAAACATCAAAGGATAAAATATGGTCCATGGGGTCTAAAGAGTCTGTAGCGGGACAGGGGAAGGCCATACAAAGTGTGATTCACCTAGAGTGGTGAAATCCGCTATAACAGATGCCCCCTAATGTGTGAGTTTAGAGGGGTCATACTATGGTCGAAATACATTATAAGTCCATCCCAGAAGTGGAGTGATGAAGGATCCCAAATGGAAGACCAGCCACCCAATCAACATAGTACAATAATACAACTCTGCATATAACTGCAAGTACATATAGCAATCCTGGATACATAAGAGTACAATGGCAATGAATAGGCATAATACATGATATCACATATGTGGTCATCGCCACGTACAATATACATAGATCAGAATCTCCATGATGAAGATATACAAAGGACCATGATCTCCAAAATGGCTGAAGATATACAATAGATCAAGATCTCCAGAGTGGCTGGAAATATCTGACATACACTGGTATCAAGTCAAGAGAGCTGAAATCTCATGAACACTGGCATGATCAAGGAGGTAGCATATAAGAGATGCCACCAATCTGGAAAGTCTTATACACAAACTTCTATGAGTACATGTCCTACTATGCGAATAGAGGTGTCGAGGTTGAACATAGTAGTCCATCGTCTGATTACCGGTCATTGATGTATACCGTTAACAGATGCGAGATTACCCACCGATAATGAAAATGGGAATCAAGGTACTAGAGTGCAAACTAACAAGTGTGAATAGATGTGTTGAGGTCGAACACTTGAGAGAATCCATCAATCAGGGGACATTGATGTATTCCCAAGAGATTGTCGATGGCGAGAGAACCTGCCACTGATGACTGCAAGTCTCAAGGCACTCAAAAGGACTCTAGATTCCAATCCTAGAATAAATGATCTGAAGTCGATGGGATGAAATACGCTGGAAGGAGGGCATTAAGGCATCCCCCATCATCCAACACGAGGTACTCATCAAATTTTTCTAATGTGGAAGGACTCGATCATAAGGTGCACGAACTAGTAACTGTACCGGGAATGGCTGACATGCAAAGTCAAGATAACCGAGGAATGGCCGACATAGGTTTCAACTTCCTTCGAACAAGAGCATAACGGTGTATGGTGACTGAATGGAGGCAGCATAGACTCGATATAAAAACTAGGACATCTCTGTGACACAGGAGGCATCAACAGAGGCTCCATAGGGACTAGAAGCTTAACCAGTCGGTGGAGATAAACTCAGATAAACGAGTACAGCTCCTAAATTCAAATTATAACCCAACCAATGGATGTGATATACATTGCTCTGTTCGAAGGCGACACGAATCGATAGCTGCCAAAGATAACATATTTCCTTGGCCGACTTTTTGGTTTTTTTATTTTTTTGGACTTTTTCAGTTATTTGAAAAGCTTGAAAAAAGAATAAACTAGCTTTATAGTTACAAACTAGGAGGAGACGAGTGTCACAAGGGCAAACAAACTAGTTCCAAGTAGTGGAACATGCCTATGCTCAATGCAAGGATACATGTGTAGGATATCGACACTCGGGGGGAAATCCCCTCATGGTAAAAAGGGAAATCAAGCTTCAAAGGATATAAAAAATGGCTCTACATGGCTAGACATGAGACAAGCTCGGGCTATATGGCTGAAACGCAATGTTAGGAGAGCCGGCATAAAGCTCAATAAGGCAGGAAAAGATCATGATAATGCATTCACAACTTGACATAGGGGGAGTCCGGAGGGAAACAAGCCAGCATAGGATCAAGAGGAGTATGAGGCTCTTGCGAAATGTTATGGCAGTACTATACAACGGACTCCCTCACCCTAAAGGAGAAAATGTCAGCATGGACACCAAATGCAAATAAGGCGCTAACTAGGGTACCCATGTAAGGTGAAGCTCTACCACTCGTATCTTTCCACTTCTAAAGTAGCAAGAAGGTTCCGTAACATAATAGAGTGGGTTCGTACCTAAGGTCATGGTGACATGGTCATCAGGTCATGCAAGGATGCAAACGGTGGTGAACCTAACCTATATTCCATTGTAGACATTATACCTGAGATCAGTATGAACGGGTCAATCCAATGGCTGAAACAGCACTGAAAATGGTCTTCTACATCACAAATTATGTCAGAAACGGTCCAAAATGGTTAGAAACTGTCAAAACTATAGGAAAGGGGGTAAAAATTTTCAAATATTTGAAAATTTTTCTATAAATAGTAAACAATATAAATCATTTGAAACTTTTACCCATTGGAGCTCTGATTTTCAACTGGAAATTCCAGGAGATCCAGCCAGGGATAATTTTAGGGGCGAATTTTAGCCCAGTGGGCTATTTTTCCATGTTTTTCTCCCAAAAAAGATTCACCATTTTGCATTTTTTGAAGCCCTGTTTCGCCCAATTTTGATGGGGTAAAATTTTTTCACCTTAAAAATCGCCAAATTATTATATAAATGATATAAAATCCTTGGAAATTAAAATATTTTTTGAGAAATATCGCCAATCATTTTATAGTTGGTGTTTTAAGAATTGGTAATATTCGCCAACATTTATTCACTTTTAAATAAGTATGGTTCCTTAAAATCATCCCTGGATCCAGCCGGCGGAATTCACAACCGTTTCTTCCAGGTAGTTACTCATGCTCTCCTCATGCACTTTAATATAATTTTTGTTGATTTTCATGGTGAAATGAGGTTGTATAGGCCATCTCTACATGAGCACTGCGGCCCACACGGGTATCGAAGATTTTTCCGCGTATAGGGCTGGCTATATGCAGAAAAGAGGCTAGAAACCGCGTACATATGCGGATTTTTGCAAAACAGTCGCGTATGACACCACGCAAGTGAATTTATAAGAATCTAATGGACAATTGGGCAATTTCTCTTATAGGATGGTGCTAGAATGGAGAGAGCGCGAGCATGGTGAGGTAGAGGAAGCTATAAGGGCCGATGTAAGGGCTCAACAAGCTCTTCGAGCATGCGGACTCTACAAGTTTTGGTGTCTTGGTGGTTTGAGGGCCAAACCAAGACTGCTAGAGATGCTGGTAGACTATTGGGATCCAGAATCAAAGTCCTTCTGGATAGACGGGATGTATCTCACCATAGAGGTGGAAGATATATATTTTATCATAGGTCTATCTAGACGAGGGGAGGTGGTGAACCTTCGTTCCTGAGGTGGGCCAGGCGGTGGGATTACTATCGATGAGTACGTAGCTGTGTGCTGCTACCCAGATACTGAGAAGGTGGGGAGTCAAGTCCCCACCAATTCTATACAAGTGTTGGGCCTAAAGGCCATACTACTGACGCTGGGCAGGATAACAGGCTTAGCCTCACTCCATCAGGCCTCGCGGCCACTGATGTTCTACGCTGTGGAGTGTATGAGACCGACCATATACGACTGGAGTACTACACTACTGAGCAACATGAAACACCAGCTCAGTGAGTGTAACGCAAGTAGGATACGGAACTTCGGGTTCAGCAGAATATTGAGCACGTTTTTCTTCGAGCGTGTTCCAGGATTGAGCCCTAGAGTGGATGTTCCTCTCCACGGGGTTCGAGATCCGGCCCAACGACGTTGGGTAGATGCTATGCGCAGACTGGGGGGTGGTAGGGTGGCCAACCCATATCCAGCTGACTTTTTTCCATGGTGGCGACGACAGATTGTTGCCATAGATGACTACCTCTATGGAGGGATAGATTTCCGAGGGGATCCAGACATGCCATTGCCACCAGGATTGGCATACGGAGAGATAGGTACCGAATCTTGACTCTCACTCTTTTTAAATTTTTTTGAGTTATTTAATTTTTTTGTATTTTCTTGATTATGTGGAATAAAAAAGACATGTTTTTGCACAACAATAGATAGTGACATCTACCATTCATGTGCAGATGTGGGACCACAATGACCAGAGGGCTTCCCACGTCATAGACAGAGGGGAAGAGGGGATGACATCACAGGTGCGGATGCAGAGAGAACACTCCAGAGCATTCATACCAACTTCATGCGACTGACTCATAGAGTTCCCATGGCGTAAGTCAAGGACTTTCCTGAGGCCATGCAGCGACAGGTGGTGGGTGTGCCACGCGCATGGGTGCATTTATTTCAGCGGCTAGCTAGAGTCGTAGTGACGTATCCTGATCAAAACCCTCCTCCTCCACAGGATTAGATACCTGGGAGTGTATATGTTTTGTACGACCGTGTACTATATGATGGAAGCTTTGAAAGCTCCACTTTTTTATATGACACTATGCATTACCACATTTTATATATATATAAAAAAGTTTTATGGTGATCGATTTATTTATTTACATGTGTAAAAATGTTTGTGATTAATTTATTATGAATGAAACAAATGCCAATCTAACACGTAGTTAGCATATGAGTCAACAACTTGATTATCATTTCTTGGAATGTGTATATATGTTATACCGTCAAATTTCCATTCTAACAATGTCACACGTAAGAATCTTCTCAATAACGTCGGATCTCTAACATGGTACAAACCATTGAGCTATGACACTACTAACTCTAAATCAAGGCGTACCTCAAGAGATAGAATGCCATGCAAAATGTCATCCCGCAGAAGCTCAATAACGGCGCTATATTCAGCAACATTGTTGGAAGATGGTTGTAGACATACACCTCCTGAAGACAATACCTGACCCATAGGAGTATAAATCACCCAAGTAGCAGAGGCTGAGTGCTGAGTGTGACGGCTTGCACCATCCGTGAATCCTATGTAGGTGGAAGATTCCATTGAAATCTGCCAAAAGAAATGGAAACTAATCACAAACCCGATCACGATAAGAAAAGACCTAACTATGCAAAGCTGTACAATAATATACAACAAGCAGCCTTGGCTAAAGATCATGCATAGTATTTTTTGAGATAGAGCCCATTTCTAGGCTCCGCCAAAGCTATGCCTTCGTAATCGACTAACTCATAGGCACCCTTCTCTAAGACACGCTTGACCACGTAAGGACCACGCCACATAGGATTAAATTTCCCTGCCCCCAAGGGTTCTTTCGATTGATCCCACAAAAGGACCAAGTCTCCTTCACTAAACACTCTTGGATGGATAGAATTATTGTATTGGACCTTAACGCGATGTTTATTAACCTCTAGAGCCACCAAGGAATTTTGACGCTGCTCATCAAGTTGCTCGAGGTGGACCAAACGCTCCTCCAAAGGTGAAGTGTCTGGTAAGAGTTCCACAGCTAGCTTCAACGAAGGGATCTCGCATTCAACCGGCAATATCGACTCCACTCCATGCACAAGCTGATATGGAGAAAAACCAGTGGCAATCTTAACCGCGGTTCGATATGCCCACAAAGCAGGGTAAAACATAATATGCCAATTTGTCTTGCTTTGTGCGATGGTTCGTTGAAGAATGGACTTAAGTGATTTATTCACTGCTTCAACCTGTCCATTCGCTTGGGGGTAGTAAGAAGAGGAGTGCTCTTACTTATACCCTAACTTGGATGACAACTCTTCCATCATACGGTTCTGAAAGTGCAAGCCATGGCTAGTGACAAGCTCTTTCAGAATCCCGAACCAAGTAATGATTTGGTTGAATACGAAGTGAGCGGTTGTCTCATTGTTGGATTTTACTGTAGGCATTTCCTCAGCCCATTTCATGAAATAATCAACAGCCACTATAATGTGATGGTGCCCCCCAGCTGAAGTTGGGTTGCAATCCATAAAATCGAGCTCCCACTTGGTGAAGGGACCGGCGGTGATCATGGGATGTAACAGGGTAGGCTTCGAGCACATATTTCATGCGAACACCTGGCAAGGGTGGCACCTCTTGACTGCATCAACACAATCTTTAAAGATCGACGGCCAGAAATAACCCGCTCTCAAAATCTTTTGAGCTGTAGAAAGCCCAGATAAATGACCACCACATGCCCCTCTGTGGCAATCATTCAGCACAACCTCAGCCTCCTCATGAGTTAAAAAATGTCGTAAAATGGAATCTACCCCATGGCGGTACAAAGTATTGTCCACTATAAGGTAGTTCTTAGAGACATGACGTAATCGTCATCGTTCATCTCGCGAGAGGTGAGTAGGGGTCCTCTGTGTTTGCAAATATACTATGATATCTCCATACCATGGGTCAGACATTGAGATTAAGAAGATATGTTCATCGACAAACGTATCCTCACAAACCAACTCCTCAGCCCCGCTTGGGAAATCCTATATAAGCTCTGCAAAAATTAACGACTTCTTCACTTTGCCGAAACAAATTCGAGATCAAATTCTTACAGAATGACAATCCATTTATTATACTTTCCCCCAATCATCCTTCGTGTGAGGACGAACTGAAACGGATTGACATGGGCCACAACCAAGGTCTAGAAAAGGAGAATATAATGTCTCAAATGCTGAACCGCATGTACGGTCGCTAAAGCAAGATTATCGACATGAGAATAACGAATCTCTACGTCAATAAGGTTTCAGCTCATATAATATATGACATGCTCTTGGAGCTCCTCATCCTCCTGAACCAAAACCATACCAATCGTCTCTAAAGACACGGCCACATATAATAGGAAATCATGGCTATAATCCAGAGGACTAATCACCGGGGCCGATGCTAGGGCTCGCTTAAGTGCATTGAAGGACTCCTGGGCTCGCTCATCCCATTCAATGGGAATATCCTTCTTCAAGAGACACATGAAGCCTCTAGTCAAATTGGCAAAGTTGACCACAAATCTTCGTAAGAAGTTTGCCATACCTTGCAAACACTGAAGATGACGAATGTTCTTTGGGGGAGACAACTGAAGTATTGCCTCAACCCTTAAGGGATCGACTCTTATCCCCTCCTTCGAAACGATGAATCCTAGTAAACGACCTAACTTCATGCAAAAGATGCACTTATGAGGATTTAATCTAACCGAATAGTGTCGGCATATTTCGAATACCAATCTCAAGTGATAGGGATGATGCATTCTCATACAAGAATGAGCAGCGAGGTCATCCAAAAATACTTCAATAATAGACTTGAGATTGTGGAAAATCAAAGTCATTGCCCGCTGAAATGTAGCTCCGGTGTTTTTAAGGCCGAAAGGCATTTTCCGATATGCAAACGTTCCCCAAGGACAAATAAATGCAGTCTTGTGTTGGTCCTCAGGTTTAATCTGGATCTGATTATACCCGGAAAATCCATCCACGAAGGAGAACACCTCGCTACCCGCACACTCATCCAAAATCTGATCTATAAATGGTGTGGGGAAGTTATCCTTAGGACAGGCACGATTCAAATCGCGGAAATCAGTGCATATTCGGATCGCTCCCTGCTTTTTATCCACTAGAATGGGGTTTGAAACCCACTCCGTCAAGGGAATGGGATAGATGAAACCAGCTTTCAACAGCTTCTCTATATCTACCTTAATGGTGGGTGCTTTCCTAGGATTCACAGTGAGTAAACATTTTCGAACAGGCTTAGCATTGGGGTAATGTTAGGACGCGCACCTCAATGGTCCTTAAGATAGGTAACTCCGTGGGTTTTATCAAAATAGTCTTACGGGTATCGGGGGTTGAGTCAAAGTCCTCTATTGTAATAAACCCACGGCTTAAGGCCAGGGTTTAGGGTTTTGGGTGCCCGTGGTATTGAATCCATGTTTTTGTAAACAGTGCGCTATAAATAGGCACTTGTGTAAATAAGAAAGGTTAGGTTTTATGATGTAAGAAAGATTAAGGTGAGGCTAATGCTGATTTTGTAAGAAAATGTTAAGTCCCAGCTGTGTGCGTGGACGACCTCTGCAGCTGTGTGCGCAGAGGGTTTTGTAAGAAGATTGAGGAAAGATCTGCAGCTGTGTGCGCAGAGGCCTGCTGATGTGTGCGCGGCTGTTGAGGACTGAAGGGATCTGCAGCTGAGTGCGCAGATCAAACTGTGGATTTGTAGCAAGTTGAATAAAACACAGTTTTTGGATGTAACCCCTACACTGGGGGTGAACCACGTTATATCTGGTGTTTTGGTTTCTTGTGTTGTTTCTATTTCTGTTGTCTTTTATTAAAGGCTAAGGTACAGTAATATCCCTCTCTGCTTGCAGAAACCTGATTCTGCGGCACCCCATAGCTGTTTCGAGTGAGACTGCAACCTGCGCACAGGTTGTTGCCGAAAGGGCCAACACTGTGGGTCTTTTGTTGGTGCGACATAAAAGGATTAAACCTGGGTCTGCCCTATTTCCCAACAAATTGGTTCCATTGCCGGTTGAACTCAGTATCTGCTCAAGAGGGGTTTACGTCGTACCTCGAGGGCTATGTTCTGGAGGACCTCTGTGATGGAAATCGGTGATTGGTTTGCTGAGACTTATTTGAAATTCGCGCAACAAGAGAACACAAATCCGCGTTGTAGCGCACATGAATTTTTACAAAGGTATGTTTTTTGTGATGCTTATGAAATTTTCTTTGGTAGTATCCACATAGAGTTGCACTAGTGGTTGTCTAGGTTAACAGAAAGAAGGACGAACTGCCAAGCTCGATGGGTTCCCACGTGGACCCCCACAAGGGTCAATCTTGTGCAACACGTGAACAACGAGGTATCTCACGCTGTTGATTTCTGGACGATGCGAACATTGGAAGCCTTCGTGACAGAGTTTTCCGTTGATACAAGTACCTCCTTTAGCGAAGCTGAATGGCAGTTCTTTAAAGGTCCCCGTGGTAAGTTTTTGAATTCATTAAGCTTGCGGATTAAAATACTATTAGCTGAAAAGGGTATATTGTTGTTTGAATCAGACTGCTAGCTTAGTAGTACTAACATATGTTTGCAAGTGATAATACCTTCGACGAGCAAGGTGGTTTGCTGCGAAGTGGAAAAAGGTACAAAAGAGATTTTGACGCCTTCTCCTTAGGTCAGGCTACCACGTCTTCCCCCGTAAATTCTGAAGAGTCAGGCTCTGAAGAAATCCCTTCGCCTGGAAATCCTACGGTCACCCCGCAGCGAAGCCCTGTTACCCTTGAAATTCCATCGCAGTCTGACAGTCAACCCAGTCCAAGTATTTCGGCCACAGGCCAGTCTATCCCTATAAATCCCTCCCCATCAACATCCTGTCCCCCTCCTAGAACCGCCATGGCCCACCTGGTTGATGACATTAAGCTCCCCATATTCAAAGGCATGGGGTCAGAGGACCCCGAATAGTTCTGGTTTTTATGTGAAGCAATATGGAATGCGAAGAAAGTTACAGACCCGGATGTGAGAGACGCGCAGCTCATTACTTCTTTCCAAGACCGGGCTTTGACCTGGTTCATGAATTTCTCCAATACTCAGAGCCCTACGTTAGATGAGATTAAGGCAACCATAACCAAAGAGTTTAAAAAGCCTAAATTGGAATCGCAGAGCATCACTGAACTCAAAGAGATTCAACAGTGGCGCGGTGAATCTGTGTGGGACTTTGACCAGAGATTCAAAGTTCTCCTCGACCAAGTCAACTTTACCATTAGTCCTACGCAACACAAGGAATGGTTCATCGCGGCATTATTACCACTTATCAGAACTCCGCTCATGCAACAGAAGGTTGCTGACCAGCAAGAGGCTCTGGAAATTGCAATGAAGCTGGAGACTGCCCCTGTCGGAGATGATTCTGGTATTGCTCAAAACGAAGCGCAGCTAGCAACGATGGCCATGGAACTTCGAAAGATGAAGAAGGGGAAACCTGATCGCGAAGCAGTTTGGTGTACGCAATGTCGGACCGAAGGTGATCACGACAAGGAACGGTACCCTCTGGTAAGCAAGTACCTACATACAGGTGCGCCGGACCCATTTCCACCACAAGTCCTATATTGTGAGCTCTGCAGAACGACCGGTCAGCACCGACCCGAGAACTGTTACCTGCTGCAACGGTACAGACAGGGACCTAAGAACCCCTACTGTAATTTCTGCAATTCTGTAGGTCATAACGAGGATGAGTGCTGCACCTATGACGCCTACCGGGTGCACAATGAAGGCCCAAGTAGTGATAGCTACGGTTACCAAGGGGGTGCCTCTGGTAGAGGTTCTTCTGGAGGCTGTGGTGGTATGGCCGGAAGAGGCCGAGGCCAGTTGGTGTGCTACAATTGTAACCAAGCTGGGCATTTGGCTCGCGACTGTCGGAACCCCACTACGACATGTCGGTACTGCCGTGTGGTAGATCATGTGATTGAACAATGCCTGCAGCTCATAGCTAAGATTCAGGCACGACAGAGTGGCCCTACGCGGAATATCCAGATGATTTCAGTTGAGCCCAGACCTGTCGAAAATATCAATGTTTTCACACGGAGTGGAGCTATGACACACCCCCAAGATATAGAAACACAGCCTGCCGACGCTCGAGTTCGTAAGGCCCTTGCGAAAATCCCAGCATTTGATATCACAAGAGAAAGAGAGACATTTATGGAAGTTAAGAAATATTTTGCTGGCCCTAGCACATCCGTTGCAACTTCACAACCTCAGCAACTATATTCGCGGGCCCAGGAAGCCCCACGGGATAATGTAAGTACCCTATCCTCCTTTTTACAGAGTTGCCTCAAACTGTTAAGAGATCAGGATGCTCTGACTGAGCTACAGAAAGTCATTGCTTCCTGCGGACCTCAGCACAGTTCTGCTCAAGACAAAACTACTCATAGAGTGAACAGAACCGGCATGGAGATGAGATTGAATGCTCAGATAGGGGCATATAATCTGACTGATGTTATCTTGGACTTGGGTTCCGACGTAAATGTGTTAACTAAACAAACCTGGGAACACATGGGAAAACCCCCCCTCGCCTGGTCCCCTATCCAGTTGCGGCTAGCCAACCAACAAAGGATTGTGCCTCTAGGAAGTTTCCTGAGTGTCCAAATAGATATTGCCGGGGTCAGTACCGTCGTGGACTTCGAAGTAATTGATATCATTGATGACAGCAACCCCTACCCAGCCTTGTTAGGACTTGAATGGGCAATGGAAAATGCTGCAGTTATTAACCTAAAGAAGAGACAGATGATCTTCGAAGGGAAATACTTGAGAGTCATCCTACCCCTAGATCCCTCACAAGGGGAACGGTACACAGAACCACTCCAACAAAAGGATCAGGATGATGTGGAGCCCATCTACACTATCACCGCGCATGAAG
Organism: Pseudotsuga menziesii; assembly: GCA_001517045.1. Taxonomy (NCBI): domain Eukaryota; kingdom Viridiplantae; phylum Streptophyta; class Pinopsida; order Pinales; family Pinaceae; genus Pseudotsuga; species Pseudotsuga menziesii. The sequence continues at coordinate 15,469 of LPNX010094139.1, read as the reverse complement.
GAGGTTATGAGGATCCTCCTACCACAGGTTGGGAGTCTGGTAGCTCCTGCATGACCAATTCGGAGGATGACTTAGAGAGTTGGTAGAACCGATTATATGAGCTCCTTACTAGACCTACTAAATCCCTCAGATGGCTCAGCTCACAACCAAGCGTGCTCCCTACTTTTGATGGTTCGACAGACCCTGACCCATTTATCGTACAATTCTTCGGTCAGATACCTGAGTCACAGAAAATGACCTCTCTGGAGTCAGCACTCAGAGTCACCGCAGCTAGATGGTGGAAAAGCCATAAGCCGCAGATTCCTAGCTGGGAAGCCTGTCAGAGGCTCCTTCGGCTGAGATTTAAGGACCAGCCTGAGGAGGTGCGAAGCAAGTTTGATGGAAAATCTAGTCCACAAGCACATTTGGCAAACTGCTATGAGGCGTGGAGGTATGTACCTCAGAACGAATGGGCACATAGATTCGTCCATACACTGGCACCGATAGCTAAGACCTGGTACGAGGAAGCTGAGCTCCGCCTAGATACTGTAAGTTGGGACTGTCTTGCCCAAATTTTTATACACACTTTTTCTACTAATGATGTTTTCCCAGCTCTAGATGCAGCTATCAGGATAATCCATACCAAGGTCTTTGATGATCGCGAACTAGTAGAACAACGACCGGATTGGACCGTGCAGGAAGCCCACGCACTAGAATGTTATAACTTCGCCATTGAGGAGGATGAGGACCCACGCAATATCGCTATCCCTGAGTCAGAAGGATGCTGCGATGTGCAAGGACCAGCCATCGAAGCCTCAGAAGTAAATCAGCCCCTGAAGACACGCACAGTTAACATTGGATCCGAAGAATAGCCGAAGCTCGCTACAATCGGTGACTATTGGGATGATGAAATGGTCAGCAAGGTAACCCAAATTCTCCACGAGTACCAAGATCTCTTTCCAACAAAGTTTTCCGAAATGAAGGGTATCCTAGGTGATATTGGCGTCATGAAGATCCCTTTGAAACCTGATGCAAAACCTGTGAAACAGCGGCCTTATAGATTGAATCCGAAGTATAAAGAAAAAGGTTAAGGTGGAGCTGGATAAGATGCTCGCCACAGGAATAATTGAGCCTGTTGAAGAGTCTGAGTGGGTCATTCCTATGGTGGTCCAGGAGAAGAAGACTAAGGGTGAAATCTGCATCTGTGTTGACCTCAAGAAATTAAATGATGCGTGTCTGCATGATCCCTTTCCCACCCCCTTTACAGATGAAGTGCTCAACAATGTTGGAGGTCAAGAAATCTACTCTTTCACTGATGGGTTTTCTGGCTATCATCATATCCAAATTGCTCTAGAAGACCGACATAAGACAACATTTGCTACCAAAATGGGATCCTTTCAGTATACTGTCATGCCCTTTGGGCTGAAGAATGCACCTGCTATATTTTCTAGAGTCGTCATCTCTGTGTTTAAGGAATATATACATAAATTCTTAGAAGTTTATTTTGATGATTGGACTATTTTTGGGCTAGTAAAAGACCACCTCACTAGTTTGAGACTTATGTTAAACAAGTGTAGACAGCACCAGATTGCTTTGAATCTCAAAAAGTGTATTTTTTGTGCCCCTTTTGGAATTCTCCTTGGTCATGTTGTCTGTAAGCAGGGATTGATGATGGATCCTACGAAGATAGCTATTATTGTCAATCTACCACCCCCGAAGTCCGTCAAACAACTGCACATGACACTAGGTCACACTGGTTACTACAGGAAATTCATCCAAGGATATGCTCAAATTACCGCTCCGATGGAAAGGCAGTTGAAGAAAGAGAATAAGTTCGAATGGACACCAGAGTGCCAGGCAAGCTTAGATGTTTTGAAGGAAAAAATGGTCACTACCCCTATTCTAGTATTTCCTGACTGGAACAAATAATTTCATGTGCATGTCGACGCCTCCTCCATTGCTCCTGGGGTGGTATTGGCTCAACCAGGCGCAGGCCAGATCGACCACCCTATTTCTTTTTCCAGTAGAAAATTATCCACTGCAGAGAAAAATTATACTACAACCGAGCGGGAAGGCCTTGCTATGGTGTATGCACTACAGAAATTTTGACATTATCTGTTAGGCTCTCATTTTAAGATGTTTACTGACCATTCTAATTTGAAATATTTGGTTAATAAGCCTGTGCTAGGAGGAAGAATATGCAGATGGCTGATTCTGTTCCAAGAATATGACTTCGAAATCATAGTTAAGCCTGGGAGACTGAACCTAGGCCCTGACCACTTGTCGAAGCTCGAGTCGGGCAAAGAACCCACCAATTTGGATGAGGGCCTCCCTGATGCGCAGCTGTTTTCCATCCAGATAGTCGATGACTACTTCCAGGATATTTCTCAGTACTTGTCTACAGGGTTTACACCTGCTGAAATGACAACACAACAGAAAAAGCAGCTGGTAGTGCGAGCAGCGGACTTCACCCTAATAGCCGGCTAGCTGTACAAGATGGGACCAGATGAAATACTGTGTAGGTGTGTTTTGGAGCATGAACGACCCCTGATTCTGGCCGAGGCACATTCTGGCGCAGCAGGAGGTCATTATGCAGGGAAAGCTACCGCATGGAAGATTTTGACAGCCGGCTTATGGTGGCCCACCGTTCACAAGGATGCAAGAGAATATTGCCACAACTGCGACGTCTGTCAGAGGACAGGCAAACCATCTCGGCGGGATGAAATGCCTCTAGTTCCGTAGGTAACCTTACAACCTTTTGAAAAATGGGCTATTGACTTTATCGGCCCCATCAACCCCCCTGCGAAGAAGTCTAGCGCGAGATATATTATTACAGCAACTGACTACCTTACCCGTTGGGCTGAAGCCCAACTCGTCAAGAAATGTAGCGCTGCTGCAGCTGTGTAATTCATCTTCGATCACATCTTGTCCAGATTTGGGTGTCCTCGTGTCCTTATGAGCGATCAAGGATCACATTTCTTAAATAAAAATATTGCAGTACTGACTGAAGAATTTCAAGTATACCATCAGAAAAGTACAGCCTATCATCCACAAGCAAATAGGACTGTCGAAGATTTTAATAAGATCCTGGAGCATGCTTTGACAAAGATTTGTAATGCTAACAGAAATGATTGGGACCTTCGCATCCCAACAGTACTATGGGCTTATAGAACTACTTGCAAAAAGTTGACAGGCCATACACCTTTCCGACTGGTTTATGGGCAAGAAGTCGTCATGCCCATGGAATACATTGTTCCCAGACTCAGAATATCTACTTTCACCGAGATGGATGACTCAGTCATAATAACAGAGAGACTGCAATAGATATTAGAACTCGAGGAGGATAGATTTATTGCAGGTTTCCAGCAACAGGTGCAGAAAGCTCGAGAAAAAGCATGGCATGACAGACACATCAAGAAGAAACAATTCCAGTAGGGTGATCTTGTGCTCCTCTATGACAGCGAATTCATGAAGTTCCCCTAAAATTTTAAGACACATTGGAAGGGACCATATATAGTACATAAAGTTACTGATGGGGGCACAGTCCAACTAGCTAAGTTAAATGGAGAACTCTTTCCTTCTATGATAAATGGGAGTCGTCTAAAGAAGTACAGGGACAGGCCAAGTCCTCCGAATTGAAGGTAGCACCAAGAAAGAAAAGTCTAGGTACCCAGCACAGCTGCTTGCCACACTGTGGAATGTCGTAGTCTGAAAGATAAAGTATGGGAAGCCAAAGGTTGGTCAGGGGACGCAGGTTCATCTTGTGTCGAAGTGGAAAGTGGTTGTTATGTCGTAGGTTGGAACTGTGTCACAGCCTAGTATGAGATGGATGGGACAAATTACATTTGACGGCGGTGGCACGTGAGCTACTCTCCATAACCGTAATTATGAGATTTCGGGAAAATCTCAGGCTGGGTGTGACGAGATTTCTGGTATTCAAGCAGATTTGATGTCATTACTACACAATGATGACAGATTCTGTAACGGAATTCTATAAGTAAGCTACATTGGCTTGTGAAACCTTCCTTGAAGCACTTCTTGGAGTTTGCTCGACTGGAGCCATGTCAAATAATTGCGAAGTCCAGGAGCTAGTACGAGAGTTCAGAGAGAGAGGTCTGCAGAACCTTATGAGTAATCCGCCAGTACAGTCGTATTCGACTTAGGTACATAGGCAGGAAAAAGTTTTCTCTAAATCCAGCGAAGGCAGGCACAAATTTTCTCTAACATGGAGCCACGAAGGCCATAAGACCTCACCAAATGACTCTGGCGAGCCCCACCCTGAAATCTTCCGACATAGCAGAGCCATGGCAGCTGTGTGTCTTATGCAGTGTGACACAGAATTCCACGGGACCCCAAGCTGTGGCTGGTTAAGTGTCGCCAACCCGACCAAAGGATGGGGTTGCAGATGGATCCACAAGGCCTTATTCAGCATCAATATCAAACAACAGAAATAAGTAGGCAGCCGGCAACTAGTAGGAAGGACTCCAGGAACCAGTGCACAATGTCTTCACCAAGCAAATTTTACCACCAGCCGAGCAGATAAGTGCCCCGGGACGGGACACTGGTGAGTCTTAGGGGCCTGTTAGGATGCGCACCTCAACAGTCCTTAAGATGGGTAACTCCACGGGTTTGACTCAAAATAGTCTTAGGGGTATTCGGGGTTGAGTCAAAGTCCTCTATTGTAATAAACCCGCAGCTTAAGGCCAGGGTTTTGGGTTTTGGGTGCCCGTGGTATTGAATCCATGTTTTTGTAAATAGTGCGCTATAAATAGGCACTTGTGTAAATAAGAAAGGTTAGGTTTTATGATGTAAGAAAGATTAAGGCGAGGCTAAGGCTGATTTTGTAAGAAAAGGTTAAGTCCCAGCTGTGTGCGTGGACGACCTCTGCAGCTGTGTGCGCAGAGGGTTTTGTAAGAAGATTGAGGAAAGATCTGCAGCTGTGTGCGCAGAGGCCTGCTGCTGTGTGCGCGACTGATAAGGACTGAAGGGATCTGCAGCTGAGTGCGCAGATCAAACTGTGGATTTGTAGCAAGTTGAATAAAACACAGTTTGTGGACGTAACCCCTACACTGGGGGTGAACCACGTTATATCTGGTGTTGTGGTTTCTTGTGTTGTTTCTCTTTCTGTTGTCTTTTATGCATTAATAACTGTATACATTTGATAACTTAGATCACTGCTAATAACAAGCTTCGCTGTGAATTCCCTGTAGTGGGTTAAGCAAGTCACGGTTGTTTATCTATCTGTGAAGTTGTGTATAAGTGAATGACAAAGCTGTGTAATTGTTGATTAATAAGTTATTAAAGGCTAAGGTACAGTAATATCCCTCTCTCCTTGCAGAAACCTGATTCTGCGGCACCCCATAGCTGTTTCGGGTGAGACTGCAACCTGCGCGCAGGTTGTTGCCGAAAGGGCCAACACTGTGGGTCTTTTGTTGGTGCGACATAAAAGGATTAAACCCGGGTCTGCCCTATTGCTGAACAGGTAAGTCTTAATCTCATGTTCGACAATCCGAGGGTCAATACCTGGCATCTCATCATAAGACCAAGCAAAAAAATCATGGAATTCCTTGAATAGCTCGGTATATTCGAGAATATTAGCTTGGGAACATTCCGCCCCAATATAGACATTCTCAATGGTGCCAGGATTTCAAGAGATGTTGATAGAAATCATGGAAGAGATGTTCTCCATGTTTCCATCAACCATCTGACCAGGAGAGCTTAATGGAACCATGGGACTACCAACTCTCTGACTAAGAATCTCCCTATAATCCTCATGCTCCAAACGGTCAAGCGGTGGAAGGAAATATGATCTATGATGAAGTTCCTCCCATGGTGGCTCAACACTTGACATAGCCTCGATGATCACTTCATCTGAAGGGAAAACCGTGTCAAGGCAGTCATGGGCATGAGAAGACTATACTGCCCATGCCGGCAGCACATAGGGGTCTTCCTCCTCCGTCCGCAAAGAGGAAGAACAAGGCTCTACAACACTTTGAATATTGGCTTGATAAGCTATCCTGGCTGCAAGAAGCGGCACGTTGGTCTCGACAGGCTCACTCGAAATACTCAGCGTAGGAAGAATCCAAGGGTCTTCCATATGAGTCATGCGAAAAGACACCGAGGTCGTAGAAGACGAAGCCTTATCGAAACAAGATCCTATCATGAGGACCGGTGCAGGACAACTAAAGCTTCCCATAAGGGATGGATACATGCCTACACCCACACTCCCAGTTGCTGGCTGAGAGTGTTCAATGATCGGGACTGAAGCTCCCGAAGATGCAGTAACAGGGGAATTCCTGAATGTCATTTGATCAATCATTACAATCTTCTCGTTATGTGGAAAGCATACAATGTGGAACAAGGAAGAAGCAATGGCTTGCATACTATACATCCAATTCTGACCCAGCAAGAGATTGTAGTCGAGGGGCGCATCAACCACCTCAACCTCTATCGCAACGGTCTTCCCCCCCAAACGGACCTTAAGGGACGGAAGAATGTTGTGTGGCCTAAAAGATCTCCCATCAAAAGTAGTTAACATAGTCGCTGATTTCGACAGCTCAGGAGAACCAAGACCCTTCCAACAGGACAAAGACATCACAAAAGCAGCAGCGCCCTCGTCAATCACAGTGCGCTTGACGATCATATTAAGACATTCTACGTGTACCAAAAGCGACACATAGTAGGGCAAGTGAGGCTGATGTCCTGTGGTTTCAAATTTGATCACTGAGGAAGAATCATCATCGTTCACACCAAGAGCAGAAAGCAAAGCCTTCCTTTGCGAAGGACAACTCTGAAGAACTTCCAATGTAGACATCGCACAAGGGGTATGGCCCAAGTCCTCGACAACTGAATAATTCTAGGCGGCTTGATTATTTGGATTATTCCCGGAGCGCTTAAGTACCCCCTTAGGACTGCGAGGTGCAGCTTCAGGTTTATCCGCAGGTTTCTCAATGCGCAAAGGGGTTCCTAGTGGATCAGGTTCTTTGCATGGGCTGGGTTGTGATGATCCATAATCTTTCGCACGAGTCACAACCTTGGTAGCACAGACCATGTTAATGCACCCATGAGCACTAGTCTCTGGTGGATCATTCTCACTAGATTGCTCCTGGGAATTTGAGTTCATGTTCTGGTTATGCAGTAAAGGGTTCGTTAGCACAGCTGGGCCTTTTGCTAAGATTCTCGAAGCTTCATCAATTCGAGGGCACAAGTAAGTGAGGTGATCATCCTTACATAGGTTGCAAGGGAATTTAACCTTACATTTCGCTTGCTTGACCCCCCCATCATTCTGACCGTTCTTGTCATTATTGGAAGCATTCTCATTCTTATTCCCACCCTTTCAATTATTATTCTTACCCTTTCTTCTATTCCGTCCGGGCTGCTGGTTACCCTTCTGGTCCGACGATTGTACAGAGAGTACATTCACCGTTTGGGTGGGTTGAGACGAAGCCGTAGCTTGTCCCGAAGCAGATTGGTTGAGCGACAATTGATTAACTTGTTTTGCAACCAAATCCATAGGTTTGGCACTTGCACAACCCACAATTCCATTGGCATGTGGTCCAGGTTTGACCTTGGGATTGAAACTGGAACGAGGAGTGTTGGGAATAATCTCATACAACAAACCAGACTGAGCATAAATCAAGTTCAGTTCCTGTTCCCTAAAGATCGCTTGTTCCTTATTCTGCACTCTGGATGTGGAAACATCCTTCGCAATATATGGCAATAAAGACTTGAGAAACCACTCGAGAAGGAACTCCGGCAATATAAAATCTTTAATTAATCTCTTCTGTCTACGCCACTCCTGAATATGATCAGAAATATGGGTGGCTTTATCTTGCCGAAATGTCGACAAGAGTTCAGTACCAACATCATAGCACACTGGTAGCTGGAAGTGATTAAGAAAATTCATCGCAAGATCGTCGAACAAGGTAAAGGCTCCCTTTGGTAACTCTATATACCATTTCGTAGCAGGCCCTGTGAGGGTGCGTTGAAATAGTCGTGAGCGGACTGATTCCTGATGTAACGAATTCGAAGAGCACCAAAGGTGAAACATGGTAACGTGTTTGCTCGGATCCTCTCCTGGTTTGCCTTCGAACTTAGGTATGTCCGAAGGAAGCTTGGTAGGGACAGCCGGCCAAGCCGAGTCATGAGCCACGGGATCGTTCGTAAGTCTCGATAAGTCACGAAGGTTAAGCGTTGCGAGGAAAGGGAGCCTAGGATGATGAGGTCGATGGACCGCTCCATGGTTCACATAGGTTTGAACACCACTATGGCCTTGGCCATAGTGTCCTCCTCCTGTCTAACCCGTATATGGTGGCATGGAAGTACCATAGTACGGTGGACCTTGACTAGTAGGAGCTATGAAGCCATAATTAGGAGAGTAAGCAGGTTGTTGATACCCGCCTCCGTAAGATGAAGAAACCTGTCCATACTGCGTCCCATAATAAGGTCCATAGGTCATCGCATGCGATGTCCCATGGGACACTCCATAGGTAGGAAGATAAGCTCCGGAAGGGGGAACATACATACCAAAAGTAGGTATATACACCCTGGACGTAACAAGCTGACCACTAGAAGGGTGAATATAGCCTTCCAAAGCAGCGGGTGGTATATGAACTTGAGACACAATCGTCCTAGTAACCGCAGTACGGACCTGACTCCTAGCCATATATTGGCTCGAAGGACCACGTGGATAAGGTGGAGGATGTACATTTGAAGAACTTGGAACCGAGGACGAAGGAATCTGAGTAATAAGATATGTACTACCACCTATCGTCACTCGTCTCAGACCTGGTATCCTAATCGGATCGCTAACCCTAGACCTAGGAGGGAGATAAGATGTAGCTTCCACCACTGGGACGGAAGGTGCAATGTGACTAGTACTCCCAAACCTCTCTGCAAGGTAAGGCATGGGATTACCCCCAGGCATAGTGCTAGGCTCTAAGTGGGATTCGACATGAAATGTCAAATCATGCATAGGAAAACCAGTCGTAGCATAACTACCGTAGCTAGTGCTAGCAGGTTCAAAATGAGTCTCGGCATCTTCCAGCATTCCATGCTGGTAATGTGTCAATGGGGGATCTTCCCTAGGGTGAGTAGGTCAATCGTGCAAGGATCCTATCTGGGAAATCACAGGACCGAACTCAACTAGGTCAAGTGAAGGATTGCACATAGGAGTAAGTTCCCCATCGTCAATATGAATGGGAGGAGGTGGCTCAGGAATAGTCTCTGAATGGTCCTCCATGGTGTGTGAATCAGTGTGTGACATAGTCTTCCTAGGTCTCTCTCCCAAAGGAGGAGGAGAAGTAGAAGGCGGAAGTCCTGCTAATCGACGAGAACGGTGCAGAACCGTACTCGAATCCACAATGACTCAAAAAATAGCAAAGAATCTCTATTTACGTAAACCCTAGGCCAACTAGTGTGCACAGAGCAATCACTAATAAAATATAAAGCCAAATGCAAGCAAACAAGGGCTGGATAAGTGATCTCCCGAATGAAGCAGGTATGTCTCTCCTAGGAGAGGCCTGAGACTCCCATACACAACAAGCGGAGGTACGTAACCAATTATTGTGGCCCTCAGCTTCAACGCGTAAAGCGACTGTGTTGTCTGACCCCAACCTGGCCAGGACACCCACAAAATAACCTCTACAAGTACCCCTTCGATATCCTAGGTAAGGTCACTAAGGTCACCTCAATATAATCAAAGCTCAGGAAGACAGTCACAGGCGGGATTGACCGTATGGGTAGGGTAGCAAAGCCCGAAACTCTCAAAAGAGCCCCCAGATACGAATACAATCCTGGAAATATCTCCGGTGCTACTCAGTTATGACTAGGGGTCATCCTAATCGATAACCGCTCACAATGCCTCGTGCTTAACTCATGTTTGAGAGGGGGATCCTGAGAATGATGGTTATACCAAGGATTTCACACACTCCCTGGACAGACACCTAGTTGTTGTCATTTAGTGATCTTGGAGAATTGACTTACAATGAACTATTCCAAGATCCTAAAACCTAAGCTTGTTGGTGCACCCTAGAAAAGAAAAGAGTTTAATTCATTTTAATTAGTGTTGATTTTAGTTGGCTTTATTACTCAAAAATAGGATATGGTCGTGCAACTAGTGGTGTTATGATGCAACATGAAGTAAAATGCACACCGTAACAATCAATGCAAATGCATTGTGTCCATGTAAACAGGGTATGCATACTACGTGAAATGCATAATTCTTCTTCAAATGATGAATGCAAATTTTCCTATATGAAGTCCTAACTAGTACTTCCAAAGCAAATCTAGATCTAGTGCAAGTACAATGCAAAGTGCAAAATGCAATGCATGATGATAAGCAAATATTTTTGGATTTTTTGAAAATATAAGAGATGCAAAAAGCAAAAGAATGATTCTACCACCCTCAGACTCTGCAAGCACACATAAACAGCATCCAAGCACAACACTAAGGTAAAAGAACTCTAATGCACTAATCTCAAACAAAAAATCGAAAATGCCATGACAAGAACTTCCCTAAAAAAAATTTAGGCTAAAAAAAATGTTTTTGGTCAGAAACAGAGGTCAAAACAGACTCAGGCAGTGCCAAAGGAGACTCAGAAACTAACAGCATTCACCCAGCAACCAATTATCTTCCACAAAAAGGAAAAAATCCAAGGTATACGCGATTGTTTGCAGTAAACCCGTGTGTATACGTGGAAATCACAGAGAAAACCGCGTGTATACGCGACTGTAAATCAAAAACCCGCGTACAGGAAGGAAAGGTGCATAAAACAAGCAAACAGGTAGGCTGAGACAAACTTCACTCCAATCAGACTCTACCAGGAATACATGCCCCCAGACCCGACACACAAACAAGAGAGAAAGAGAAATTCAAATACATTGGATGCCGAGAAAATCACCCCCAAAGGACAACTACTAGGAACTCCTCAGCGGAGTCGCCAATTCTGTTACAGAGAGAAATTCCTATGGCTTGGGGTACCACAACATATAGACTTGACTCCATAATTCAATCTTTCCCAATATGTAATAGAAATAAAATGTTTAACACTAAAGGATCAAACCTCGTACCTTATTCCGGAAGGTTGAAGTAGATCCCCGTTGAGCTTTCCAATCTTCAGCTTGAATTGATATAATACTTCCTCAACAACAAGTAAACAATACAAGGATACTATATATCATGGTGTTAGATCTATTCTAGCATATATCATCAATAATGTAAAAGCATTTGACATATTCCAATGGATACAACATTAATCAAATACACATCATTGGACAGGAAAAGATAGTTCTTATTAATATAAATCAGAGATTACAAGATAGATACAACCTCTGACGGCACGTCTGCGAACCGAAGAAACTGAATCCCCCACGTGGGCCTCCACCACTTCAATCCTCCATCTCTCGATAGCAAGCTTACTAGCAAAAGGCAAGCTTGGGAAGAACACAACAGTGCTCCAAGGGACAAAGGGATGCAGACTCAAGTATAAATTCCGGCAACAATGGACTATAATTTCTTTGCTCTCAATCTCTCTATATGCCTTCAATGTACCAAGAATTTCCTTATATAGCTTCACAAGGGATAATGAAGGGTCGAATCTGAGCGATCTCAAGGCATATGGAAGGCCAGGAGTCGAATGAGTCGGATCCATGTCAAGGAAAACTCCAAAATGATTTGGATTATGCACACATCCCGATGTACATGGTTATCAGGTAAAAAGCCACGTATATCATTTTTCATATAGTTTTAGGGATGATCAAGGAAAAATCAAAGGATAAAAAATGGTCCATGGGGTCTAAAGAGTCTGCAGCGGGACAAGGGAAGGCCATACAAAGTGTGATTCACCTAGAGTGGTGAAATCCGCTATAACAATACCATGTGATAATTTGGTCCACAAAATGATCTAGGAGCCCAAGAGACTCTCACAAATTGAATTAATTGCAAAAAATAGAAAAAAAAGCTTGAAAGAGGAACAATTTTACATACACAGTGTGAACAGAAACTCGATATTATTGAACTATCTAACATTAAAATGTTTTAAGAATAGGTTTATATTACATGTAGATCAATTCGTGATGCTTAGGAAGCCGAATTTGGGTGTACATGTGAAATGGCCAAAATTGGCCTCAATCCCCCCTAGGTGGACCAAATGAGCTCCAACTCAGCCCAAATGGTCACAAATCACTATGCAGACATGGCTGAAGTGCGATAAGGAAATCCTGACTCCATGGCATGTGTGGTTCAACAAGTAGAGGTGAGTGGGATTCTCAAGGTGAGTAATAAATGCTCCAACAGTCCAAAATTGGGCTAGAAACACCCCTAGCACCCCTAGTCAACTAAATATACTCAAAAAGAGGAATGGGAGTGATAATTTAATAAATGATGGCATACATGTGATGTTTTACTGATCTGGAGCGCTCTTGTAGGTGTGAACATGCCAAATTAACTGGTTATATTGTTGTATTAACTTTCCTAAGTCCAAAACATAGCATATTACTGCATAAATGCAAATAAAAATGACTAAGGATATATACTAAGGTACTAATTTGTGGATTACTATTCTAAAAACCATTCTCTAATAAAGGAAATCATGAATTTTACAAGCCAATTGCTTGAATTCCTCCTCTGTGAATTTAGAGAATGAAGAACTAACATATATAAATTGAAAATCGTTGAGATGATCCTCAAGGGTGGCCATCCTTTGAGTAGGTTTATCATTCAACCCATGTGCTTCTTTAAGTTGTTGATTGAGAATATCATTCTAGTCATGGTGCTACTTCATCTTATCTTCATATTCATTCTTTAAGTCCTACAATTCATGTTGGTGTTGTACATTTTCCTGTGCTTGATCCTTTTTAGACTTCTGCAATTCTTGTTCCTTTCTTCAACTTCCTTATTTAGCAAGTAAATTGAGTCATAATTTTATCCTGCAAATGCTCCCATGGAAGCTACAGTCTCTAAATCCTCGTGCTTAACATCATTGGAATCTCTCTTCCATACAATCTGATTTGGGACTGAACCTTGTTTAAAGGTCCCTTCTTTGGATCTTTTGGATCCTCTATTTATCGCAACTTTCTCTTTCCTACTCCAAAAGTATCCCCCCCAATGAGACAAATGCATCATCACCAAATTCTGTCATTTCCTCAGTTGTTGAAATGGATCCTTCAGATATTGTAACTATAGGGGAAAGTTGGGAAGTGTTAGGATTAGGGATTGACATAGTGACTGAGGGAATAGTAGTATAGGGTATGGAGGCATAATAGGTGGGGGGTGAAAAGACTAAAGTAGGAACAGATGTGATAGGTTTGAAAGAAGTGGTAGGGATAGAAGAGCTACAAGGTTGTGATACTAATAAATAGGTTTGTGTAGATGTCAATTGGGTGGAAGTAGTAGAAAAGTAAAATGTTGCTGAAAAAATAGGTAAGGTTGACAAAGGAGTAGAAATATGCATAAGTGATGATATTTCATGTGTACAATTAGTAGAGGTAATAATTTGAGAGAGATTAATCTCAGAAAAATAATGTTCATGAATTACAGCTTCAAAAAGATCCTTAACTAGCCGAGTTGTTGAAACAGTTGATGGAAAAATGGTAGGAATTGTGACAAGGCATAAATAAGTGGAGGGAGAGGTATCCTCCTCAAGATCACTTTTGATATCCTATACATCAATGTTTGCAGGATGTTGTGGATCAACCTGTTGTATTGGATCATCTTGAAGAACTGGTTTCTCTATCTTTCGCCTCTTTGGTGAGGTTCTGGAACTGCTTCCTGTAACTGGACATATGGAAGGGTTTCCTCAACCTTTTGTTTCTTTAACTATGGCAAAGAAACCTCTACATGTGCTTCCAATTTTGAGCTCATTTTTTCTAGGATTTCCTGTTAGAATAATCAACCCATAGTTTACCCACTTAGACATTAATTCATTTATTTTTGTCTTATTTGCCTAGTTCATGTGTCCCACCTTGTGCAAGTTGCTAATTGCCTATCCATAGAGGTCAAACTTGCCATATCTGACTCATGTAGCACTTGGGAAAGCCTTAGGAATCAAATCTACTTTATTCCTGGCCTCCTAGGTGCCTATCTGCTTTTTCTGCTTTATTGCCTGCTTTTTCAGTGTTTTAAGGCACATGGGAAAGCTAGACTAGGTGAGGTGAACTTGTTTTTTGTCCTACACATCATCCTCTCTTTTCTCCATGCAAAAGCATGTATGAGCTGTAATTCCACCACTCTTTAGCTTGCCTATGCCTTTTTTCCAATTCGTGAGCTCCGTGACAGATTTGGGATCCAGCTTTTACACCTATGGGGGATTTGCTTATTTTTGGTAAGCCTGCTTTATGCTAGATTTGGATGCTTCCTCATGCATTCGATTTCTTCATGTATTCTATTTATTCAGCAGCCTATGATATTACAGGTTTGGCTATTGTACACTCATTTAATATAATTTTGTGTTACAGCTCCATATTCAGTCTCCATTGTTAGCAATTTTGCATGATCAATTGATAATTGTTGTGGGTAAAATTAATCTACTACTGGCCTGAATTTCTACATGGTATCAAAGCCATTGTAGGTTGTTCCTCTCCTTCAAAAATTGTTTTGCGGGTTTGACATCAAGACTGGGAGCCTTCTACTGACAGCCGGGACAGATTTTCTAAAGCTATGGATTCACAGAAAACTATCTTGACTCCCTTCAACTATGTTGAATGGAAAGTAGAGATGGAGATCTTGTTGAGAGAGAAATGCCTCTACAGGGTGACTATGGCTACAGAAGCAGATCCCAATGCTGCTGCAGAGAAGATCAAATGGCACAATCGGAGAGATGAGGCCTATGGCCTCCTATGTCTCAGTATTTCCCGAGACCTCCTTTTCCATCTCGATGGATTAACTTCACCGGATCAAGTATGGGAGAATATTTCTGATCTTTTTGGAAAGAGATATGAGATGAGGGGACATCAGATCAAAAATGAGCTGATCTCTCTGAGTCCCAGTAGCTTTGAATCCCTGCAGCTATATTTCTCCAAGTTCAAAGCACTAGTTTTGTAGCTGAAGCAGTGTGGTATCGAAAAGAAAGATGATCAGCTCGTATTGGCCACCCTCTCGAAGCTAGGACCTGACTACTCAGTCTTTGTTTTGACCTTCTATGCCACAAAACTCACAGCTCGAACCTGGAAGATGCCTAGCCTTGCAAATTTCATGGAATCTCTCACACAAGAACAAGACAAGCTGGTGATGATGGGCACCATCAAACCATCCAAAGATCAAGCTTTGATTGCTGGAGATTCGAGGGTGGATTCAAAAAGCAAAAAAAAAGATAAAAAGCCACTTGAGCAAAAGAGAGACAAGAAGCAGTCTCCAGAGGATCAACAAGGTCCCAAGATAAATACCCAGAAGAAGAAAAACAAAGGTGAAATGAACAAGTGCTCATACTGTTCGAAGGGAAATCACACTGAAATCTCTTGTATGAAAAAGTAGATTGATATGTTGACCAATCTC
>LPNX010094127.1:655448-691916 GCA_001517045.1 Pseudotsuga menziesii | reverse complement strand
AAGACAAGAGCTTCATAAGCGACCTTTCTTCTTGGCCTGCTCCGCTCTAAGGGCCTTTTCAATTGAAAGTTGTTTACCTCCTAACAGATCCTCCTTGGCTTTGGACTGTGCCTTGTAAAGATTTGTCTTTCTCCCCCGTCCCCTTCTCGCAGGCGGTGACGATTTACCTAACCCAAAAGAAGTCTTTTGACATGATCTGAGAAAATACCCTGAATCCATAGAGTCTGGAGGATAGGATTCCTCAGGTAGAATTTCAGGATCAGGATCTAATACAACAGAGCAGGGTTTATCCTTAGCAGGAGAAGGGCCTTGTGATAGAACGATAGAAGCAGCATCAGTCATTCCCGGGCCAAAATCAAGAGGGTCCAAGAGTACAGGAAGTGACAGGGGGGATCCCAAGAGTACAGGAAGTGACGGGGGGGATCCGGACAGCCCCGATAGGGAGAGCTTCCTCAGTCCATCAATCCAATCAAACCCAAGAAAGGACATAAACAAATTAACGTTAGACAGAGTTGGAAACGTAGATGTTCCCGGACCAGAATGATCCCCTGAAGCATAACCAATAACCGAATTAGTGACTAAAGCTGGCGGACCAGAATGATCCCCTGAAGCATAACCAATAACCGAATTAGTGACTAAAGCTGGCGGTTCTCTGGCCCCTTTGTCCACCAAAGGTTCAGAAGGGATCAAATCTTCAACAGTCGGATCGCTGCTTCGTTCAATCACAGAGGTTGGATTGCTGCTTCGTTCAACCACAGAGGTTTGAGCCGACCCAAAGGATCCAGTAATCTTTACAGATGTGCCCTTGTGGTCAGCCCCAAAAACTTTCCTCCGACTTCCGTTCTGAGGACGCACAGGCATAGAACAAGCCGAAACCGGATGCCCATATACATGGCATCGTCTACAACGAAACGGAACATTCTCATAGTCCAGGTTTTGAGAAATAATCACTGGTCCCCAATCTAGATTAATAGATTCCGCCAATCCCTCCCTGAGATTAATATTTACCAGGATTCTGGCTACCTTCTTCTCCATAGAATCTATGAATGAGAGGTCCGCCTCCAGAAATGACCCCAGTATATCGCCTATCCTCCTAAAATGATACACATCCCAGAAATGTAATGGAAGAGCTGGTAGTCTAACCCAAAGAGGAACAACATCAACTCTTTCATTGCTGGCATCAAACAGAGGACTCCAAGGTTTCATGAGAACAGGGGAATGGTCTATATGCCAGCATTTGAACTGTATCCATCTAAGGTCCTCCTCATTCTCCTGATTGACCGCAAACCATCCTCTGTTCAACAGCACAATAACAGGAGCATAGCCTAAATGAGTGCCCCAAGTCGCCGCAGCCCAATCCTGAACAGTTTTTTTGGAGAAATGCCTGACCATAACCCTCCCAACCAGAGTACAGTTCGCCATGTTCAGAACATTTTCCCACTCTAAATCTTCGCCAACCACATAATTGCGAATCTTCTTTGTTTTGATCCAATTTTTTCTTCGTCTTTTGGAAGAGCCACAAGCCCCTTCTAGTCTTCCATCGGATTCACCCAAAACTCCTGGGCGGCCACCAAAGGAATCCCTTCCAGGAGACCCAAAACCACGCTGCTCAAGTTCATCCAGCGGCACCCTCAGCTCATCCTCCGAGAATGTTCCACGAAGTCCCTTGCCAAGCGAGAAAGGACCAACCTCCCCGATTAAATCCTGGACAGATCCTTCTACAACCTCGAACCCTCCAAGATTGTCAGAATCCAAAGACCCTAAAAACCTTGCGATGAAATCCCCCTCTCCCCTCCGGCGTGATGATTCAAACACCGCATCAATCTGATGAGCAGAAGACTTCACATTTGAAAAGGGAACAGTCTCCGACGCCGATCGAGCACAAAGGGCAGACAGAGAGGAAACATCCTTCACCCCTACCGGTTCTAAACAAGCCGGGCCCAAAACACCCTGTCCCAAACAGGGAAAATCCACCATCTGTTCAATCAGCCCTCCACCTGGCACCTCCCAGATGTCAGAGCTTTCCAACCTGTCGCTCGAATAATCAACCAAGTCCAGATCCTCCATCACTGCCGGCAAGGTAACCATCACTGACAAAGACCTTCAAGTGTCTACGAACCTCGAAAACCCCAACATTCAGCCTCCATCACAGATATCACCGATATCACATGGGCAATACAAGAACATTTTTGAGAAAACCAGGGCAGACCCCTAGCCCTAGCTAGTGGCCAAGGCCATCCACGCCCGAATTCTGACCTCCTACGCCATCGCTGTCCAGAGAACTTGGGACCTCCGTCCAGGTCAAAACGAAACACGGGGTTCTATGTCCATGCTAAACATATCTTGTTAGTAAATATATGTTGAAACAAGTTTGCATAGTGGTAATCCATGTTGATGTTGCGGGACCTGGAGCATTGATAAGCTCAAAAGCTCCAATTCTTATAATAAATAAACTATTTCATTTAAAAACGTTAAATAATAAATTTAAAAAATATAATTTATAATTTAAAATTATATAACTTTTTAATTTCTCCTTACAAACAAGTCATCACAACCTTCCAATATTAAATATATACATATTCTTAAAATAACCTAAAATGAGTATTTAAATAAAAAAGCCTCACCATTTCATCATGGTCAACTCTTTTTTTTTTAATTCCTTACTTTGGAATTGACACAATGATCTATTTTAAAAAGTAAGATGATCTAAGCAACTTAGTCGTAAAAATTGATATTTTTATGTGGAAAAAACCTTAGCCGTAAGAATAAATGTATCTATTTATACTCTACTGATTGTTATTTGTCCCGTCTAAATCCACCCATCAATTCTGTGTGCTGATCATAAGCGTTAGTTCCCATTATTGGGGCCAGAATAGTATAAATTGGGGTGAGTTTTGGCTCATCCTCCGAGAATAGTATAAAGTTATGATGGCTATAAGTCTGTCCAGAATCAAACAGTGCAGAAGTAGAACGTCTTGAAGAGGAGACAACATCAAAGAAGACCAAAAGAACATTCAATTCCAAATGGAAAACTCAGCAGTAAGGTGCTTACAACATAAATTCTGTCAACAGTCAGCAGTAAGGTGCTGTCAACAGTCAGTAGTAAGGAGCAGAGATATTACAGTTTTCCTTAAAAAAACAAAGTCTGGAGCAAAACTTATGAAATATTATGTAACCCATCCAACATCCAAACTGGAATACTATGTCATATATATTCAACACATCAACAAACCACCTGCTAGGGAATCTAGTCATCTATTGATGAGGTTAACGGTATCAAGGTTTAAATCTGCAGAACAGTTCAACATTATTTTTTTATTTTGTGTTGGTAAGACTTGCATTTTAATACAAGCGCGCTGCTTTTGTTATGTTTCCTCTTGCTCCAGGGTACATAGGGGCGCCCGACAGGACGAGGATTAATGCCAGATAACGCGTGAAATTATCCAATTTGACTCCAAACACTTTATGGTGTTTAGCGGATGCAAACCTAGAGCATCCTGCTCATGGTAAAAGAACATTACTGAAACCTCTCTGCTTGCCCTGACAGAAAAGAGACCCTTTCAATCCGATAGCATATCTTAAAACCACCTCGGTCAGGAATCCAGGGTTTATTAAGTTGGGCTGTACTCCATCATTAACTGACACTAAGTCCATATCCTAATGAATTTCACAGGTGCAGACACATTAAACCCTGGCTTGCTTAAATTTTGCAAACCTGGGTAAGGCAATCACGATTCACTCATGAATTCAACAGGATTACAACTCAAAGTTGACTGTATGTCATGTACAACGCATAATAACAAAAAATAAAAGACAAGGTGAGATCTGAAAATATTCCTCTGACCCATTACACCATTCACCTAAAACCTATGAAAAAACCCTTCCCAAAACCTCATCAGTGACATATTTGACTCCTCAAACGAATGGTAAAGAACGAGATTTGCTTACCAGGACACTTGTGTAAAAAAGAAAAGAAGCAAAGAGGGTATGAACAGAAACTAACCTTCTTCTCTCTGGCAAGATATACATTGCCAAATTTCCCCCGGCCAAGAGGTTTTCCAATGTCGAAATCATTGAGAGTCCAGCGTCTTTCATCCTTCTTAGCATCCTCCTTCTCGTTCTTCTGAGAAATCTGAGCCTGCAATGCAATCCACAATCAAAATAAAAACCGAATCCATAATAACTGAAATCAATCTACATGGAAGAAATCAATCCCTACCGTTGTTTCGTCAGGAATGGCATTGACCTCTGGAGCCATCACCATTTTTTGAATAGCAACCAAACTGAATGAATGGATCGGAAGACAAGCTAAGATCCACCCAGATGAGGTGATAAATAAAACAACCAAATGGGAGGCTAAGAAGAGGGTTGGCTGGTGATCCGGGCCAACGGTCGAATTCTTTGACCCCAAATCCCCCACTGGAGTCTGGAGATGGGGTGGAATACCTGGAGTTGAGAGTCGCTACTTGATGGAGCGGAGCGTGGGCAGTGGGACTGGCCCGACTGGGCACAGTGTTAGAAATATTTACCCGATCTGCCGTATGCGTGTAGAGCGGCAGGGTAGGGCCGGGCGATGGATGCGTGTAAGTAATTATCCTTTATCATTTAT
Organism: Pseudotsuga menziesii; assembly: GCA_001517045.1. Taxonomy (NCBI): domain Eukaryota; kingdom Viridiplantae; phylum Streptophyta; class Pinopsida; order Pinales; family Pinaceae; genus Pseudotsuga; species Pseudotsuga menziesii. The sequence continues at coordinate 687,307 of LPNX010094127.1, read as the reverse complement.
ATCACGTGAGAGTAAGTGAGTGACGTAGGAGGGAAAGCCGGATCAGATTGGGGACTCGAGACTCGAGACAGTCCGAACCACGTAGCCTGGTGTAAATGCTGGCAGCCTGGTAGGAGTCAAGACTGCCTGTCACCCATAAAAAAAATTAATGACGGGCGATTTTAATGACAGCCCTTTAAATGTCATTTATATTTAAATAAATAATTTTTTTTTAAAATGTCAAAAATTCGAAACCTCATTTTATATGACGGGGAAAATTGAGATACCCCTTCACTGACGGGCTGAGAGGCCTTTGACGGGCCCTAACGGCCTCAATTTTGATCCCTGATGGTGATTCGTTGAATGATTTCATGTCTAACTACTTTTGTTGAAAAAGGTAGCATGCACTAATTACCTGCCAGAAACTGTAATAATCCCTCTTTTCATGGGCGTACAGTAAGAATACAATGCCAAGTCCAGTGGGCCATAATTTGGAAGGAAAATTCATGAAGATCTTGCGGTAAATAACCATGTCAAACGTATATATTCCCAATAGATTCCATAGTTGCAGGCATTTGATAGGGAGTAGCATTAAATTTCTATAAATATAGCCATTTAGTGACTTATGTAAAACTTTATGTAGGAAGTAGATATACATACAAATCAAGTTTAAAAGTGAAGAGCTTGGTTTCAACAACTCCCAAACTAACAGAAACAATGGTGCTCTCTGTAGTGTATGTTAAACTGTCCTCTTTAAAAATCTTGACACCTTTGTTTGTATTCTTGATTCTCTAACAATTTGGAACATGTAATCATGCCCTTTTCTCAAAAGTGCATCCCTCATTTTTGGGTACCTATAATTTAAACATTTTAATACAAATATTTATTTCAAGTACTCGGATACCCAAATAAACTACGTTCTCTTTTCTGCTACAGTGAGTAATTAAAATCTAATAATATTAATCACTCAAAGTTACAAGTTTTACACAAACTTACAACTAATCTGTTTGCTCGAGTATAAAAAGAACCACAATCCACCAAAAGAATCACTAAAAACTTATAAAATAAAGACGGGCCATTAGGCTACAATTAACGTATTTGTAGTTAGTTAACAAAAAGATTAAAAATATATTTTACTTCCAATCTTTGAACACCCGCCCTTTTAAAGGGACAATCACATAGCAAGCAGTATAGAATTGAGATAAAATCCAAATTGTGGATAGCCTAAAAATTTAACAACTATCAAGGCTGGAAAGGCGCAATTAATGATCCATCAAGTATAAAAGACAATTAGATTAAAGACTCGAAACAAAGACTTGCTGTTATTATGGTATGTTGTGATCAAACCATCAAGAAGGCCTTGAACAAGAGTTGGAGTTTCTGCTGTAGGCATTATTGTTGTTGAGACATGAGGAACACTGCTTAAAATGACAATATCCTTCTCTGCCTTTCTAGTGGCCTTTTTTCTGGTAGTACACCTCTATTTGTTTCATCAAACTACTGCTGCAAAATGTAGAATAAATGCAGTGTAAAGGAAAATTTTCAGAAAAATAATCAAATTGATTAGAATTTCCATCTGGAGATTTCATACCACGTTTATGGAAAAGTCTGGCACTCTAGAGAAAAGTATTTTAGATCTTCTATATTGTCAGGGCTAAGAGTTGATTTCATTGTACCGTGCCCATTATGTGGTAAAATTGTTTTGTTGCCACATTTGTCTTTTGGCTTTATGAGGAACCCTCCATGCTCATGAGCTGCCACATTTCACAGAGCAGCATATGGCCACATCTGTTAACTTATAGCGCTCTAAATTTTAACATTATATATATTAGCTTCCTAACATCAACTTCTACCCATGCAAGATTCATAGTTAATGGACAAATATGTAGCCCATGGATGCTCATTAGAGCTACATCAACACTTGCATAGTCAAGGCCAAATATGTAGCTCATGGATGCTCATCAGAGTTACATCAACCAATAAAAACATTGAAAACTTTTACAAAAGTCCAGGTCCAGGCTCCTGAAACAAAGACAACTACATTTGTATATTGAAGAACCTGAGATCAAGAGAGAGTACATTCTATCCAAAGTGGGGATAATAATGAAATAATGCTTCAGCATTGGTAAAATGAAAATGGATTTGAATCCGGAAAATACTAGAAGCATGATCTTGCAACCAATCAACCTTCTACGCTTACGCCTGTCAAGCCTATAGGGTTGTCAATGTCCACTAAAAAACACATCCAGATGTTACATTTGCAAGTTTAAAGTAGTTGTATTTTTATTTTTCTTAATGGCGTCGATGATTAAAATAGTATTTTCACCTATTTTCCACCAATTAAAATTGCAAACTTATAAATATATAAATAAATACAAATAAATTTTAAAAAATCATTAACATTGACTAAACTATAGTCATGTCTTAAAAACAAAGTAAATTAATAGGAAAAAATGGAACATATAATCTCTGCCTATGGTGGAGACTAATAGACTAATACTATTAAAATTGCTTACAAAGACTATTAATCATCTACTAAAATTTCATTCTCTTTGTAATGTGTTACGGACAAATGACATGTTAAATAATGAATAAAGTTAGGGGCAAGTTTCAAGGAAATTTGGTAGGTTACACTCTAGTGTAACCTTACATATACGTTGAAGGAACTCTACATTACACCATGCAATGAAAAAATTAATTAATTTTTGTTTATAAAACAAGAGGGTAATTTGAAATTTTATATTTTTATCATGCATTTCTTATAAAATGTAAGTAGAGACTTAAGACATGTCCCAAGTGCAAATATGATAGAAGACAAATTCTTTTTTTTTAACAGGAGTCTTGAAGGTATTATATTAATAAAAAAAGTTGTAAACAACCAAGATTACAAAAATTGCAGATTTGTAGCCTGCATAGATCTAGAGAGGCTAGAGATACTATGGAATGAAAACTGATAATAGACTCCTTTAGCATACTCATATGCCTAATACTATTGCTAGATCCCCTGGAAGGATATAACCGATAGAAGACTCCTAATAAGAGAATACAAAAATACATGTTGGAATCATTGACTGGTTATGCTCATTCTTCTTGCCCTTCTTATATTTGACATGTTGTTCAACTGTGACCTCCTTCATATTCACAATCCTCCGTTGCTCTTTTGTATCCACAGTCCTTACGTTGCGTTGCTTGCCAACTGCGAAGGGAGACTCATCCCATACCAACCCAAATCCAAGGTGATCGTGGACTCTGAAACCATCTTCTTCTAAACCATCTTTGATATTCCCTGTAGAGGAGTGCGAATTTCCACATTTGTTTTTCCCTGGATTTACTATTAGAACCTCCTCTCCACAATTCTTTCCCTCTATGTCTATTTTTTCCTTGTACCCGTCCGTTGAATCTGAGCCAGTTGTTATACCATCGTTCACATACTCGATGCCATCATTTTCTATGACATTGGCCTTGTCAGATTCCTCAGAGAGCTTTACAGCAAAATGAGACGACGCCTGGGGTGAGAGCTTCATCTTATTTTGAGCGAGTCATTTCTTTATTGAATTATTGCTTGAACCAACTATTAAGACCGTCACTTGGACTTTGTTATAGTTGATTTTACCACACATGGTGGATCACATATTTATGGCCTTCCCTGTCCCTCTACAGACTCTATGAACCTCATGGACTTGTATTATACTTTAATATTCCAAGATCATCCCTTTGTACGCGACTTTTAAACCTATACTCGCGTGTACATGCGACTTTTGACCTCAAACCTGCGTACATCGGGATGTGTGCATAAAGCCAAATAGTTTTGGATTTTTCCTCATATGAATCTGAACCACTTGACTCTTGGCCTTCCAAATGCCTTGAGAACACTCGGATTCAACCCTCCATTGCCCTTTTGAAGTGATATATAAGGAACCCCTTGGATACATTGAAGGAGGAGGAATTGAATAGCAAATAAACTATAGTCCATTGTTGCCTCAGTTTGCTTATACTTTAGTTTGCATCCCTTTATCCCTTTAGAGCACTTTGTGTTCTTCCCAAGCTTGCCTTTGTCTTGTGAGCTTGCTATCGAGAGATGGAGGATTGAGGTGGTGGAGGACTTAGTTTCTCTGGTTCGTAGACGTGCTGACAGAGGTTGTCACTTTTGTAATCTTTGATTTTATTAATAGAAATATCTTTTCCTGTCCATTTAATGTGCAATTGAATGAATATTGAATCCATGGCTATGTTTAATTGTTTATAAATTGATGAATATATATGTTAGAGTAGTTCTAACACATTATATAGAGCATGATTGCCTTGTTTGTTGTTGTTGAGAGTGAAGCACTAAAGCAAGCGTGAATTGGAAAAACTCAACGGGGATCTACTTCAACCGTCCAGAACAAGGTACGATTCGATATCCCTTAGTGTTAGATGTTTGGTTTCTCTTGCATATTGGGAAAGATTGATTTCTGGTGTCTAGTTGTCTATTGTGGTACACCCCAAGCCATAAGAAGTTTCTCTCCATAACAGAATTGGCGACTCTGCTGGGGACATTCCTTATTTTTGTTTGGGGTTGGGGGCACAATGTGCTTGATCTTATTGACTTGCTCTCTGTTTCTCCTCGTTTTTGTGTTGCATTTAGTAGTATGTTCGTCTATTGACACTCCCCTAGATTGGTTTGACCCTTGGCCTACTTTTTAGCATTGTCTTCTCTGCATACGTGGGTTTTTGGCCAAAAGTCGCGTATACATGCAGGTTTTTGGCTAAAATCCGCGTATACATGCAGCTTTTTGGCCAAAATTCATGTACAACAATAAACAAGGGTTTTAAAGGGATGATCTTGGAACATCAAAGTATAATACAAGTCCATGGGGTTCATAGAGTCTGCAGAGGGACATGGAAGGCCATAAATATGTGATCCACCATGTGTGGTAAAATCATTTACCACACATGGTGGATCACATATTTATGGTCTTCTCTATCCTTCTGCAGAATCTATGAACCCCATGGAATTGTATTATACTTTGATGTTCCAAGATCATCCCTTAAAAACCCCTGTTTATTGTTGTACATGACTTTTAAACCTATAATTGCGTGTACACGCGACTTTTGACCTCAAACCTGCGTACATTGGGATGTGTGCATAAAGGCAAATAGTTTTGGATTTTTCCTCATATGAATCCTAACCACTTGACTCTTAGCCTTCCAAATGCCTTGAGAACGCTCAGATTCGACCCTCAATTGCCCTTTTGGAGTGCTATATAAGGAACCCCTTGGATGCATTGAAGGAGGAGGAATTGAAGAGCAAAGAAACTATAGTCCATTGTTGCATCAGTTTGCTTATACTTGCCGACAGAGGTTGTCATTTTTGTAATCTCTAATTTTATTAATAGAAATATCTTTTCCTGTCCATTTAATGTATAATCGAATGAATATTGAATCCATGGATATGTTTAATTGTTTATACATTGATGAATATATATGCTAGAGTAGTTCTAACACATTATATAGAACATGCTTGCCTTGTTTGTTGTTGTTGAGAGCGAATTGCTAAAGCAAGCGTGAATTGGAAAAGCTCAACAAGGATCTACTTCAACCGTCCGAAACAAAGTACGATTCGATATCCCTTAGTGTTAGATGCTTGGTTTCTTTTGCATATTGAGAAAGATTGATTTCTAGTGTCTATCTATCTATTGTGGTACACCACAAGCCATAGGAAGTTTCTCTCTATAATAGACTTGGAGGATGGATGAGCCCACCAACAGCTAGGATTACCGAATGAGATCCATCCAGAGTGGAACGTGACTCATTTCACTACTGCCAGATAGAGGGAGGAGGGCCTAGCCATGGATTCCCATTAGATTTAGTTAAATTTTGGTTTTTCTTCTTGCTATGTGTTGGCGCATCCCACTAACAAAGCCTCGTTGACAAGGGTTTTGACTTTGTCGATGTCCTGTAGCTCAATCTCCTTAGCACCGGCCTGAACATGTTTTACCCTGCCCAACAACGTCTGCGAAATAGACAAGGTCTCACTCGAGGCTTTCAAGGGAGAGTTGTCAGAAGCGAGTTTTCAACAATGGGGAAGGAGGACATGGGGATCTGACTAGGGAGAACCATGACTCATGCGATCACCCTATCGTATCATAGCATAATCATGAAACATCATACTGCATTCAACATTCACAGAGATTACATCAGTTTATAGTTAACAGATCACATTAACAGACCAAGGAGAAACTAACTCACATCATTGTATCAGAAGTAGAATCATAGCATCATAACAGATCTACATAAATCGCATTGCATCATTGTAACAAAAAGCGGTACTGCCGCATCATAATAGACAATAGATAAGGATTGAACCATACTCAACACATCTTATATTAATTATCATAAATATGCCACATTACACAATCCTTCTCCAAAACCGGAGAGTGCATCAGAAGAAACCCAGACAAAATTGCAGTGAAGACAGAACAGTCCCTAGCACATTGTGCGCTAGATGCAATGCCAAAATCATGTCTATTTATCGTTGCAAAATGGATCTATAAATAGGCCTATGCCTTTCCCTCAATGGTCAATTGTTAACTAATTTCTAACCGCTACTGACCTATTACAACAAAATTGGGCCCACATATACATAAAATATTCAAAAAGTGGTTACTTCTTCGCTCATCGCGCTAAACGACCCTTGCACAGTATCGCATGAGCTTGCGCAACTCACTCGCCCCCACCCCTTGCCAACAGCCCCCCAACACAGTTTTGTGGCTCGTCCTCAAGCCACGCCAAGCTAACAAGGTGTATGCGACAGTCTTGTCCTTAAAATCACCAAATTGTTGGGCAATGTCCCGAACTTGGAGCTACACTTTAGCAACAGTATCTTACTCACCATTTGCTGGATCGGGTGCTCCTCGGTAGCCTTGCTGTCAACCATTCGTCGACTTTCTTGAACAGCCTAAAGTGTGGCGACAACTTTAACATCCAACTGGCCGCCAAGATCTTGGAATTCATCGAGTTGCTTGTGGCGCTTTTGCTGGCACTCTTGGGCACGAGAAGTATGCTGTTGGAGATCCTTCAGCTCAGTGACCTGGGTAATTTGTACCATCAGGGGCATGGCCTTCAACGCTAACTTCAAAGTTGTCTATTGACCCTTTACTTCCTGCACCTGCACAGTGAGTTGATCCAACTGCTCATCATGGACAATACTCTGTCAGAACTGCATGGTTTCCTCCATAATAGCTTTGGCCTCTTGCTCCATGTGGCCAAACTGAGTAACAATTTCCTCAAGGGAGGCCTTATGCTCTGTAACCTGCTTTGGCGGGGTAGTGGGCTGTGCTTGAGCTTGAAGCAGCAAGTTATGGTCCTGATGTTGAACCAAGGTCTGCCCCAATTGATGGGCCTTCTCGTCTGGGGTGAACTCGATGGTGGTGTCAAACATGTCCTGATAGGCCACAAAGATAGCCTGCTCCAATTCCCTATACTGTGCACACAACTGCGCTTGTTCCACAATCAGGCGATCTTGTGCCTTCTTGAGATCCGTAATCTCCGCAGCAGTCTGCTACTGCATCTCGGCCTGTGTCGCCTTGAGCGTGTTAATTTCTTGTAATTTTTCTTCGGCCAACTGCACACGGACCTAGTGTAGCTTCGCGGCATCCTTCTTCAGCTACTCAGCAGAATTTTGGGCTTCGACATAACCCACCGTCAATGCCTGTTGTCGTGCTGCCAACTCTAGTGCGGCGCCATGGTGCAACTCAACCAATTATGTAGTGGACAACTTGTTCAGGTCCAGAGTCATGCTATGGATGGGGTGCAACTGCTGAGGACCTTCTATATTTCCCGCGTTGATCGGAGTCGGGGGAACTTGCACATTCCGAACTCGGGGCTCAGTGCTGATCGACGGGTTATCTTGCAATAGAGGTTGTGTCGATGGTTGCTTGGAAACAATATAAAAAATGGATTCTAGCTTAGCTCTTCCCACACCAAATTCTACATTGTTTGATTCACGGATTGTCGTAGTCGTAGCTGTCGATGAATCTATGACGACCTTGATAAGCCACTGCAATTGATCTTCTAATCCGGATTTAGTACCATTGCCAGCCTCGTACTCCTGTCGCCATTTGGTGTGAGTCTCCTCCTGCATCTGTTGTGCTGCATCTTCAGAATCCATGGATGACTCATTATCAGAGTCATGGGTGCTTAATTCCGACGGTACAAGGTCTTCAGGAACTTTCGGGGGTATCTCCTTATCTAACTCCTCTTGATTCATCGGGAAGCGCTAGTCACCCATCCAATCTTGCACAATCACATCCAAATCTTTTGTGGTAATCTTGTAAGGCAATCGTAGCCACTACTTATCGGGATCTTGCCTATCTTGAATATGAATGGAGTGGGCTCCAATAGCAAACCGAATTATCCTCTGATACTTGGCCACGGTGTAGGGAGAAATTCTTGGAACAGATACAATGGTCGCCTGCAGTGCCTCCCAATAGATCCAGAAATGAATTGTGCAATCTGTTTGGCGACTGGGTTCTTTGACCCACCACAAGTTTTGATAGCGAGCACCGCAACAAACCTTGGCTGCCTCAACCGTGAGTGGTTAGTAGTCCTCTGGCTCCATCCAAGCAACCAGGGCGATGAGAATCAGAAGCCAACTATAAGAAAAGGGGCGTCCGCTTTGAGCAGCGAGCGCATCTTCGAGCAACTGATTCAACAAAAATAATGACCAATTCATCTGAACTCCCTTCGCACATTTCTGAGCACAGGCGACAATTCCTAAGTTGCATTGAACAGGTCGATTGCCGCAAACAACTTTGCTAGCCAGAATTCTGGCATCAATTCGCACCGTCTGCGAGTTGATACTGTCGATGCGATAGGCATGACCATCCCATTGTAACTCGAAGTGCTCCTTCAGCTGCTTCGTAAGCCTTTTGTCCATAGCTCATCCACGAATATATTGCGCTGGGTCCTCCCCAGCCTTAGGCAACCCAGTAATGCTGGCAATCAAGTTGATAGTAACAGGGATCGGCGTAGTCAGCCAAAGCGTCCCTCCATGGAAGCATGCCAACAGTTGCTTTACACATGCATGTGCTTCATTCAAACGGCTAGAGTGGGGCATATTAATGAGCCCCATCAATCCATATTTCTCTAAGCCATTGGCCCATGGCTTTGGAATTTGTTGAACGGGGCCACCAGGCACGGTCATCACAGACTCGTAGGGCTCGTCCCAGACATCCTTAAGAAAAAGCAAGTCATGGTTTTCGAACTTGATCCTGATCAATGCATGGATGATATCTATGGAGCATGTCATCCCTTCTGGCAGTGGTGGCAACTTGGGTGGGTACTTCTGGTTTTTTGACAGCTATCGTGGATTAGCTCCTGGATGCGTGGGAGCAATGTATCCCAAAATATCATGCATCGAGATACCCCGAGGTGCCGCAGACTCAACTGCTCCTGAGCTCGATAGCCCTGTATGGGCAGTTCCTTCTCCCGCATTCGCACAGAGGTGCGAGTTTGTCGCTTCTCAGGGGGTGTCAGACTAGGTATCTGAGCCTATCGTTTTTGCTTTGGAATAGACGATGAACCCACTGGCATACTCATAACTTCCTCTTCTACAGCTATGGGCCGAACAGGGGACTCGTATTCACTCGGAATTTCAATGGTGTCAAGGCCGCTCAGCATCCCTTACCCCACAAAACTAGAATATACACAACAACACGAACTATACTCAACACTTAGCTCAATACTCTGCACCAAATTCACCTTCTACTTCAGCTCTCACAACTAAATAATGTCAACCAACGCCTCCCGCGTGTTGTTTTATAGCCACCTCTAATTCTAAATCCATCATTACCATATCAAACTGCACCATTATTGCCAAATAGGGTATTAATGACACCAAATCCACTGACAATCTTATGTGGCTAACGGTCGGATCACCCATTAATGCAGGTCACTTCAACAAGCGTTGCTAGCCGACTGGTTTAACTACCTGCATTTATTACCTGATTTGACCACCCCGCATCTTGACAACTGTCGTGAATGGTCAACCAACTACTACCAACAACTATATCCTTGCGCAGCTTCACTCCCGAGGCTCACCTCTTTATGTTGAACTCAAATTTTTTTTTCCTCAGTACTTCAGGTGGTGTGTATCACTAGCCCCTTTCTATAGGGCTTCAAGTGACTCCCGTTGATGAGCTTTGGTAACACGACACCATCTAATTGATGCAACTACACAACGCCTCTAGAGGTAATAGACTGAACAAGATAGGGACCTAGCCAGTGCATTTGTAACTTACCTGGATGCTTGATAAACTTACTATCATGTAACATCACCAAATCTCCTACCACGAACTGTTTGTGCTTAATATGGCGATCATGCCATGCCTTATGTCTATCCTTCACAACCTGTTTCTAGAAGCCTGCGATGAAACGATCCTCATCGAGCTAAATCAGCTACGCAACACGTGCTTCTAATGCCTCTGCATCTTCCATGCCTGTTGCCATGGCAAAGCGCAAGCTAGGAGTGATGTACTCCATCGGCATGATTGCCTCTTGCCCATAAACCAACTTAAATGGTGTCTGACCTGTGAGTCGTTTGCAGGTAGTACGATAGGCCCATAAAACTACAGGAATTGTCAAATCCCATTCATCACGGTTGGTGTTACATACCTTGGTCAGTGATGTCTCCAAAATTTTGTTGAAGGCCTCAACAGTGCCATTTTCATACGGATGGTAGGGAGTACTTAGCTTATGTTGTACCTAAATCTCTTCGGTTAGTGATTTTATCGTTTGGTTGACAAAGTGACTACCTTGGTCACTCATTAGGATTCTAGGACACCCAAAGAGCGTCATAATGTTCTCAAAAATAAACTGTGTTGCTGTCACGTTAGTACAATCAACAACTAGTGCAGCCTCCATCCACTGAGTCAGGGAGTCAATTGCAGTGATAATATAACGGGTTCCAGTGTGCTTACTTGGTAGATTGATAGGACCCACAAAGTCGACGACCCATTTATCAAATGGTTGTAGAGTCACTTGCGGTACCAGCGTCATCTCATCTCTCCGTGATGGTTTACCAACCCGTTGGCACACATAATAGCTCTTGGCATAGTCTGTGGCATCGTTATGCAACATGGGCCACCAAATTCTAGGACACATCACCTTTCGGGTAGTGGCACGGTCTCCGTACTGACCTCCTGCAACACCTGCGTGTGCTTCCTTGAGAATGGGGGCCTGCTCATTCGGTAATATGCAGCGTCGCAATATCTCATTCGGTCCAAGTTTATAGAGCTATCCTGTAATGAGTGAAAAATCAGAAGCTTTGACGACCAGCTGCTTCTTCTGGATAACCGACATATCTACAGGGGCGATGCCAGTAGATAAAAACTGAACAATGGGGCCATAGTAATCATCTGCGATTTCAACTAGGAATAGTTGCGCATCAGGCAGCCCATCGTTAATATTAGTTGGTTCTTCACCATTCTCAATACGTGACAGATGATCTGGGCTAGCATTCAACCGTCCTGGATTTACCACTATTTCAAAATCAAATTCTTGGAACAAAAGCAGCCACCTGTAGATTCTCCCCCACAACACATGATTATTTACTAGGTATTGCAAAGTTGAATGATCAGTGAACATCTTAAAGTGTCCACCCAACAAATAATGCCTGAACTTTTGCAGAGCATATACCATCGCCAGGACTTCCCTTTCAGTCGTGCTGTAATTTCGTTCAACAAATGATAACTTCTTACTGGCATACGCTATGGGATGATCCAAGTCGCCTTCGCCTGGTTGCGCAAGAACAACCCCCAGCACAGTAGAAGAGGCATCAACGTGTACATGGAATTCCTTGTTCCAGTCAGGAAAAAATAGTATTGGTGCAGAGGTCATCTTAGCCTTTAGGGTGTCGAAGCTGCCTTGACATTCCTGAGTCCATTCAAATGCAGCATCTTTCTTTAGCAGCTTCTCCATAGGAGTGGTAATCACAGCATATCCCCTGATAAACTTGCGATAGTATCCTGTGTGGCCTAGTGTTGCTTGGAGACTTTTTACATTCGTCGGCGGTGGTAAACTGAGGATCAGCGCAATCTTTTCCATATCTTCCAATAGACCTTCTTTGCAGATGATGTGCCCAAGTAATATGCCAAAGGGTGCATAGAAAATACATTTCTTGGAATTCAATGCAATCTGATGCTGTCGACACCATTCCAGCATTAATCACAGATTGTCCAGGTGGTCTTTAGCCAAGCCATAAAAGGTCCAGTCATCCATATAGACCTGCAGGAACTTCTGAATAAAATCCTTAAAGACTGTGACAACGACGTGGGAGAATACGACAAGTGCATTTTTCAGCCCAAATGGCATGATAGTATACTGGAAACAACCTCACTTGGTGATGAATGTAGTCTTATGGCGATCCTCCTTCACGATCCGGATCTGGTGGTAGTTCGAAAAACCATCTATGAAGGAATATATCTCCTGGCGACCTACACCTTCCAAGACTTCATCTATGAAAGGGGTCGAGAACAGGTCATGCAAACATGCGTCATTCAATTTTCTTAGATCACCACAAATAAGGATTTCGCCAGTATTCTTGTCTTAGACCACCATTGGGCTTATCCACTTTGACTATTCTACCGGCTTGATGATCACAGCATCGAGCATCTTATCAATCTCAGTTTTCACGCGATCCTTATACCGTGGGTTTAGTCGATATGGCCTCTGGCGAACTGGTTTTGCATCCGGCTTGAGTGGAATCTTCATTTCTCCCAAATCGCCAAGGATCCCCTTCATCTCAGAAAACCACGTGGGGAACAGATCCTAGAATTCATGCAGTAGATCTGTGATTTTGGCTATCGTCTCTTCGCCCCAATAGTCCCCAACATTGGAAAATTTTGGGTTTTTTGTCATCCCAATGTCAATTTTCCTAATGCATAGCTGTTGGTTCATCGAGTCCGTCAGTATGTCAAGAGCTATGACACTGCGACTTCCCTCAGACTCTGGGATATTCACATTCCATAGCTCGTCCTTGCCTTCAGGTTCCCCAGATAAGTTGTAGCACATAATCATGGATTGGATGGAGCAATTTGCATGGGGATCAACCAGGTATGCGACAGGGGTGACTTTTAGTACTATGTCATGGATAATGCGTAAAGCATTACATACCTCAGCATCAACGTCTTGGAAGCTAAACGTCTGCACGAAGCAAATCAACAACTCCTCCCAAGTGGTAATGGTTCTGCCCAACTGTGCTGCGACATACCAGGACCGTGGCATTTCTTCGAGAGTACGAACAAAAGCGTGAACCCACTCATATCTAGGTCGCGATGTCCATAACGTCTGACATTCGACCAAATGACTGGCAGGGTCATTCTCTCCATCATATCTCCCAGCATGGTAAACCTCTACATCACTAAAACAGACCATCATCAATCTACAACACTTCTCCAGTCGTGGATCGTCTGTCTGTGTGTCACCCACCATTGGGCCGGGGTAGCCTTTAGTGCTACGTCAAGAGCCAATATCCTTTGTGGTTCCAACACTTTCTTTTCAAATTCTTGAAAGAACTGACAGAGTCCTAGTAGCCCTTCATAAATGGGCAACTCAACCATCTCAGTTGCAACATGTCAGAGAGACTACGTAATTAACCCATACTTCCAGAATGATACCTCATGCAACCGATTCTACCAATTATCTAGAGCATCATAAGAATGTGAGGACGTGGAACTTGCACTGTGCCATCCAAGTTCATTGTCGACAGTGGGATGGATGTAGTCCTCGGAGATGTTGTATGCCTGATCCCAGCTTCTCCCAACTTCATCCTTCACTGGTTCAATATAGCGTCGTCCTTCCTGAGGGTCCATAGGAGCAATGGCCCTAACATCCTGGTTCTTGAATGTCATAACTCGGTTTTTGAAGTTGATAACTGCCATGTTATCATTAGCCCACCCAATTCCTAGTAGCACTGGATAAGAACCACCATCTTCTACAACTTCTATCACATCAAAGTCAACACGTGTTTTCATACCTTCAATGTCGACAACCAAATTTGAAAGATGACTGATGGGCTGAACCTTTGCCTGATTTGCTAACCGCAGCTGCACTGGTGACTATCCTAGCATTGGCTTCCCCATCGATTGCCAGGTTTGCTTCGTCAGAATGTTGACATCAGATCCAAGGTCCAAAATGACCGAGTCAACCTCATTATCCCCAATCTAGATATTCATCCTCATTTCCGTGCCTGTCTTTCTTTTTTGCAAGGAATTCATAGCAGAATCCTTCATTATCTTATTCAAAAGGTGCAACAATGTCTCAAGCTCGACAAGGGAGTCTGAGTCCCTTGCCAGCAATAGACAACTTTCAAAAAACTTACGTAGAGTGCCATGCTGCCATGATGGTCTGACTTCTATAGATGGGTCAAAAGCAAAAGGCATGTCAATAATTGGCATCTTACCCGGATTCCTTCCAATCTCCTGCTTCGCTTCGAAGAAAGCGTCTTTTTCCATTGCAATATCAAATGCAATCTTTTTCTTGCTAGCAATTCGAATAGTTTGCTATGGTCCATCATCACCAGTTGTCGCGCTGGAATGAGTGACGATCTTGACATCGACATCCTTCATCCTTAGGTATGCATGGATAGCTGCAACTGTTGGTCCTTGATGCAAGTTCTGGGCTTGAGCTCCCGACGGGTGTTGATTCAATGGTTGATTTGTAGCTTGATTCATTGGTATATTCTGAGCTTGGGGTGGGTTCTGAGTCAAAGTCTGATTCTGTAGTGGGATCTGACCTTGTAGGGGTGGCTAATTCTGTACCTAGAACAGAGGCTGATTCTTATTCTGGGTGTTCTGCAACTGGGGAATATGGCCAGCCTACCATTTCACGATCAACCAAGGAATATTTTCGACGTTATGATCACTGGTTGCACAGTATGTACACTGCACATGAATAAATTCTCTCTAATAGTGCCCGAATATCCCACATGTATAACACTAAATGGATTCCTGACCTCGACCACTTCCTCGACTAAAGCCCCCGGTGTGACCTCTAAAGCCTCCACGGGTTCCTCCCTGTTGGAATTGTGGTTGAACTAGCTGCTGTTGTGGAAGGTTCAGCTGCTGCTGAACATATTGCGCAGCTTGTGGCTGATTATACTGTGGTCACTGCACCTGGCTATACTGTGGTTGTACGACTATTTGCGGCTGTGGTGCAAACTGCAGCTGAGGTTGTGCGGGGATGAATTGCAATGGAGGCAGTGGTGTGCATGGTACCTATACTCCTGGCTGCGCTACTTGCGGTGGTGCTTGCGTTGTCCGGGGTTCCTCCCTTTTCACAAAGTATGAATCGTATGTCCTTTCTTGGAGCAAATCATAAGCGCAGAAGTTTGTGTCGTCATGTCCAACCAACTGACAAAATGTGTAGTACAAGCTCTCTGCTTTGGTAACCATCTTCTGCATGTAATCACAGTTCTCATGTCGATGCCCATAGACTTGGTAGATACGACACCATGGTGCACCAACACTACTCAATGGATTAGGGGCTCCTGATAGAAAATAATTTTGAAACGTCGGACATGTATCGTTGGTATGTCCGCCTGCATGGCAACGAGTACACGAAAGATCATCACGATCCTCCTTGGCCCTTTTGATGTATTGCAGCTGCAACATTAGATTGGTTGGCTGTGCTTGAATCTGATTCATTCCAATAGTGGTTTCTCCTACTAGTCATGCTTCTAGTTTCATCACGGTCTCCAAAGCCTCGCTCTGTGTCGAAATATTTTGCTGCATTAATGGTTGTCAATTATGTGGGACAAGCATTGTAATGAACCATTCTTTGTGCTGAACATCGCTCATATGAAAACTGACCCGAGCCATCAATGTCTTAAATCGCTGTTCAAAATCCCAAATTGTTTCATTGGGGAATTGTTTGATCTCTTTCAATTTAGTAATGTACTGAGCTTCAGACTTCGACTTCTTAAATTCCTCAAGTAGCCCTATTCTGATCTCATCCAATGTTGTTGCAGTACCTCCCTAAGGCACTCGTGTGAATCTCATAAACCATTCCAATGCGCGGCCCCTCGGAGTAGTGGCTAGCTGACTTTTCTTGACATCATCATCGACGGTTTGTCGAGCAGTCCAAATAGCTTCACATAAGAACCAGTACTGTTTTGGATCATTAGTGCCATTTTCATTGAATATTGGCAACTTCATCTCGTCGTCCGCTATCCTTGGCCTTCTTGCTCCTGTTGATGCTCTATTACTAGACTGTTGTTGACACGTCGGGCAAGTCGACGTAAAATGCGCATTTCTTCCTTGTGGTGGAGTAGTGCACGGAGGGGTAGGAATGCTACTGCTGGGGTTCGATCTTGTCATTCTTCCTGGTGTAGCCTAGGCTTGTATATCCTTGTTGTCAGAGAAAGGTTGCTTCGTCTCATGTGGTTGTTCTTCACGGTATTGCACTTCTAATTCAGCAGGACCTTCTCCCGTCCTCTGCCTCTTTTCTCGAAACCTTGCTCCTCCCCTCATACAACCACTTGTTTATTCAACAACCTTTATATTCTCACAAGAACTCATGCCCATCTACCCTTTATTTCCTTATGCATTTCCCCCCTTTCGGTTGCAGTGGCTACATCACCCACACACGACAGGTCCACTACTCTTGGTCCATCTTTAGGATACTCTTTTCACAAACTAGTTGCTTAATCGATAGTTGTAGCGACAATAAGAACCGGCCACGAGGTCCACTGAAAAATTCCCTTCCTGCTTCACTAAAAGATTTATTAGTGTCAATAGCAAATTCAGTGATGTATCCCTCTAAGATACTATCCAACCATACCTCAACTTCCCACGACGACTTGTTGCTAGTTTCCTGCAGCGCCTGGATCAGTTCTGGGGTCTAGAATGTCAGCTCTCCTCCTTGGAAATTTGTCTTTCGCTTAGCAAATTTGGTCAACCATTCATGCAAGAGTACCGAAAATTCGCAAAAGTACCACTCATGAGGGCCATCATGGATATATCTAGCCAGCCATTAACTTGTTGACAACTTCAGGTTCTGGTTTTCAGCTTCAATAAGCTCTCGTAACTTATGATCAAACCACTCCTCAACCTCCTATCGAGTCGGATGCCAGAACATATCCCCCTCCTAGTTGCAACTCGGTCTCGACAACAAAACCATTTGTTGGCGCAGCCCACCAACAAAGCCTCGTCAACAGGGGTTTTGAATCTGTCGACGTCTTGCAGTGCAATCTCCCTGAGCACCGGCCCGAATAGGTTTTACCCTGCCTAGCAACGTCTGCGAAGTAGACGAGGTCTCACCCAAGGCATTCAAGGGAGAGCTATCAGAACCGAGTTTTCGACAATGGGGAAGGAGGACATGGGGATCCGACTAGGGAGAACCATGACTTATGCGATCACCCTATCTTATCACAACATTAATCATGAAACATCATACCGCATTCAATAATCATAGAGATTACATCATTTTATAGTTAACTGATCGCATTAAAAAATCAAGGAGAAACTAACTTGCATCATTGTATCAGAAGTAGAATCATAGCATAATAATAGATTTACATAAATCACATTGCATCATTGTAACAAAAAGCGGTATTGCCACATCATAATAGACAATAGATAAGGATTGAACCATACTCAGCACATCTTATATTAATCTTGCACAAATATGCCACAATACACAATCCTTCTCCAAAACCAAAGAGTGCATCAGAAGAAACCCAGACAAAATCGCAGTCAAGACAGAATAGTCCCCAACACAGAGTGCGCCAGATGCAATGCCAAAATCATGTCTGTTTATTGTTGGAAAATGGATCTATAAATAGGCCTATGCCTTTACCTCAAGGGTCCATTAGTAACTAATTTCTAACTGCAACTGACCCATTACAACAAAATTGGGCCCACATATACATAAAATATCCAAAAAGTGGCTACTTCTCCGCTCATCGCGCTAAATGACCCTTGCGCAGTACCGCGTGAGCTTGCGCAGCTGTTGCGATGTCGCGCAACTCACTCGCCCGCACCCCTTGCCAACACTATGAGTGTACAAGATTGCCATAGGATGCTGACCAGACATTTCAATTGACTTGGGATGCCCTTGGAGGCAATCAAATGTCCATTTCTTCTTAAGGAACATAAAAAAATTTGGGTGGAATTTCGTTTACCTTGGACATCCCCATTCCAAGCTTGACTTGCTAATTTGCCAGCTTATCCACCTCTACGTTGTTGCCTCTCAAATTGTGAACATATGAAACTTGAATTCCCCCAGAGAGATGTTGAATTCACTTGTAAATTGTTTTGGATTTGGTCATGCCTTTATTACTTTTGCTATTCTTAACTGAATTACCTGCTGCCAAGTACATGCATAAGTAGTCTCAAATAGTCTCAATTTTCCTTCCTTCCTAATCCCTAGGCATAAGTAGTCTCAATTTTCCCTCCTGGGTCGAAGATAATCCCTCCCGCGCATGCCTGCCCAGGATTGCCTTTCGCGACCCCATTGAAGATCAAGGAGTGAGTGTTTTGCCTTGCCCTCCACTGAGTGAATTCCTTAGAGTTCTTATGAATTTCCCAAGTGTGAAGCACAACCCTACTTTTGGTTTGAAGAGAGTTCTGTGGCATAAGATCTTTGCACCATTCGAGATTTTCATCTGCTAATTTCTCAAAAGAGTGGGTCGTGATCTGCTTTGTACTCGGGGTCTCTTTATCATATTTGCAGCTTTGAAGGCGATTCATTGAGCATATGGTTTTCTTTTATTAAAGAAAAGCCTGTTCTTGGGAAGCCATATTTGCCAACAAACATTTTTTAGAGTTGAATCCCAAATTCTTCCAAGGATCTTCTTTTTTCTTATTTTCCTCGGATAAAATCCTTTCCAGCTAGACAGTATATTGGTTACTAACCCTGGGAAAACAACATTCTATCCAACCTTGCATAGGAAGAATTTCAATACTCATTTTGAGAATGAACACTCAAGAAACAAGTGTTGAGCTGATTCGTTATTTTCTTAGCATAGGTGACATCGTGAGGGCCCATGAAACCCATGTTTCCTGAGATTTTTTGTTGTAAAAGCTTGTCTTTTGTTAAGAACCAAAAGAACGCATTTAGTTTTGGGATGCAGAATGAATCCCATACCTTCCCCCAAATTATTTGCTGAGTGTCGTTCCCTGAGTTTTGTAAAGAAAGGAAGCCTTCTTTGATGGTGTATGTCCCAACATTCCCACAACCTTTCAAGTCTTTTTGTCTTATATTTAAGGGGGCAATTCCATGGAGGAAGGAGGTGAAAGAAGCAAAGAGTGAATCTAGATGAGGAGGTGGGCTTAAGCATTTCCATCCGTTCCAATCACCCCTATATCCCCAGGTAGATAAATCTTTTAAGGACTTGTACCCTTGTTCTTCCAACCTCCCACGAAGACGAAGAATCTTAGCTTTAGATTCAAGATTGGGCCTTCCCAAGATGGAGTCTGTCCAAATATTGATTTTTCTACCATTTCCAGGGATCCAATATATCTTGTCTTTGATTAGACCAAAAGAAATTTTGAGCTAATTCCATATGGAAGTTCCTTTTCCCTCCCAGGGGAGATCCAGGATTCTAGACTTCTTCCTTTTTATATATTTTCTCCTTATAGCCTCTATCCACCATTCCTTGTCTCATGAGATCATTCTCCGTACCAGCTTTGTCCCCAGAGCTTGATTCATTCTCCCTAGATCTCTAATTCCAATCCCTCCACTATTTTTGTTCTCTATTACAACTTCCCATTTCACCAAATTGAACTTTCTACCATGCGTCTTCCCTCCTTGCCAAAGGAACTTCCTCATTTCCATGTTGAAGGATCTAATAACTGCCTTTGGAGCAGTGAAGATTGGGTGCGAGGAGAGGATTGACTTAATTAAGACTAATTTGCCTGCTAAATTAATCCAAGAGTTACTCCACAGCTTGATTTTTTTTCATCTTTTGAATTAAAGGCCTCCAGACCGGGATGGTGCTTTTCTTATTGACAATTGGGACTCTAAAGTATGTGAAGGATGTCCATTGCAAATTCACCTATATTCCAAGAATGTTTTCCAGATCTCTTATGGAATTTGGATTGTTGTTCCACCCATACAACCAAGATTTGTTTTCATTTACCTGGCTGCCAGAGACTTTTAAGAAGAGATCCAAGGTGATTCTGAAATGCCTAGCAATTTGAGATGAGGCACTACCCAAGAGGATGGTGTCATCCATAAACTGAGCGTGGTTGATGGCTTGGACCCCTCTCGCTATGCTGATGCCTTGAATGATCCCTTTGTTTATGAGTCTATTTAGCTTTCTGCTGAGTGAGTCTGCAACTATAATGTAAAGGAAGGGAGACATTGGGAATCCTTGCCTAATTCCCCTTTGAGCTTGTAAAAATGAGGTAGGACGACCATTGATGAGAGGAGAAATCCAAGGCTTGCTTATACATGCCTTGACCCACCGAATGAAGGATTATGGGAATCCATAGTTCTGCATGGCTTGAAAGATATATGAGTGCCTTATTCTATCAAAAGCATTTGCGAGATCTAGTTTGATAGCCATACCTGCCTCCTTGCAGGATTGGTTGGAATGTATTGCTTCTTGCACCATCAGAATGTTATCGTAGATATGCCTTCCAGCTATGAATCCCCCTTGGTTTTCCGAAATTAGATTCGGAATTGCCTTCTTTGTTTTGTTTGAGATAACTTTAGAGATTATATTGTAGGAGGAGTTACGCAGTGAGATAGGCCTGTACCTTTTAATGGATGACGGATTCTGCTCTTTGGGAATTAAAGCCAGGAATGTTGAGTTCGTGGCACCTCCAATTCAATCTGCATACTACGACCATATTATCATTTTGACGAGATATTTTTTGATGATGTTCCAAAACCTTTTGTAGAAGTTGACGGGGAACCCATATCGCCCCGTAGCCTTGTTAGGGTGCAAGGACCACACTGCTCTCCTTACTTCTTCAAAGGTGATATGTTGGTTAAGAAAATCATTATTTTCCTGAAGAAGATGTGGGATCTCTCTGCTAAGGGTGAGCATATCGTCTACTGTGATTTCTTCTTTAGTGGAATAGAGCTCTTGGAAATGTGCTTTGACCTCCTTTTTTGTTAGCTCAATGTCGTTGATTTTGTCTCTATTGCCTAAGGTTAATTCTTTTATGGTGTTCCTCTTGCTATGTTCTTTGCATTGGTAATGGAAGAAGCTTGAATTCTGATCATCTTCTTGTAGCCATAGACACTTGGATTTTGTTCTTAGTTCCATCTCTATCTTTCGTTGGAAGACTGGAATTTTTTGATCGACCTCTCTTTCTCTTAGTAGCATTTCTCTGGTAATTCTTCCCTTTCTATTTCCTCCTGTATTTCTTCTAGACTCTTAAGCAAGGTAATTTTTTCCTATCCTCTGAGAGGTCGGCCAACTAGCCAAGCCTTTACCTCCTTTTTTACATTTTTTAATTTTTGTTCCTAGATATATGTTGGGGAGCCGTGGAAAAAAATTCCCCAAGCTTGAGAGACAACATCGTGTAATCCTGGCTTGTTTAACCATACAAGGGAAAACTTAATTGTTTGAGAGCCAAGGTTTACAATTGAGTTCAAGGAGAATATAATTGGTTTATGATCAGAAACGACTATGGTTAGAAGTCTTGAGACTGGAAGAAATGGCTTGTCTAACATTGAAGAACTTACCAGGATGCGATCCAATTTGGCTGCTATATGCCCAGGTCCAGACCGTTTATTGTTCCAGGTGAACTTTCCTTTCCTTTGCTTGACACAAAGAGCTTCCATGAAGCTATCACATATTCTAGTCTTTCCCCAAACGGATTCCTGACTTGTGCCACCTTTTTTTTTCCTTTAGCGAAATGGTAACATTGAAATCTCCTACTATTATAGATGGGAGGTGCATCTTACCATAACTCCGTGTTTCTAATTGCTGCCAGAATTCTTCCTTTGCTCCATAGACTGTTGGGCCATAGATGTTTCCTATCCAGATGATTTCATGATTCTCTAGATATTCCAGCTCTACAAAGAGCCAGTGTCTGTTTTCAATTGAAGACCTAAGATTATAAAGAGAGGAGTCCCACCATGTTAATAGGCCCCTTGATGCTCCATGCGCGCTGACGACTTTCCCTTCTCCATTCTTCCAAAAAATTGTAATGGTATCCATAATTTTGACCTCTTGCATTTTAGTCTCCTGGATTGCGAGGATGGTTTTTTTTTTGTGAATTTGAAACTCTTTATTGCTTCTACCTTTTGCTGGCCTCCTATTCCTCGACAATTCCAGGAGACTAACTTCATTATTTTTTGATTGATAATGAACCCACTCTGTCCTTTCTTCCCTTTGGATGTTCTCCACTTTGTTTTTTTGGGATGGAAAGGTTTTACCAGGTGATATAGGCTTGATTGCTTGCCTGCCACCTTCTCCCTGGATGTCTCTTTCTCTCTATGATATTTGTTCGGCTTTCTTCCTTTCCTAGTTAGTTGTTCTAACTCTTCTTTTGTGCTTTCTGAGTTCTCCTCCATTTGAGCCTTAGCTCTAGATCTCGCAACCGAGCCTGAGTTATACAAAGTTTCTGGCATTGTTTCCGCATATCGCTGTGATGGGATTAATGATTCATAGGTTTTCCCAATCTCTTCCAATATTGGCTCATTTATTTTATTCTCTTGGGGGGTCTCTTCTTTCTCCAATGCTATATTTTCCATTTGATCCCGGGGTTCTGATGCTGATGCCAAAGATTGGAAGCTATTTTCTGAGACTTTTTTCTTTTTTGTTGGGAGTTTAGTTGGGTGCTAGTTGCTTTGTTTCCTTTTATTCGCCTGACTTCATTCCATTCCTCCCTTGTAATCTCTCCTTCCTCCGTTTGTGTTTTCTTTTTGCATGACTTCACAAAATGCCCATATTCTTGGCATACCTTGCACTTAAATGGTATTTGTTCATGGACATTAATATATTAGGGTATTCATGGAATTCTCTCCAAGAAAAGTTTTACCCTCTAAGAAAATTTTTACGCTCCTTCCAGATCCACATGATCGACCTGCTAGGTCTTTGGTGGCTGTTCTCTCAGAAGATATGATTGGTGGGAGTTGCTGGTGTTTTTTGGACTACGTTGCTTGAGTTTCCTTGGTAGGGTTGTCCCAGACTTGGCTCGCTGGTGGTTTGGCTTGCATTGGGATATTTTTGCTATGTTTCCTTTTGCAGGTTTTCGGCTCAAGAGGATTTCTGTCTCTTGTCCTGCGTTGTTTTTGAAGTCTCTGGAGTCTTCCCTTTGTTCTTGCAGGGCTGCAGGTGGTTGTCCTCATGGAATCTGGAGGGGTTCCTCTGCTCCCTCTTCCTCCTCATCTGGAAACTTTCAAGAGGATAATTGCTTCCAGTGGTAAGAGGAAAGGGGGGGTTTCTCAAAACTTTGTCAAGAAAGTTGACATTCCGTACGTTGAGATCCATGCTGAAAGGAACTGTCGATCGACGTTAAATCTTGCTGAACAGGGGCTCATTGGCCAATTTACTGGCCTCTAGCCCTCTTGTTGGAGTAGGGTCCCACAGCTACAGAAGAAGCTTCTATTTTTGGCGGACAGACAGTTTTGGTGGAAATAGAAGAAGGAGCTACGATGTCGTAGCAGGTTTCTAGCTGCAGAGCAGAGCTGGAAACCATGACTTTTTAGATAGAGAAGTCAAGAAAGGTGACGGTACCTGAGCGGCCGAGACGAGAGAGCTCACCCACTGCATTGAAGGCAGCGGCGGAAGACAGGAGGGCTCAACTACCCTCATAAAGGAAAAGGAGCAATGAGGCCGAGGCATTGAAGACAAAGGATAGAAGGGAAGCGATGCACAGTACCCATGATCAGTGCCGAGAAGCATGGAAGACCGCAGAGAGTTGTGGTGTGACGGAAAGTGGCTACCTCAAGTACAGATACGCCGACTGTCACTAATGATGGCGATCTTCGCCGTAGCCCTTGATGAACTTTCTATAGTACCCGGTATGACCAAGTACTGTCCTCAGTTGTTTGACTGAGTTGGGTGCGGGAAGATTTACAATGATGGTGATCTTCGCGGGATCTACCATCAAGCCTTGTCTACACACAATATGACCCAAAAAAATACCGAATGGTGCACAAAATATACATTTTTTCAAGTTTAGAGAAATCTGGTACTGCCTACATTTCTCTAACATCAGTCTTAAATCTCCTATGTGCTTGTCGATTAGTCCAAATACAGTCCAATCATCAAAATATACTTCTAGGAACTTATGAATGTACTCCTTAAATACATCAACTACTACTCTAGAAAATATAGCTGGTGCATTATTAAGACCAAAGGGCATTACCGTGTACTGGAACGAGCCCCATTCTGTTGCAAAGGTGGTCTTGGATTGATCTTGTAAAAGCCAAGCTCTGGTTCTGTTATTAGCAGTAGCAATCTTACGGTAACCAGTAGCTGGCTTATAGAGCATGCATGTAATGATCCGCAGGGATCGACAGAGGAGGAAGAGTATATTGTAGGAGTACAATATAGAGGTAGAGGAGAAAGATCTCAGAGAGAAGATCTTGAGCTGCATATGAAGTGCAGCAGAACTTTGTTTAGCTTCCCTTGAGCTATTATAGAAACACAGTTCTGTGGACGTAACTTCCATCCTGGAGGTGAACCACGTTAAAACCGAGTGTTCTGTGATTAACCTGTGTGTTGTGTTTATTTGCTGCATCTATCAGTTATGTTATGCACTTTGTTTACAGTTTAATGTATGAATGATTTATTCAGTTACAACACTATGGAAAGATGAGCATAAGTTGAAATCTTTGGCATGTTGTATGAGGGTTCAGTTCTGCTTGTCTTAGACAGTCATTTATATCACAGTATAAACAGTCTTGTATGTTGAGTCTTGCACGTCGACATGAACAACGCTAAGTGCGCTGAGCCGCGGGAGTAGGTGATCGCAGGAAGGCGATGTCGCACCAGTAGAGGAGCTGCGGTGCGCGATACCATAGGTTGAGGACTTAGCGTTGGGCAGGAGTTGTGTGTCACACGGTGCGCGGCGATGCGGTAAGGTTGGAGATATTGTGGGTAAGTGGAAGTCGCGTGACATAGAAAGGAACCGCGCGATGCGCAGAGAGAGAACCCTTGCGGCTAGGAGAGCTGCAAGACGTGGAGTCATCGCGACGTGAGCAGAAGGTCACGTGATGTGCAGAGATAAGGATCTCGTGGCTAGAAGAACAGCGAGTAGCAAGTAGGATCGCCACAGAACCCGGTCCAAGACGCTTGAGTCTTGGCCAACCCATTAGAATCACTTCAGGTGAGACTTTAGGCCACTTCGCGGTCTGTCGCCGAAAGGGCCAGTGAGCTAGGGGTGTTGTTGGTTAATGATAGTAAACCCGGGTTTGCCCATGGTAGCCAACACCTCTCCAAAGGCAATTAATGGCTGGGTGCAGAGGAATTGGAAGCCACTAGTCTCAGATGGCATCCATAGTCATTTTGTAGGAAGGGGCTTTTTTGTGTTTGTCTTTGAATTTGCAGAGTATAGAGACCTGGTCTTTCGAAATCGCCCATACTTCATGGGGCCTCAGGGGCTCTACTTGAATAAGTGGACCCATGACTTTGATCCTACTCAGGATGTCCCATTTGTCATTCTGGTCTGGGTAATATTACCCTATCTTCCTTTGCATTGTTGGAAATCTGAATCCATGGACATCATTGGCAACGAGCTTGGCAAATACATCAACAGTGATGAAAGGAAAGATTAATTTTCTTGTGTAAGAATTTGTGTAGAAGTTGACTTGGAGATTAGCCTGCCCAAAGCAATCCAGTTAACAGTTGCAGAGTGGTCTTATATCTAGGAGCTGGATTATAAGAAAATTCTGTTTAAATGTAGATTTTGCGATGGCTATGGTCATTTCACCCGAAACTGCAAAAAAAAACTTGAAGAGGACAATCTCAATGAGAAAGAAGATTAGTGGACCCAAGTGCAAAAATCAGGAAATTCCAATCAGGGTCCTCGAAAGAAAGAAAAAAAGAGTAAATTGGTGATAGGCAACTCTGTTGTTGGGATAACTCCTATTTCATCTTAGGATGCTGCCATTCCCAAGGATTCACCCAATCCTTTTGTTGTTCTAAGTTCTCTTGAAGCTATCCTCGAAGAAGGCGAATTGTAGCAAATTGAAGTGAATGAGTTGGACTCTGAAGAAAATACTATCTCAAAGGATCTCGCTGGCCCATCCTTATCAGCCTCTCCCATAGAAGGTGATTCCACTCACTCTTCTCCAATTGAGGCTTTCTCTCCTCCTTCCTATGCAGATATCACTCGGAAGAAGCAGGGAGCCAGTTCTATCTCTTCAGATGATGACCCTTCTGAGCAGTTCTCCAAAAGAGTCAGAAAGTCTAAGGAGTTAAGGGAAGAAGATCCTGAAAGGCTAAAGACTCAAGGAAGCTGAGCCATAATTGAAATGTCTTACAGGAGGAACAAAAGAAATAGCCCCCCCAAGGGAGTGATTACTCCGTCCCCATTAGGTAAGTAATGCAGACTACTTCTTGGAACTGTAGGGGATTGGGGAATCAAATGAAAGTCGAAGCTATTAAAGACTTAATGAAATTGGCTCCTTCTGAAATCCTATTGCTCCAAGAGACCAAAATTGAGGAGGATGCTCTCCTTCTCATAAGAACAAATAAATCGAAAATGAACTTTGGCAAAGCTGTCAGCGCTAGAGGTTCCTGTGGGGGTCTAGCTACATTATGGTGTGAAGAGAATTTTCAATTAAAAACAGAGTACGCCACTCAACACTGGATTTTTTCAGAACTATTTCATCTTAGTAGTAAGACTACTTATGGTCTCTTTAATCTCTACATTCCAGTTAATTATTTGGAAAAAAAAGAATGCTGGCAGTCGCTATCTGATTTTCTATAGTTCAATTCACCAGCAAATATCATTATAGTAGGTGACCTTAATATTTCACTATCTCCGAATGAGAAAAAAGGAGGTTTGCATGGAAAATATTATATGCAAGACATCATTGAGGATTTGATCCAAGTCTGGGATTTGAATGATTTAAAACCTATGCTGGGTCGTTTTACATGGTCCAAACACAAAGTGGGGGCCGCTAGTATTTTTTCCAGGCTAGATCGTTTTCTAGTTCACAACTCTCTGTTGGATGGTAAGTCGATTATCTCAACTAAAATTCTCCCTAAGCTTACTTCAGATCACCACCCAATTACCCTAATGTTTGAATTAGAAGAGGAACTCGACCCTATTCCATTAAGATTCAGCCCACTCTGGCTAGAAAGAGATGGGTTTATGGACATTGTTACTCAGGCATGGTCCCAATATATAGATGGTTCTGCCAGTTTTGTCTGGAAACAGAAGCTGAAACAAACTAAATTTGCATTGAAGAAGTGGATTAAATCACCTCTCCCTACTCCGTCGAATCACAAGAATTAAAGAGTGGCAGAGCTATCTGCTTTGCAATTTGAATTGGAAAATAGTGAAATCACCACCTCACATTTGCCTTGGAACAACTTGCCCAACAAAAATATTATCATTCTTTCAGGCAGGAGGAGGAGCATCTCAGGCTGAAGTCTAGAAGCCTCTGGCTGAAGGCGGGGGATAAGAATACTTCATTCTTCCATCGCCAGTGTAGGGCTAGGCTCTCCTAAAATCACATTTCAAACATCTATGATAATGAAGGGGTCATCATTAAAGGTCAAGATCTTCTTAAGCTGTCATCTAGCAGGCATTTTCAGTTGTTGTTCCAAGATGATGGTTGTACTGATGAGGAAGTGTCTTTTGAATTCCTAACTAATGTTCCTTCTTTGGTCAACATTGAGGACAACTTAGAACTAATGAAGCCTTTCTCGGAAATGGAATTTGTTGACATCATTTGGGCCATGGAGTCTGACAAAGCTCCTGGGCCAGATGGCTTCTCGATCCATTTTTATAAAGTCTGCTGGTCCATTATCAAATCTGATCTGCTGCGTATGATTTCTGCCTTTCAGAAAAAAAAAGCAAAGTTGGGTGGGTGTACCAACTCTACATTCCTTTCCCTCATCCCTAAAGAAGTTAACCCTTTTTCCTTCAATAGATTCCAAACTATTTCTCTATGCAGTGCTTCTTATAAAATTTTAGCTAAGCTTTTAGCTAACAGACTCAAGCCATTGCTTGGAAAACTGATTTCACCTCTTCAGGGGGGATTCGTTAAAGGCAGGCATTTAGTGGATAATGTTATCCAAGTTCAAGAATCTCTACATTCAAGTTACTTAGGGAAAGAGAAAGGCATTCTTATAAAGCTAGATATGAAGAATGCTTTTGATCGAGTAAAGCTTGCTTTCCTTTATGATGTTTTGCTTTCTTTTGGTTTCTGCTCGGAATTTGTAAACTTGATCAAAGCTTGTACATACAAGCCTTGGATTGCACCATTAGTTAATGGTAGACCAACTAATTTCTTTAAATCCTCCAGAGGCCTCCATCAAGGTTGTCCGATGTCTCCCTTTCTATACATCCTGATGGTTGAAACCTTGAGCAGATTTCTCTTAGCTGAAAAGGAAGCTGGGTTCATTCTGGGCATTAAGATTGCTAGGTGGGTTGACTCTATCAATCATGCTCTTTTTGCAGATGACTCTCTTCTCTTAGGAGGGGATTCTATGAAAAATGCTCGGGCCTTCAATGTGAATCTTCAAAATTTCTGCCATAGCTCAGGAGACTTGATAAATAAAAAGAAAAGTGTAGTTTATGGCTAGAATGTAGATCAGTTGGACCTTTTTCGGATTTTAGAAGTCTTTGGTTTCCCAGGATTTGTCAAGTGGGATAATATCAAGTATTTGGGGCTTCTCTTAACTCTTAATCTGTCCCCTCCTTCTTGTTAGGAACCCATGTCAATCCTTCTCTTTACTATGTTAGTATATTGTTGTTGGACGCATATGTTTTGTAAGTCGTCCCATAGTAATTGTTGATCCATAGTTTGTGTTATTGTTGTGGGGCGCATATGCTTTGTAAGCTGCCTGTAGTATTTGTTGATCCATAGGTTATATTGGCCCATGGTTTTGACCCATAGTATTGGCGCCTATTTTTAGTATATAAGTGTGTGTTGAGGCCAAGGAAGGCACCGTGAAGTTATTTTGTATTGAGCTTGCTCAAAGGAGGTTGCCCCCTAGAAGTGGCCTGCGATTAATATAAAAGTGATTTTGAGTTCTGCTGCTATATCGTGTATTTTGATTACTTGTTTGCTGCAGGGTCCTCACATCTGGTATCAGAGTGCTTTCTTAGGCTCGTTGGGTGAAATTTCTGCCCAAATTTTTTTTCGCTTCTGTTGCAGGTTCGGATCTGGGAATAATCCCTATCCGCTTAACTGTGGGAAGTACTTGGGCATAAGCCCTAAAACTCATTGTGAGGAGTACCACAGGAACCGCGAAGTAGTTGGCCCATTGAGAGGACCTACCAGCGAAAAGGGCAACGACCCCTACCTGATTGACTAGTTCCCACCCGTGAGGTAAACCAAGAGCTGTCGTTTGTGGCCAAGCGGTTATCAGTTTTACCTGAGCCGTGGAGTGAGGGGTACTACCCCAATACACAAGCCATCAGACAGCATTGGTGGCCGAGTGAATCCCTTGAACCGATAGGAAGCCGCACATACGTGGGGTCCATATCTATTTTCAGTTGCACAATCGCAGATTTCCTCTGTCCAGAACTGTTGCTGGTCAGTTCCGCGCCATTGCAGATCGATCTGTTGCCGATCACTTCCACGCCATTGCAGATTCCACTGCTTCCGATCACTTTCGCGCCGTTGCAGATCCCTTCCTGAAAAAAAAAAAAAAATCTGTTTTTCAGCCATATCTCCTTGGTTTCAACTCTATTTTCCATGAAATTTCACTGACACCTCTGCAATTTCATTCCTGAAGACCCTATCCCAAATTCCACTTCCCAAAACCCGAAATCCCACATTTGTCTATTTTTAGGGTTTGCGATAACTCCTTCGATTTTCACCCAAACGCCTTCAAATTTTGCCACCGTATTCCTTTCCTCATTCTGCTTCTTTGTCCCTCTCTACCAAATTTTCTCATTCTTTCACCCCACTCCTAAAATCCCCATTTTTTGCTTCCCTGTCCTTTCGACAGTGTCCAAAACTTACTAAAACCCAAATTACCCTTCCGATTTTTTCCCAAATCCAGATTTTCCTCTACTGAAACAGTTTCTGTTTTTGTTTTTCTAACCACTTCCCAAAAAAAAACAAAAAAAAACTGCTGGTTATGGTTGTCACCCGCATAGGAGCAAAAACCATGGAGGAAGCACTTGCAGCCATCCAAGCCAAACTCCAAGAACTGGATGAAAAATTTCTCGGTCTCCATCTTGAGCATTCAGCTATGAACACCAGACGACAGTTCGAGTCTTCATCCACCAATGGGTTCTCTTCTTCCAGCAATTTTCGCGGTCCGAAGCTAGATTTTCCTCGCTTCAATGGTACTGATCCGACTGGATGGATCTGTCGTGCAAAACAGTATTTCAGCCTTCATAATACTTTTGATGTCCACCAAGTTCCACTTGCCTCCTTTCATTTGGAACAGGAAGCTTTTCAATGGTATCGTTGGTACATCAAGGCTCATGAAGAGCCAAAATGGCCTGATTTTTGCTAGCTCCTTTTGCAACGATTCGGTCCTAGTGCTTTTGATGACTTCACAGGAGCTCTCACTAAACTTCGCCAAATTGGCACTGTGAAAGAGTATCAAACTGAATTTGAGAAACTAGCTAATCACACTGAAGGATTACCTGATGACTTCTACCGGAGTTGTTTTATCAGTGGTCTAATGGATGCAATTCGCTCTGAGGTCAAAATGTTCAGTCCCAACACAATGATGGAAGCCCTGGGGTTGGCTAAGTTGGTAGAAGACAAGATGGTAGCCCAACAGCGCTCCAAATCCTCTTTTGTTCCCTTCCGAAATATGGGTTCTCCACGACCTCCCATTCCGCCAGCTCCTCGCTCACCTCCAATCAAGCATTTGTCTGAAACAGAGATGCAGGCACGTAGAGAAAAAGGGATTTGTTATAATTGTGATGAGAAATTCAGTCGGGGACATCGATGTGTTCCAACAAAAGCTCTATCTCTTGGATGTGGATTCTCCACCTGCCTATGAAATTGGTGAAGAAGTTTCTGATACAATGGATGATCCGGTTGACACTCAGGAGCCGCCTACTGACCCTCCATCTTAGGACGACCAGCCCGAGATATCCTTCCATGCTTTAGCTGGAGTCACTGCCCCCCAAACAATGCGGGTATGCGGTTACTTCAAGAAGCTTCCTCTTACAATGCTCATTGATTCTGGCAGCACTCATAATTTGATTGACCCTCGGATCGCCAAACAAGCTGATTGTTTTATCCATCCTTGCTCCAACTTTGAAGTCATGGTTTCCAATGGGGGCACCTTACCTTGCAAAGAGAAGTGTTGTAATGTGCGTATCTCTATGGGAGATTATAACCTCCGCTCTGACATGTTTTCCTTGACCTTAGGGGGATGTGATGTGGTTTTGGGCTCTCAATGGCTGCACACACTTGGCCCCATATTATGGGATTTTGCTGAAATTTGGATGCATTTCTCCCCTGATGGACACAAACACACATTGAAAGGATTACAACCAGGGTCTCTCAGCATCATCAGTTCACATTGCATGGAAAAAATCCTTAAGAAGAGTTTCCATGGTGTCATCGCTCAGCTCCATTCCATTCAAATGCAACCATCAGCGACCCCCACTACTCCTTTGGATCTCCAACAAATTCTGGATCGATATACAGGTGTTTTTGCTGAACTAGTGGGACTTCCACCTTCACGACCAGAGGACCATCGTATTCATCTCCTTCCTGGCAGCATTCCTCCCAACATCAGGCCCTATCGCTACCCATTTCACCAAAAAACAAAGATT